>CM021316.1:7967787-8108696 GCA_010645155.1 Tigriopus japonicus | reverse complement strand
ACTGATGTCTTCGTGTAGGCCTTACTTTGTAGGACTAGTGCGTTCGTCTGAACCGAGAAGACGTACGAAAAGAGCTCCGTGGAACTTGTGAAAAAAACGATGTTTTGAGGTTCATCGCCTCTGAACGTAAAAGTGAAGCGAGCACCGATCGAATGAATGTCATGGCTGAGGGTGATTAGTGTGAGTGAGGATTCTTTCATACTCATCCAAAGATACTGTCACGCGTGTGACAGCTGACGGGTGAAACGTCAAATTTTCTCGTGAGACATTTTGGGGCGTGATTTACCTGGTGGGCGGGGCCGTTCGGTCCTCTCGAGGACGCCATCGTCTTCAGCGCATCCGTGTCCACGGGGGACGCCTCCGACGCCTCCTCCGAGATGTCCTCGGCCGTCTCCATCCCCAAAGACGCGATTGCGATCAGGTCTGATGATGCGAGTGTCGACGAGGTCTTGAAAGAATGTGCTGCCCTCAACGAGGCCTTCCCGGCCAAGGTACCGGGCAAGATCCTGAAGTCCAACGTGGCCAAGACGGTGCTCGAGCTCTATGTTCGCTTAGTCGAGGCGAACATGAAGGTGTCCAACCTCGGGACGGCCCTGGCCGACGCCGACAACGAAGCCAAGCAGGCAAACCTCAAGGCGGTCGCCCTGGGGAACCAGCTGACGGCCTTCAAGCTCGACGAGGGGTCGACGTCGTATCAGTTGTCACCGTCGAACATCATGGGCGAGATAGGCAAGACACTGCCGGCTTCCCTCTCTTCTTCTTCTTCTTCTTCTTCTTCTTCTTCTTCTTCTTCTTCTTCTTCTTCTTCTTCTTCTTCTTCTTCTTCTTCTTCTTCTTCTTCTTCTTCTTCTTCTTCTTCTTCTTCTTCTTCTTCTTCTTCTCCCTCTTCTTCTTCTCCCTCCTCTGCGTCGGAGCCGTCGGGGATGGAGTCCTCCTCGGTCGCCCTCAAGGTCTCGCCGCCCTCGGCCAGCAGGCCCCCTCTCTGCAGGAGTGTCTGGAGGGGAGAGGACTGCAATGTCAGGGACTGTGCGCGGTTCCACAAGCAGCAGTGCAAGGACGATGCTTGCTACCCCAAGAGAGTGAGCAACTGCCATGGCTGGCACCACATCAGCCGCAGGAAGGTCGCCTCCAGGCAGCAGGGAAACGCCAGCCGCCCGGGGTCGACGGCCACGAATCCCAAGCAGGGCCACGCGTCGGCAGGGTCGGCGGTGTCGTCGTCAGCTGTGAAGAGGAAGAATCCCCGTCTTGGGGACTTCTTGGTGGCACTCGAGAAGCGAGAGAAGCGCTTCGAGAAGACTGTGGTGAGGGTGTTGAAAAAGGTGGGAAGCACAGTGGGTGCGTCGCCGCCGCCGTCCGCGCCTTCCAACACCCCCTCATCGCCCCTCTACGCGACGGTGGCCGCGAACACGGGCTTGGCCTCCGTCGGCGACGTCGCCGCCGTCAGGCAGCCTATGTCCGGCGAGCGGATGATGGCGAAGATGCAGCAGATGATGCAGCAACAACTGTTGCAGACGCAGCGCGCCATGGAGAAGCAGTTTGCGGAGCTCCTCCAACAATAAAACCCCGCATCATGACGTGGAACATAGCCGGCCTGGCTACCACAAAGGAGCTGCAGTTGCAACTTCTGCTTGAAGAGACGGACGTGGCGGTGATCTGCGAGACGGAGCTGAGGTCCCGCAGCGTCTCCTTCCCTGGCTACATCACCGTGTATCCGAAGACCAGCCCAGGCTCCAAGATGAGGCTGCTGCTGCTCTACAGGGCCTCGTTGGGCGACTGCAGAGTGATGGAGGAATTGATGGAGGATGATGTCCCATCAATCTGGTTGGAGGTGAACAAGCACAAGCTCAGGGTCGGTGCTGTCTACCGCCAGTGGACGCCCAACCACGCATCGCCGTCCGCCCTCTCATCGTCAGAGTTCCAGAACGTGCAGCTGGACTCCATCCTGAAGCAGGTGGGGGAGGCCACCAGCAATCAGAGGTACAGCGTGGTGTTGGCCGGCGACGTCAACCTCAACATGGCGAGGCAGGTGCCGGACGGCTACAGCCCTTGGCCGCTTCTTAGGAAGTTCAGGGAAGCCATGGACGCGGCTGACTTGCACTGGCTCCCAACGGGCTCCACTTGGAGGTCTTATGGGAAGCATGATGGCCAGCACAGGGAGTCCATCATTGACGTCATCTTCGTCAGCGGGAAGTTGTTGCCGTGCACGGCCACGCTGCTCCCCGATGCCCTGTCGGATCACTTCCCCGTGCTGCTGAGCTTGGCCGCGGACGACGCCAAGGTCGCGAGGAGGCCGGGTAGGATGAAGAAGATTGCGCGACGCCCATTCCACAAGCTTTGTTCAGGCCCTTTCCTTGAAGCTCTCAGCTCTTGGAATTGGGAAGTTCATGATCGTGGCATGAGCCCGGACGAACTGTCCCTCTACGTCCGCGCCGGGGTCACGGCAGCACTGGACATCGTTGTCCCGGAGGAGACCATCCTCGTGCGGCAGGGCAAGACCGTGTACCTGTCGAGGGAGACGAAGAAAATGATAAGGGAGAGAGACAAAGCAAGAAGCATGAACTTACCCTCATATCAAAAGCTTCGCAACAAAGCCTCTTCACTAGTGAAACGTGATAAAATTTTGTCTACGTTGCGCAGTGTCGAAGAACAAGGCCAGGACGCTGTTTGGGACATTGTGGCCGGCCTCTCTGGCAAGTCCCAGGGAGGACTCCCTCTCCTGGAGGGGGCTAGTTCCGACTTGGAAGCCGCGGATATCTGCAACGAGTACTACATCAACAAGGTGAAGGACATTCGTACTCACCTCGACGCAAAGTTGGACGTGTCTCCCTCCTCACCGACCCCGTCCGCGTCCGCGTCGCCATCTACGCCTCCGTCCACGTCCACGTCGCCGACGCTGTACTCGCAGCCCTCCTCTATGCTGCAGTCCCCGGCCCCCCAGCCAAAATTCTCGTTCGAGGGTGTGACGGCCGGTAAGATTGCAAAAATTATAAAAGCAATGAAGCCGAAGAAATCCTTCGGTATAGATGGCTTACCGATTGCTGTTTATAAAATGGGATTGGACGTCCTTGCCCCTCCAATCGCCCTCATGTGCACGACCTCCCTCACGGTGGGCAGCTTCCCGGACTCCTTCAAGACGTCGATCATACGGCCGTTGCACAAGGGAGGGGGGAAGTCGACGACATCCGCGTCCTCCTACAGGCCGGTGGCGCTGCTCCCGACGCTGTCGAAGGTGTTGGAAAAGGCCGCGGTGTCGCAAATAATGTCCTATCTGGAGAAGAGAGAGGGACTGCCCCATCGTCAGCATGGGTTCCGAGCAGGAAGATCGACCGTCACCGCGGTTGCGTCTGCTCATGCGTCGTGGGAGTCCAGGAAGAAGCCCCTCCTGGCAGTTGCAGCGTTCGACTTGAGCGCGGCCTTCAACACGGTCAGCATGTCCGCCCTTAAGAAGCAGCTGATCGACCTTGGATTCCTGCCGTCCGCCATCCGGTGGGTGGAGTCCTACATGGAAGGAGGGAAGCAGCTGGTGCAGTGGAACGGGGCCAGGTCGAAGATCCTGAACGTGGAGTACGGCGTTAGGCAGGGGTCTGTTGCTGGACCGCTCCTCTTTCTCATCGTTACTCGCAACCTAGCGTCCGTCTTTGATGCATCGTCTGTCTACGCCGACGACACAACGGTATGGTTCTGGGCAGACACATGGGAGGAGCTCGCCGTCCTCATCGAGAAGCAGGCCGCCGACTTCGTCAAGGCCGCGGCCGAACTGGGCCTAAAAGTAAACGGAGACAAGACGCAGCTTTTACTACATGGCCGCTCACTTGCCCTCGCAAACTGCAGTGTGAACATCGACGGCGCCGACATCCACCCCAGCAAGCAGATAAGCGTCCTTGGCTCCGTCATCAATGCCAACCTTGCATTCTGCAGGGATTCGCTCTGCGATGATGTTCGCAAACGCGTTGCGCTCGTCCGACGTCTCTCCAACCATATCCCTCGAGGACGTCCCCTCAACATGGTGGCGAAGGCCCTCGTCCTCGGCAGGTTGCACGCCGACCTCCCCCTCTCCGCCAACCCCCGGTTGAGCGACGCCGATCCGTCGGAGGCCGCCGCGGAGAAGCTGCAGGTGTCCCTGAATAATATGTGCAGAACATTGTTAGGAGTGAAGAGAGAGGATAAAGTTCCAATCTCGACCCTCTTAAATAAGTGCAACATGGACTCTTACAACAGGATGGCGGTCTTCAGGTCCGCCATGGAGGCCTGGAGGGCGACGGCCGCCTCCTCCCCCCTGCAGGAGACGCTGCACGTTCCCCTCGCGTCCGCGAAGACACGGGCGGCAGCGGCGGGCCTGGTGGCCGTGCCGGCGGCAGCGAAGAACGCCTCCTTGACCCGGAGCGCGCCTCGTATTTGGAACGAGTGCAATGGCCTCAGATCAGCAACTACCGAGAGCGCTGCAAGACTTGCGGCGGCGAGGTTTGCTCGCTCCTGCCCCCTGTAGTCGACCGTCTGCAACAGCACAGTTAAGTAGTCAAAACTAGCAATCAAGCTAAGAGACTCTCTGTAAATTTTTTTTTTACAAAATCTACAGATAATAAAACCTGATTACACACACACACACTACTTTTTCAAATACAAAAAAGGGACTGCAGTAGTTATTATGCTCATTAGTGAATATTTGAATCTATATTTTGACTTCAATTTTACCGAAATTGACACAAAATATATTTTTCTATTACTTCTCCCCACTAGTTAAAAACTTTGCTTTCAAAAATTTCTAATGCACTGTTTGTGAAATAAATTAACGAGGGAAAACAAAAATTGGCAAGCCATGCAGCACCAATTTTTGGTGACAACTATAAAAAGTGTTTTCTTGAATAATTTCAAGTTTATAAAAAAACAAACATTATGTTTCAAAAGATATTCCTTCAAATTTACTAGGATACTAGATTTACTAGAAATTGAAACTAGTTATGGACCAAAAGCCCTTTTCTGTTTCAGTTTCACTTATTCCTACCAAAAGCAAAAGCAGACATGTATATTGGTGTGACTGAAATTTTACACCAAAGTTGAATATTTCTTGTTTCAGAAACTTTTTCAACTTATTTTTCTTCTTTTTTTAATTTGCCATCACTCAACATCAAACATATATACAATTTAAATTCCAAAGTGAATTCTGCTTGTTTAGAATTTTGTGCTCAGCTACTTTTGATTTCAAAAAATCCTTCTTATGACAAAAATCGTTTCGGTCAGAAGCCCTTTTAAATCCATTTTTTTACTGAAACACTGATTTATCCATTCTAAGTTCAAAAAGCTGTTTTTCTGTAGTTGGTGTTTTAGTTCCCTCACCAATTCAATCTCTTTTTGAGACAAGTACTGCTTTGTGGCCCTTCTCAAGTTGTTGGTAGACAAACCCTATAAATAGAAATTTGATTACTTGTATTGTCTGACCAACTTAAAAAAAGAAAAGTTGGACGAGTTGTGATCCTTATTTTCAAGTTGGGGAACGGAGGCAAATTTGGCTGTCAAAATCAGCTGTCTTGAAAGCTAAAAATTGGATGTTTTTTCCAAAAATTGTTAGAATAATGCTATAAAAAAATTCGATTCTAGAGCCTTTCAAATAATGCTAGAAAGATGCTAAAAATCGAGCAATGCTATTCAAAATTCTGCGATGTTTTGCCCTTGAAAAAATGCTAATTTTCAGAAATTAGCATCAAAAAATGCTAGTTGGCCACTTGACGTTTTCAAGAAGTGGTTGAACAATCGACTTGTACAGAGGTAGCATCGTAATAGTATCTCTAGACTTGAAAGTGCGATAGATCCAGCCACAGGATTGAAATGCTTTGCACACTTTCAACTGGATATGCTCATCAAACTTTCCATCATCTTGGTTGACAATTCCTAAATCCTTCATGGACGATACCTGCAACATCAATGAGCTGTCAAAACAAAATTAAGGGCTATAATCCATTGAAATTTGAAATGAATGCCTAAATATGAATGAACTACAAGGCACTATTAGCATATTTTGCAATAGCATTAGATTTTGTCGGTCAAGGAGGTTACTTTTCACCCCACCTAGTATGTGGCCAACGTCAAATCCCATTGCACACACGGTGCAGGCTTGCTGAATCACAAACTATGTCGCAGTGACACTTATGTGTCTATTACAGCCATTACTAGTGACGTCATCATTTTTGGCGGGAAAAAAAGTTCGGAAGACCTGTTTTTCTGATGAGCGTGCGAGGTAACTAAAACCAAAGTTTAGGCCTGGTAATAGAGTCTCACAATTCAAAACGTGGAGTGTACACAGGATTAAGAGACCCTGTCTGTGTTGTACCTCTTTTGTGTTCTTGTAATGCACCAAAATTGCATTGGTTTGTCAGAACGGTGTTCAAAAGTCTACAAGTCTGAAAGCTTCCCCGACTCCTTTTTTAAGGTCTGAAATTGGTCGCTCTGATTTGGTTGACCTCTTGCCTTCTCCTTTTCCCCTTTTCCCCTTCTTCTCCTTCCTCTTATGTAGAGGGTGACTAATTTTGAAACTGAAGTTGACATTTTAAACTTGTAATAACTTTAAAATGAGGCAAAAATCTTGATGTTCTTAAAATTAAAGACTGTTTTTTGATACAATAATTAATAACTTACTGTTAGCTGCTGCCAATTTTTAATCACTGGGGATGTGCAAGAGGCATTCAAACTTAGCAAAGTGAAGGGCATATTTTCGGAATGTCTCTACTTTCCATTACAGGAATTGCTGTAAATGCCGCTGGAGGTCGCTTTTTCGACTCTCAATTGCAACAATGCCTTTCTTATCTGCACAACTTGAAGTTGGAATAGCAATTCTTGACATTGTTTGAGCAAAAAAGGATGTTTTGTTGCTTTTATCTAAAATTTCACTACATAAGTTGAGAGGGTTCTTCTGAACTTTAAAATTAAGAATACCCGACTTTGAATAACAAGATGGCCAGAGGAGATCGGTTACAAGGGCAACTAAACCTAAAAACAAATAATTTGTTTAATTGAAGGCTTCCAATTTCTCCATTTGTTTTCAAATTACTTTGCAATACTTCTCAACACACATTAACCATGCCATTGCCCATAAATGCAAGATTTTTCAAAAATCTAACCCTTGAAAACTGGGATTTTTTTGGTAAGCCTACACTGCTAACGGCAGCAGGTCTGTAAAATGATACGGTAATCACTCCCATTAGAGCTGTGCATCGGATCCGAATCCGATCGGATTCGGATTCGTTCGGATTCGTTTGGATTTTAGCGCAAATTTTCTGATTCGGATTAGTTCGGATTCGTCAAAGCCTGTCGAATTCGTTAGGATTCGGATTTTTTCGGATTCGTCAAAGCCAGTCGAATTCGTTCGGATTCGAATTCGTTTGGATTCGTCAAAGCCTGTCAAATTCGTTCGGATTCGGATTCGTTTGGATTCGTCAAAGCCTGTCGAATTCGTTCAGATTCGGATTCGTCAAAGCCTGTCGAATTCGTTCGGATTCGGATTCGTTCGGCTTTTAGCGCGAATCTTTGGATTCGGATTCGTTCGGATTCGTCAAAGCCTGTCGGATTCGGATTTGCCAAATATTTTTCAGATCCGACAGAATCCGAAACCAATCCGAACTTATTATTTTTTTTTTATTTCAGTTAACAATAAGTTCATTTTGAGACTTTTTTGGTTTGATAATTTAAATGCAATCTCTTGCCTTCAACTTTGAAATTTTTAATGACTCCCCAAGGTATTTAAATGTTTCAGTTTTTACCATATACATAAAGCATTTGCAGATCACACATTTCCAAATTAAGAGAATCAAAGAAAAGTGTTGCACTAAAAAGCATCAAAAAGTTGCAAAGTAGTCTTTAATGCAAAATCATCCTATTTGAATAAAATTGAAAGATTTTGGCAAGTATTCACCCCTGGATTACAATTAAGTGTGTAGATATCAGCCCACTTGACACCAAACTGATTTAACGATAAAATTTTCTTTTCACCCATTTGATGACGCAGTTTTTCCTGCATTTGACTCTTGGCATGATTGTGATTTTTTGCATTAATATCCTTTTGTTAACATTTTAGCATATTTGGTTTATATATTAGCATATCATTTTGGGAAACTCTACTGTGCAAAGAGAATTCATAAAATTGCTCCAATTTTCCTGAAATATTTTGCCTAAAAATCGAGAAAATACTTATTTTTTCCTAAAAATGCCATAATGTTAAAAAGTCAAGGCAAAATGTGAAAATATTAATAAAAGACATGATAATTAAAAGCATATCTTTTGGGCACTTCTAGTTAAATAGTGATGGTATTTACAAATTAGGCCAAAATAATCAAATTTAAATCGGAATAAGCAATTCTTATTTCGGATTTGGCGCCAAGTTTTCGGATTTTTTTCGGATTTGGTGCCAAGTTTTTGGATTTTTTTGAATTTGACGCCAAATTTTCGTATTTTTTCGGATTTGGCGCCAAGTTTTCGGATTTTTTTCGGATTTGGTGCCAAGTTTTTGGATTTTTTTGAATTTGGCGCCAAATTTTTGTTTTTTTTCGGATTTGGTGCAAATTTTTCGGATTTTTTTTTGGATTTGGTGCAAAATCATCGGATTTTTTCGGATTTGGCGCCAAATTTTTGGATTCAGATTCGTTCGGATTGGGCAGCAAGTTTTCGGATTCGGATTCGTTCAAATTGATTAGAAATTTTTTGGATTCGGATTCGTTCGGATTGAATGGAAGCTGTCGGATTCGGATTCGGATTATAGAAATCAAGTTCGGATTGGATATCGGGGACCTGTCGCATCCGATGCACAGCTCTAGTGTCTATAGAACTGTAGACATTAGAGCTGTGTATCGGATCCGACTTTTCGGATCCGATCAGATCCGAATCCGATCGGATTTATTCGGATTTCAGCGTGAATTTTCGGATTCGTTCGGAATTCAGCACGAATTTTCAGATTCAGATTCGTTTGGATTCAACGCGAATTTTCGGATTCGGATTTGTTTTGATTGAGCGGCAAATTTTCGGATTCGGATTCGTTCGCATTGAGCGGCAAATTTTCGGATTCCGATTCGTTCGGATTTTAGCGCGAATTTTCTGATTCGGATTCGTTCGGATTGAGCGGCAAATTTTCTGATTCCGAATGATTCGGATTTTAGCGCGAATTTTCTGATTCGGATTCGTTCGGATCGAGCGACAAATTTTCGCATTCGGATTCGTTCGGATTGAGCGGTAAATTTTTGGATTCGGATTCGTTCGGATTGGAATTGGAGGACCTTTCGGATCCAATGCACAACTCTAGTAGACATATCTAATATCACGGTGCAAGGTCGAGCGTTTAATTCAAATTTCTTGAGCTCCTGGAAAGCAGGACAATTTTGCTATACTTTCTTTCCTCAAGCATACTCAGAACACCAACTGTGTTTCAGACGGCACTGAGTTAATGAGAGTATGCTCAAGGACCGTTATAATGACTTGATGTTCCCAAGCACGAATCATTTGAAGTAATGACATTAACATTCGACCTATTTTGATCTAGATTGTTCCTATCCAAGCGATACAGCAAAAGTTTGCTAATTTTGGACGATGTTTGGTCCTCCTTCGTTATCAACACATTCAACCTGACAGCTCGTGTACTCGTTACCACACGAGATTTGACCGTCATGGAAGATGCCCAAAACTGCATGGAAATCATCGACATTCAATCTGGCTTCACCAAAGAAGAGTCCATGGCTCTTTTCTCGTCGTACGTAAGCATACCCAAGGAGTTCTTACCCGACGAGGCTCTTGAGATTCACAAGGAATGCAAGGGGTCTCCCATGGTCATTTCCTTGATTGGCAGTCTCATTAGCGAGACCGGAAACAAGCACTCAACCAAACAACGAGAATCGGGACGATGGAGCCATTATCTGTTTAATCTCAAATCCCGACATATGAGTAAGTTTCAAATCCAAAAGCTGTACCATACATTTGGATTCAGGTTTTCAATCTATTGAGATATGCTTAGGCCGAATTCGGAAGCAAAGTGGGAGGAAGAGCATCTCTGAACATGTCATGTCCAGTGTGAGAAATTTGGAAGAGCCTTTGCGCCATCAATATCAATCTTTGGCGGTCTTTTTGGACCATCATGATTACAACCGAGCCAAGGTCAGTTAACAATAAATCCATGTTTTCTTTCAGGTTCCTATGATGTCGAGCAAATAACTTCAAAAAATAAGGAGCAAATTTTAATTGAAGTTCTAGATTTATACTTCCTCTACCATTTTTCATGTTTTTTCTGGAAACACATTATTTCGCGAATATTTTGTTGCTCTTTTTCCGACTTTTCATGTTTTTAGATTTAAGGAAAAAGATTTAGATTTCCTTACATAGCGCATCTTCTGTAAGGAAAGTATCATGTAAAACATTGTTGTGTGTATATGTATATATACTGTACATGACATTTTGGCTATCACGAAGCGGATCCAATCGTCCAGCGGCATAGATTACTTGGTCAACGAAAAGGGAGAAAAGAGGGGAGGGGGAAGGGGAAATGCTTAGTCAGGGGCAAAGCACTACTTAGTATCTATCGTTTACTTTTAGATCGTCTGATTGAGTAGCATAACACTCCTTAACAAACATCATTTCACTAATGGACTTGGAGCATCATTGCTCCTTTTTATTTACTTCTTATAAATTTTACCTTAAGAAGCTTCTCCTAATTTATGATTGAATTGTGACCATTTCCTTTTTAACTACAATTGTCCCTGGAAAGAGGCTGTTTTTAATAATAATAATTCCTTCACAAAAATCCCTTAAAATGGGCACCAGATGCTCAAAATTTTCTGCAACATAATGCTAGAGTATAAAAACTTGAAATTTTCACCAATTTGATTAACCAACTGTTAAAAAATATTTTCCAGACTATTGAGGTATTTTTACTATCTTCTTTGTTAAAAAGCCAACTAAAAAGTTCACTTTTTGCCGTTTTCACTAACTAAAAATCCACTACCTAGTTCTAACAGGCAAAAAACAAACAAAAAGCAACAAGATCCTCTACACAATACGGAATAAAATGTCGTGTACATATAAGTGAATGAAAACTACATGAAACATAAATTGGCAGGCAAAATAACAATATCATGGTGTCTCCTTCCCTTGTAAAAAAGCGTTTAAAGGTACGAAATTATGTGGGGTAGGGGTAAGAACTTTCTATGGGCCTGTCAGTATCTTTAATGTCGTCCCAAATTAACATGTTGGGTGCGCAAACTATGTCAATGGGAGTGCCTCAAGGAATTATTTCAAAAATCTTTAAAGCTCGTGTTCATTTTGGTGCTTCTTTTACCTGATATAATCTTGTATTATCGTTTTCAATTTAAACCTTATCTTTCTGTTTATTATCCGATAAAATCTTGAATTATTTTTTGATTTAAACCGTGTCTTTCTCATCTATTCAAGAGCGAGCGTGCTGAAATCAAGACAACCATCAGGATTGGAGGTCAGGTCACGGCAGAGAATAAGCTTTATTATGAACAAATGTGCTACAAGAAAGGGATTATGCTACCATATCAGGTAAGAAGATCAAAACATACTCGTACTTTAGTTATCATTTGATTATCACAAGTTTAAAATCGCTCATATGTTCTATTCATTAAAGGTTCTCATGACTTACTGGAACATGAGTGCTATTGAGGTTGAGGACACAATGGATCAGTTCCAGAAGAAATCATTGGCCAGCTCAGAATTTGATCCCACTCTGCAGACTTTGGTTTTCACCATGAACAGTTTCATCTTTGGCTTCTATGTTGCTCAACTTGAAAATGAGAAAGTATGCAATTTAACATACTTTTTTAATTGTTTGACCTAGTTCATAGAGTCCTGGTTCCAGGGCATATTGTAATTCATCAGTAACTTATTCATGACCTCTGAGATATCAAAATGACTTAAACTTACCTAACTGACGACCAAAATAGCAAAACAAAAAAAAACGTGCCCAATAAAGATATAATGTGTAGGGTCAAAATATTCTTGATTTCACCCACGTTTCTAGGAGTTGCATCGGAATTTTTTGCATCATTACTTCGAGAAAGTGGACTACAAAGATTACGGCGATATTGCCGATGATTCTTACATCTTTGCCAATCTTGGACATCATCTAGTGAAAGCGGAAATGTTCCATCTCTTCCCTGAAATCTACTTGAATTTAAAATTCGTTGGAGCAATGATCAAGGCCAATGGTCAGGTGGATCTTTTGAACGATTTCAAGAGATTTGAAACGCACATTATTGGCGAGGTAAGATAAAATGTGTTTTCCTCCTTCCTTGTGAACTTGGTATCAAAAACCACAGACCAAGGCCCAGACTGTCCAGTTCTTGTTAAGCAGGCAAATCAAGGCGACAGGAGTTTAATCCGAGACCTCGAGATGACTTAGGCTGTATTTTCTGGATTGACTTAAAAGCCAAATTTCAAAATGAAAGTGCGTTACAAACAAGGTAGCACATTTTATGACATTCCTGATGAAATAATCTGTTCTAAGGGTTTTGTCAGGCATTCCTTTGTAAAGCGCATTTTTGACGCCGTCAAAATGGGACATGACAAAGGTTGCTTCTAGTGAGTGTTTTAAATCATATCACTAGCGGTAAAACAGGGCCGTTGGCTGTGCTGTGTTGCTCAGGACATTTTTGGGGATCCATTTTTTTCACATTTAAGAATACATTTAATGATTCTAGATCCCTGGAAACGATCTATAGCAGGAGTAGGCAACCGGCAGGCCGCAGCCCATATGTGGGCCAAAGGGTGATCTTTCGGGTGGAAAGAAACATCAAAAAATAAAAAACAATTTTTTTTTGCATATATTGACCCAATGTCAGCCAAGGTACCTTTACGTGAAACATCGATCGTTTCCAGGCACCTAGAATCATTCAATGGACGCTTAAATTGGAAATAAAGTTGGATTTGCCAAAATGGGCTGAGCGACGCAGCACAGCCAACGGCCCTGTTTTCCCACTAACGGAACGACTTAAAACGCTCACTTGAAGCAACCTTTGTCATGTCCCATAGAGATCTGTATTTTAAGCAATCTGTGTGAAAAACCACCACTACTTTACATTCAGGATGATGCCAATGTGGAAGCTTTGGAAAATTTCGAGAAATTTGTCCGAACGATTGGTTTTGTCATGAGCCAAAATCCCAGTATTGACATAGTTCAACTTGCTCTCAAAGAACCCGAAAGTTCGAGGGTGTATCAAGCCGCCAAGGCAATGGCATTGAGCCATCAAGAAACCCTCTACTTTGATTGGACCAACCGGGAAGGGATTCATCAACATCACATGGCCACCATCCTTCATCATGGCTCAGTTCAATCAGCCATCTTCTTGAAGGTAAGATTTTTTGAGTCCAGTACCATGATAAATACCTACATGGAAAGATATATTCTGATTATTTCGTGGGGGTAATGAAATGAGACACAAGCTGAGGTATTTCAAAGAGCAAATTGGTGTTTCCGTCGTAGGATATAACCAAGATCTTGACATGTAATGGGGATGGCCAGATCAAGATGTGGAACGTCCTCTCAGGCGAGATCCTTCATCGATTCACAGGTCACAAAGAAGCGGTTTTGTGCCTTGCTTTGTCACCTGACGGAGATTTGTTTGCCTCCGGAAGCAAAGACGGTAGCGTCAAAATCTGGGATTTGGGCAACTTTCTAGACGATTTAAGTGGTCCAGAAATGAACCCACCCAAGCAACGTAAACGTAAGGATTGTTTTTTGTTCAATGGTTATGCAATCTGATAAAAATAATATTGACAATGTATTTTTTAGATAAAAATACTCTCGGTAGAACCAAGAGCATTCGTGGCTCCAAACCGAATATGACTAAACTGATCACAGCCGATCACGACCTCAGAGATTTAAGCAATCAAAGCTTCTTGTTCCAAGAATTGAACCATGACACTGTCTTGTTTGTGGATTTCAATGCAGATGGGACGGAAGTTATTGCCAGCAGTTTATCTGGAACAGTAAAGGTGAGTCTTGCCTTGGAACGTGGATAGCAACTTTCCCCTCTATCCAAGGAAAACGTAAGCCATGGAGACTGCTCGGGTGTTCAGTTGTCGATTTTTTTAAAATTCGAAATCTATTCAAGCTAAAGATTTTATTTTGATATGTTTGATAAATTTTTGAGGATTCCATACGCTGAATTTTAGCATGATATGTCCCTTCGTTCCTGAGAAACAGCGTTTCAAAATTCGTAATAGCACTTACGCGCCGAACCAAAAGAGA
Source organism: Tigriopus japonicus (assembly GCA_010645155.1). Lineage (NCBI taxonomy): Eukaryota > Metazoa > Arthropoda > Copepoda > Harpacticoida > Harpacticidae > Tigriopus > Tigriopus japonicus. Next base: position 8,094,457 of record CM021316.1, on the reverse strand, counting down.
CAAATTGACCCTAGTATAATCGCCATTTCTTTTTGTACGATTGTAGGTGCCCTTGTTCAAGACTTGTTTGGTTGGAACAATGCGAATTGCTCCATGTTTCAGATTACTCTAACTAACACAAAGCTCAGTAGATCCAGTTGAAATGGAATTAAACATGTGAGCTTTGAATTGCGTAACAAACAACTGGTTTAATTCGACTTTTCTTTGGCTGAACCACGATTCGAAAAACAGTTTTCGCCAATAGTCAAGGCATCCACGTCTTCCGAGATTCTTTCTCTATCCCAAAACTTTGGACCTTGTTTTTTAGGTATTCAATTTACGAGCTCGTCGCCTTCGCCTAACTTTGATTGGACACCACGAGCCAGTGAATGTGTGCCGATTCCTGCCTGAAACAAGGTCAGTCAGTGTGTTTTTTTGATCTAACCTTGATTGGCGCATTTGAGAGATCTACAAAAATATCCCTCTAATTGGCTCAGGTACATTTGCACTGGTTCCGATGACGCAACCATTCGTGTGTGGAACATGGAGAATGGCGAATTTCTTAGCTCAAATGGACAGCACCTCAAACGGGTCACCGATCTGGCTTTCGTGCCAAAAACTCATAAAATCATTAGTTTATCTTCTGATTCGATCCTTTTATGGGACCTCGACACCTTGAGTGCGGGACAACGAGATTTTCCAGCTCAAGATAGCCAAATTTTCCAACGCACGCGGCAATGTTCCTTTACAAAAATGTGTTTGACCTCGAATGGAGAACGATTGGTGGCCGCTTCAGAAGATTTTCTTATCACCATTTGGGACGTTCTTACCACTCAAGTCATTGCGGCATTACCTGGACATTCAGGGTAAATTTGAAGTGTGAACAAGAATCCCAAATTTAACAAGCGACTAATTCAAATAATTATTGGACTCATTATAGGCTGATATTAACGATGGATATTAGCGAACTCGACGACTTCTTACTCTCCGGAGGGGCAGATGAAACCATTATGATATGGTCTTTGGAAGATCTCACCGTCAAATCAAAAAAACAAATCATCAGTCTTGGTCCCGCATTTGATGCCAAATTGGATCATTCTGGCAACTGGCGAATTGTGGCTCCTGATGACACCAATCGAATTCAGGTTATTAGTAGTGCCCGAATTTGAACTTGAAAAACACGATGAATTAATTTTTCAAGTTTTCCTATTCGCTCTATTTCTACGCCAAATTCAGTTTTCTTTTTTTTTTTTGGAGACGAAAAAAATGTTTTTTTTTAAATTTATTTAAGGGAATATTGCCTTCTTTGGCCCCTCACTCTTTTTAAATCTCCTCGGAACAAAGTTCTTTACTGTGCACAAAGATTGTTCTTAAGTTCAGGACTCAGTCTCGCGTCATTTAACTTTGATTTGTATTCATATTGAAAAATGTGATTAATTTCTAGTCATTTTTTCCAAATAGGGTCATTTTTCATTTTTATGCCAATTTTTTCGTCATAGTTCTGACAAAAAAATGATCACTTTTTTAAACATTTTTGGCGGAAAATATCAACTACAAAACCAGGCCCTATACATTACCATTTCCGTTTTGATTAAAATCGAGTTCAGCTCCATTAATTTAACCTGAAATTATCATGACCGCCACGCCACATAAAATATGTGCACCCTTTGTTCCCACAGATTCTAAAAAATGAAATTCCTCAATACAACTCTACATCCGAAGGCAGCCTAATCACGGCTGTAAGTCTCTCAGATGACGCCGAAACTGTGGCTTTTGGTTGCTTAAGTGGCGCTGTCAGAATGGTCCGCCCAAGTGAAGGCCTCGTGAAAGCTCTCGGATCCCACACCAAACGAGTCAATGATGTCAAAATCAATTTTGACGGACGAATTGTGGCCTCTGCCGGAGACGACGGGGTTCTTATGGTAAAATGTTCCATAGACTTCTAGACTACTGGATGGTGGACGACCACTTACTTGGTTGGCTAACAAGATATTACAATAAACCGGTTTGTGATCAATTCCCAAGACGCGTTTATTTTACTATTTTACCAACCCTGCGATCAGTCGTTTGACATCCAGTGGTCTAGAATTCTATGGAAATGCTAGGTTTTCAAAGCTTATTGCCCATCCAAGAACCACTGAATTACTCTGGACGACGAAGCTGGTGATAAAAATTACGATTTTTCAAAGGGAACAAATAATGCCGTTCATCTGCAAATGAGATTTTGTTCTGCGTTAGGAACAACTTTTTCAAGTTTTAACCAATCGAATATTGGAGGCTTTGGTTGAAGCTCAAAACATAATCCTCCACAGCCTCAGGGAACTAGCCATCTTCTGGTGATTTTTGCTACAAAAGGGCGAACTCCTACATTTTTTTTTTGTTTCTTCAGAACATGATAACTTTGAGAAGGCTGAATTTTTAACTCCGATTTTCAATTAAGCTGAAAATTGAAATACATAGTCTGCTCAAGAGCATAAATGTATAAATGTACACTTGGAAAAGAACGCAATTGATTTGTGCCGACTGAAAATCCAACTTATTATTGCAGTCGTCCAGAATATTCAGTAATTCTTGATCCATCCTAAAATCCGTGTCTATTTCAGATATTTTATGATGGTTTTAAGAGCGCTGCCATAAAGACCTCTCAATCATCTTTACTTGCCGTTCACTTTATCAGAAAAAACGACTCCGTGATCCTTACTCGATCCGCTAAAAACAATGTGGTCACATGGAATTTGACCCCACACCTTGACCCCGATCCCCAGAATACACACTGTCCCGATGGAAATTATGAATTCACTTACATGGATGGTTGTGAAGCTAACAATATGCTCTCTTTGGGATGTTCCAATGGAGTCGTGTCACTTTTGACTCTTGATAATTTGTCCCACATCAGTCACCTTGAGTTTCCCACCAAGAAAAATGTCCCTGTTACAGTGTGCAAATTCAACGTGGAGGGAAATCTATTGGCGGTCGGTTACGACGCCAGGTTTAGGAAGGTACAAGTCTATCTTGAACATTCATAGCTGAATATTAGAGTATTGTCGGTCAGCAGTTACATTTTTCTTACTTCAAAAGTTATTCTGTAATATCAAGGGGCTAAGTATATTTTCGGTCATCAGCAAAGTATTATTTTTCTGAATAATTCTGACGGGCAGAGATGGTTATATTTTCTAACGAAAACGCGTTTTAAGTAGCACTATGGTCAAATGTTGAGGCCTTTTTTGCATTTTCACTACATAATATCATTCTTGTCTCGCCACTGAGAAATTGATGTTCTTGTCTTGTTATTAAGAAAAATAATTCAGGGTGTCGAATTTGCTAATGAGGCAAGTTCATAAAGAACTGAAAATGTGGTAGTAAAGAAAATGACGTTGCTCCGAAAATGAACATTGCTTCGCCTCAATCTTTCGTGATTTTTTAGTTAAAGATCGAAAGAGACTGATATCATTTGAGTAACAGCAAATAAATTTAGCGCATTAATTATTTTTTGGCAAATCTGATCAATTATGTGTTTTTATTTTTTTTCAGGCAGAACAATTCAAGAAACAACAACCTAAGTCATTCACAGTGGTGGTAATAAGCTTCATCACAATCTACTTTGAACTCGCATCAAAATTTATTGACGTTTTTTTTGTCTCATTAGATTTGGAGCACGGGCATTGACCAGCAATTGCAAATGACATTAAAATTGGATGGTGCTTGCTTGAGGGATATTGCATTCAGTCACGACAGTCGACAATTGGTGACGGCTGGAGACAAAATCGCTTGGTGGTCTTTGAAAAAAATGACAAAACAAAGGCCGTCGATGCTCTCAATGCAAAATTTTGCGATCGACGAGCTGAACCCACCTATTGATCATTGTAGTCGACGAATTAGCCAAGGAAACATATTTCAGTAAGAAGTTCTTGAAATTTTGAAAGCATGGTAGACCATTGTTTTGAGATTTTGAACATTTGTCCTGGCCTTGTAAAGAAACGAAGACCAATGGATGAGTGTAATCGAACGAATTCAGCTGGGGATTCTGGGGCCAAAATGACTAGGGATGGGTCGGAACTAGGTTCGGACATTTCATAGTTTTAGTTTGCTACGTGAGGAAGAATTCTTATTTCAATTGATTGTCAAAATGAAGAAAACAAATTGGGCTCACAAATTTTGATTAAGTTTTATGGAGGGTGAGTCTCGACTCTGACGCATCCCTAGCCATTTTGGCCCCAGAATCCCCAGCTGAATTCGTTCGATTACACTCATCCATTGTGCCTCAAACCAACAAAATATTCATATTCAGCGTATGATAATGCAAATGAGGCGTGTTTGCAAATCTTTTGCACTCTGGGCTAAAGGAAAAAGAGCAATCTTATAATCAAAAATCAAAACATCGTGGTTCATGATTCGTTGTTGTGCTTTCATACCTTTGCACGAAAAAATGAAAGCTTACGTGCAATTTTTTTTAGCTCGAATACTTATGGTATTTGCTAAACATAGATTTAACATTAATCCCATGAACTGCTCAATATAACGCATTATTGAAACCAATCGCTTTCCTTGTAACGGAAGTAAACAATCTGCAACCACAAAAAATAATTACTGAAAAGTCTCTAAAATGTGAGTGACTTGAAGTTTTCGCTTTTTGAAGTAAAAGATTGTGACGTATCATACAAAATCAAGACATACTTTTGACACTTCATGTTTATGATTATACTGTACTAATAGTAATTGAGGACAACAGTTTTAAGTATCTCCAAGCAACGTATTTTTAAACTGGTTGATTGGTTGTACCACAGCGTTCCAACCGAGATAAGCTTTCTCTATTCGCAACAACAAAAACTAGATAGATTTGTCAAAACAATCTAAAATTTCAATGCTTCCTGTAAAAAATCCATTTGTTTCAGACGCTCTTCCAAGCAATTTGGAACTGAAGACGAGCAAACGTACCCCAATCAATCGCCAAGTAAGGATGTGACTTACTGAAATATTTAAAAAAAAAATCTTGTAACCCTGCCTTGGATTGTTAATAGGGTCCCCAAGAGCGGATAAGATTTGTGTCTCAGACTTGGACTATTTACTTCAGTTGTTCGACATCAAAGGTAGCTCCGTTTCGAGGATCTTTCCAGCCAAGGATTTTCGCAAGTTTGCCACGATTGACGATGCAGGCATTGTTTATATTCTGGAAGAAATCTAACCAACCCATTGGCTTCCAGCTACGAACGTGACCAATAAAGTTCTGTTGACATTGATTTCCAATCCTCAAGTTTGCCAAATTGAATTTGTTGGTTGTCTCAAAGTGGGGGCATTGTTTGGCTAGCTTTCCTTTTGATCTTGGTCTATATGCCAAAGCTTTCAGACAGGGATTAAAATCATTTTATTGGTGGATTCCACAAAATCCTTTACTCGTCAAAATCTAGCAAAAAGTTGGTCTGCAGATTAACGAAAGAAAGGTGGTGAGAGGGTGTAATTTCGTCTTCATTTTCTCCTCTCGCCTGATATTAAATACCCTTGGGAAGTTTCTCTCAAAGGAGCCCTCATGCTTTCTAGAGTTAAAACCAATTTTGTTTTCAAGTTTCCCGGAACTTTTACAAACGGCCGGCTTCATCTTTTTGTCTTGTAACTTTCCCTCTATTTGTATCAAGACGATGAGATGAGTTTGGGACCGTAATCCTCGTCTCTGGGTACGTATCCTTGAGTTTGGGGATAAAAAACTCTATGAGTGCAAAATGAAGGTCCCAACTAAGTGCATTTAAATTGAATGGACTAAAACAAGGCTATAAACTTGTTGGTCGATTTTCTGGTACGGGGATAAATAGTCATGGCCCAAATTTGGGATCAGGTTAAAGCTTGATTTTGGAGAGGAAAACTTCTTAAGACACAACTAAGAAAACCTCGCTATCCTGGGATTTATGCAAACAAGAACAAGGAAAGACAAGGATCGGACGATTTCATGAAATAGGCACAGTTTAAAAAATATATGATCAATGTAAATTTCCCCGGAATAGGGTGGAATTTGAAAATTGAAATTGGAAAAATTTGATTAACAAATGAATAGATAATAATAATAAGAGCGGCCGAAAATATTCATTTTGAAAGCCAAATATTTAAATAATATTTAATGAAATACTATCAAAATATTTAAAGAAATGTTTAAATTATAACCAAATATTTAAAAAATATTTAAATTGGTAAGGAGTTTGGAGCAATAAATTGGTATTTTTGAAAATTTTGATAAAAAATTCCAAATATTTGATGAAAAATTGGTAATGGCAGAAATATTAGTAAACAAATCTTCAGTGCTAAAAAATCATACCAGGCAATGACAATTGGTTATTCTTGGCAATCCTTATTGATACCCTACATTTAATTAATGCATTTTACTGCCTAAGGTTTCGTTGAATACACAAACTAGAGTTTCCGTATTTTTTTCCCGTTGGACTTACGTTTTTCTATGTAAGATTAAAATCCATTAATGTAATTTTGAGGCCAAGCAGACCAAGTTTTTATTTCCCACGCATATTTTCCATTTTTGTTTGCCTATTCCCATCAAAAAGAGTAATAAAAGTTTTAAAAAAATGGAAGATTTTGACAATGCAGTTTTTGGAAAAGTTAGATTTTATGTCAAAATTTCAAAAGATTTGCTGAAATTGTGGAGATTCTTGGAATGTTTCAATGAAAAACGGGAATTTTCCTTTAATTTTAGAAGAAAAAGCCCAAATATTTAAAAACTGCTAAAAATTTAACTATTTAAATTAACTATTTTTTATTTAATTAAATATTTTCGGTCGCTCTAATAATAATCAATAAATGAATGTGTTTTCCTAACGTTTCGCAATTGATGGGAAGATTTCTGGCATTGACGGTATTTAAATTGAGTCTAAATTATTTAGTACTTCGTTCGTCAATATTTGTTTGATTCTCCCGCTGTTTTTCAAGCCTCAAACTTTAATTGCGTCAAATTTTCGAACCAAAAAAACCGAGGTTGAAATTTTCTGATTTGAATGACGAGACCAAAAACTTTAATTTTTGAGAAATACCAGACTTTACTTCAGTCCTTTGCTGGCCATTTATTTATCTCAAAAGACGGTTGATTTGCCGGAATTTCGCATCCTTGTCATTGAATCTTATATTCATTTTGAATATATATTCCAAAATTTTATAACTCTTCTAACTCCGACAGAAAATAAGCCCCAAATATCCAATATCCACAAGTCCTATTTTTGGATCTAACCTAAATTAGACTCACCATTCTGCCATTTCAGGCTTTTCAATTACCATTAATATTCTGACAAACATTCAAAATAGTGTTCAGTCCCATGTTTGCCAAGTTCCTCAAACAGGTGGTTAGCTAGCTGAAGAAGAGTTGATGAAGAGAGCCAAAAGTTCTGGGGATGATGTGGTTGTAAAAGAATGAGATTCTCTGACGCGTGTCACTTTAAATAAAGGCCCTCTCTTGACAGATCTTTGAATAGCGGAGAAAAGATTTTGATCTCATTAACTTGAGACGAGCGAGAAATTTCCCTCTTTTCCCTCGAGTCGTTCTGTACATCTGGAATTCTTGACAATTTGCCAAATTTGTCAGCTGCTTCGAACAACAAGGCATGTTGTGCCTAAGGATGTTCAATTTGAGGAGAACAGGGATCGAGTTCAAAAATGTGGATCAACGACTAAAATGATCGTGATGCCCCTTTTGGATGTGGGCCTGGTGCTGATCCAAAACATGGAGAAGGCCATGTTGTATTTTACCTTGGCTGTGATTAGCGGACTTTTCATCAGTATGTCTTGTCTTTGTGGACATTGGGTGGCTTTGAAATTGGCCCCTGAAGAGGGACAAAACTTCCAACACTCTACCATTACTAGAGGTCAAACTAGGCCTTATGTGGATAGAATCCCAGTGAATAACGCCAAATTCGAATTGCAAGATAGAGAAAGGGGTAAGGATTGTGTTAAATTTAAGAAGGTCGTTTGACTCATTTTTTGTTTTGTTTCAGAAATGATGATTGACAGAAGATTGCTCAAGGAAAGAAACGGATCGTGGGTGTTTGTGCGAGAAACATTAGTTTGAGTATTAAAAAGATTCTCCAACCAATACACTTCTAAAGGATTTCTTATGTTTACTCACCGTCTCTAATTTTTTACGATTTTTCTTTGTTATTTGAGCCTTTGCTCACATTAAAAGGATTCTTTCCTTAACTACCGCCACACCTTTGAAAAACGTAACAGAGAAAAGTCAACTTTGCTTCACTTTTAAGGTAGAATTACGCGTATCAATTCCAAGTCAAAGTTGACATCTCATCACTATTTAACATCTTCACATAATCCTTTACATATCCTTTTCGATTAGATGGAGACTTTCATTTCATCGAATTTCGTTTAGCCGAATCTTTCCAAAAAAAGTTATCAAACTGAAAATAACAACATTTATTTTGCTCCATTTATTGGTCGAATACGAACGAAAACTTAAGAATGGTTATGCAAGGTTAGCTGAACATTAACCTTGGTTTTTGATGCTAACTTCTTGGGCAAGTTAAAGCTAGAGAGTACGTAAACTACAAGGAAAGAAAAGCAACGAAGAATAAAGATGTTCGCAAAGATGCCAAAACAAGGTAGGTCAAATGTTGTGTGTTTGGGGAAGCATGCCTTAAGCAAACTTCATCACTTGACTTCCACCTTTTTGGCTGCTTTTAACTCTCTCACGTTTCAAAAATGACGCTTTATAAATGTTAGCTTTTCTGAAGATGAGGTTTTAAATAGTTAAAACTGCCTCAACAAACTACAATATCATTGCAATCAATATTTGATGCATGCTTATAGGGTGCTTTGGCACAGGCAAAAAACTTTCAAGCAAAGAGACACCTCAAGAGTCCCATGTCAGTCAAGGTTTAAGGAATTGAAAAAATGCCCACTAGTGGCGCTTCTCAGAGGGTCAGAATGATTTAAGCTTAAATTAAGATATTTGTAACATCAATTATTCTTAATTTGAGACAGACACATTGTGGACTCACACCAGCAAGTTTTTGACTAAGTTCAAAACGAACTTCGACGAAACAACTTGGAGATACTCTTAATAAGCCAAAGGAAAAAATGCGTCTGTGGCTTCCGAGCTCGTCAAAAAAAAAATTGTCTTGGTTTTAAATCATAGTCGCTCCAAAAAGTTACTAAACACTTTTTACTTGTAGCCCAATCTTGCCCTCCTAAGCATCGCCATTGAGTGTCATTTTGTGTGCAACTAAATCTTCTTTTTCTCGAGGTTCATCAATGAACTCTGGGGATCAAATGAAAAGTTTTTTTTATTGTGAGAAACAATATGTCCTGAAGTTGCATTACATAATGTAACAACCATCGTTCCACACCTGCCAACACGGCAGTACTACTTTCCACAAATGTAATCGAATAATCTAGATCCCATCAATTCATGAGAAAAATGACCCTTTTGATCATCAATATGAAAACAAATACGTGGGTAAGGGTCATGATATTTGATAAAAGAAAACACACAATGGCATAATTTGTCGCAACAAACATTATAATTACATATCGTGCGTTGTAGATCAAAGCTTTTCGTGTGAACATGTGTTTCCCTTAATTCATGAAACTCACAAATCGCATTTGTTCGCAAGTTTTTTTACGCTGAAATTGAGCCTATTGACAGGCCTAGCAAATTTGAGGCCCTTTTACATGCTTGTTTAGTGTGCTTAACTTTATTTTGCAGAACTTGACAGCAATTTCAAATTTGACTAAAGAAACTTTGGTTTGAATTTAAGCGGAACTTTTTCGAACTTCGAAAGAAACACGGCCTATCTTATCTGTTCAATTGTGACGACTAAAAATCTGGATCAAGTGTAGCCAAATGATGAGTCCACCTAGCTTAATCATAAAAAAAAGTATAATTCATTGGTGATGTTTCCAGAAGCTCAAAGTTTTGTCAGCTCGGAGGCATGTTACAAGATGCTTCCAAAATAGATTTCAAGCAATTGTCCAACCTTAAAAATGAAGTTATTCACCCTCTCAAACATGATGTATTTTTAAAGTAGAACCCTAAAAAAGTTGAAGAGCACTAAAGGTGCTTAATCTTAAAGGTTCGTAAAGGTCTGAATGTGGAGGTCTTCTCTGATTAGACCGTCCTCTAGGGGACCTCAATTCTGATTAAGGCTTTAAGCAGCACGAGAAAGGCTGAACGTCAAAGGCTGAAGTAAACTCGAGCATGAATATACTTACAGAAGAGGATGCGAAGACAGCTGTTTGTTGTTGCTTTTGAGAGCCCAAAGTGGTCCCAAGAAGCAAACGATTCTAGTATGTGTATCTGTCTCTAAGAAATAATTAAATGCACACCACTCATCATCAACCCTTTTCAACTTATCATGAAATACCAATGGTATCAGATTATAAGTACCCAACAACACCATCAAAGTGAAGAATATGGTGCTCCATGAAAAGGATCTGTTATTTACTGCATTCTGCATCAATAATAGTTCAGAGGGAATCATCAACAACTCAACTATAAGTTGACAAAAAAATAGTTCAATCTCGTGCTTTCTCTCGGTTTGGCCTATCAAAATGTTGATATTTGGCATCTAATGGATTTCAAGCATTTCAGACGATAAAATGTTAACTAAAAATATGTTTTTAACGGGAAAAGTGTGGATACTTTGGTTGTGAGCAGGGTTGGTCGAGAGGATAATCCCATCCAAAAAGTGTCCCGTTTATTCCCCTTGGGATAAACGGGATTTTCCTCCAAGGGATAAAGGGGACAAACGGGATAAACGGGATTTTTCTACTTTTTCAAGCCTGATATCGTTATTTTAAAAAAATAAGTTCGTTTTTTTTTGTCAGTTTCTTATATCAATTGTGCATGAAATTTTCTGACCCAAATAATCTTCCAGTACAAAAATTTCTTCAATTTAGTCATGTCTCAAGTGAAATCATGCCTTGCTTGCCTCATGTGATGTCATTGTCATCCACGGGTAGTTATTTAAGGAAATTTTTAATTTCAATGGCATTCCATTTTCAGTGGTACCACACCATTGGCATAAGCCTTGAAAACAAGGAAATGCATAAATTAAAATCTTCCCCCATGGAAAATGAGAGAAGTGGCCTTTTTAGTTATGGCATGGTTTGAATTCGTTTCCTCCATATCCAATCATGAGAAGGGTGTGTCCTTTGTAACACATTTTTGGGCCCCAATGTGTCCTTGATATGGAGCAAAGCTTAATTTCGACTTTGCACATCATGCACAATTTATTGATTTAGAAGGCTTTGTTTATTGCAATCAAGAAAAGTTGAGAAATATAAGCTTCAATCTGCTATGATAACAATGATGAAGAGGAGCAAAATGTCCCTTGTGGATAGTGCTTCAAGTGCATTAATTTGCTTAGTTGTTGTTTGTTTTGATAATTCTAATGAAAGCCTTTCTGAGTTAAAATTACAAAAACTAAACAACTATAAAGTAAGGCAGTTTATTTATCATCAGAAATGGATTCACAATGGCAAACAATACAACGCAAAAAAAGGAGATAGGAAAGTCATGGTGGTCAAGAAACAAGACTTGGAATGGAAAATGTTGAACAATGAACTCAAAATCACAACTGAACAACATGAGTCATATTCACATAGTTTTGTTACAGAACTTTTAGGACAACCTTTCAGATGATTTTCATTGATGTGTTGGATACTGAATGCACTGTGAAGATTTTTTATGCTTGGAAATTGTTTGTACACATGGCACACTAGATGAGTTTGATGCTCGTCCTCTCTTTGATGTATAAGTGACATTTTGTTCACAGGCCTGTGATTTTGTCACTTTTAAAGCACACAATCAGCAAAAGAACTGATCAATGATCTCATTGTTCAGGCTTCAAAAACCTGGATTCTTCAAAATCCTTTGTTCTATGTTCTTCACTCGGTCATTAGTGCACTTTACCCCATGGAAATTTTTGTTGGCATGAAATACTTTGCCTAAAGTGGAAGGCCAACACAATATTGTTCATTTGGTGATTGCAATCTTTATATGGAGGATTTCTTGCAAAGAAAAAGCGATTTGCAGAATGATATTCAGGATTGTACACAATGACACATGATAAGCGTCAAAGAGGAAATGACCAATCTACCACAATAACATCATCTCAGATGTACCAAACTGATCCAAATTAATCACCAATAGATCCAGGATGTAAAAGTCACTTTCACAAACTAAACAAATATGCTGTGCCTTGAATATCCTTGTCCCTTCTTGTGTTGAGGTAGTGATACTCATACATCAAATTAAACTCAAGTCAAGAAATTGGCCAAGGATCAGTTAATTACAAACATCAGTACAGTTACACTGAAAGGTAATAATGTAAGGCCCTACATTCAAGAGATGCAAGACACGTTATAACTAAAATGACAATTTCCGTCATATTCCATGGGAGAAGATTTTAATTTTTGCATTTTCTTCTTCCGCCAATGGCGTTGTACCACTGAAAGTGGAATGCCATTTAAATTAAAAAAATCTTGAAATAACTACCCGTGCATCACTTAAGGGTGTGACTGCTTTTACTTTAGAGATCAAATTTTACTTCATGATTTCCTGCTGAATTAATCCAAACAACCAAATTTTATTACATGGAACATGCATTTTTGGGCAGCTAAAAGTGAGTGTGGCTGGCTGAATGCTTGTTTTTAGTGAAAATTAAATTTTGCTCCTGTTTAGCTTTATTGAAAAATTCTCTTAGCAACAGTACTTGAGGGTTTCACATGAGTTTGAGGACAGTACTACAGATGCTGTTAAGAGTTACATAGATAGTTTTTAGACCCTAAATTTTCAGGGCTCTGCAAAAAGCCAAATTAGAATGCACAAGTACCAACTTAAGACAAATTGCTGATGTTCAACAAAAAGCTTTGTATACAAAAAAAATTCAAAACATACTTTTCAATATTGTGTGCTTAAACTGGTGCCAGACATATTCATCATTTTTGACACCTAAGACTGCAAAACCCCTTAAGTTGTCAGTTCCCAAGAACCATGGGAGATTTATGAACTATTTTAGCCATATTGTCTAATTATGGCATTAGTTTGATCAGCTATTTTTTAGGGATATCAAAAATTACAAAAGCACATCCAAATTGGCTTTTTCGTTTATTACCTGATTTATCCCGTTTATCCCCCCATTTTTCCCGTTTATCCCGTTTATGGAAAAAGGGGATAAATCAAAAAAGTTGTCCTCCCTACCAATCCTGGTTGTGAGTTTCATTGTTAATAACATTGCCACAATTTTCCACAAAAACGCCAATTTTCATGAAACTTGATCAGAGTATAATTGAACATGTTGTCTGAAGTTGGTATTATTGTTTTCAAGTTATACAGTACATCCCTTTAATTCAGATCCATTCTCAGTTTTTGCGAGACATTGGTCTGAAGCACCTCGGTTTTGACTAATTCCTGAGAATGGAAAGCATCATTATTAAAATAAATGGCAGGCAAAGGAGTGCTATCTAATGTTACAACTTTATTCTGAAGTGGTGTTTGCTATCAAACACCTTTTTCCATCGTCTTTTACCAATTTCGTTCAAATTCACTGCAGAGCCGCACCGTTTTAAGGGCCCTTTTGGGCTACGCATCAGCTGAAGTTCACGTCCTGTGGTGAGTGGTTCCTGACTCTAGGCATGCATCTCTAACCAAACAACAACAACAACAACAACACATATGTCCCTAGTGCCTTTTAAAGTATTTGATTGCCTACAACTGTGTTTACATTTACGGAGAACAGAGGCTAGTTTTTTATACGCAAAGAACGATCTTAAGATCGTACTAAGTAACCAACTTACCAAGTCTTTGCATCTAAAAAACTAGGCTCAGGTATTTGAAAACAAAATGTTCGTGATCCTTAAACCATTCTCAAGTTGGTGTTATATTTCAGGTTCATGATTGCAATGTTAGGATGGCATAATAGAGTCAATGTAAAACTAAGCAATAATAAGGATTCCTTCAAAGGGTAATTGTCCACCCATTCTGCTCTTGTGAAAGTCGCTCAAAAACCAGTTCAGGCATTTATTCATTTGGGAGAACGGGCACGCTCCAAAATCGTCATTGACGAGTGCAATTTGGGGGTGGTCCAAGGGAAATGGGGAAGTGGGCGACATCATTATTATTAGTAGAAGCATGAACCAAACTTGGGAGGACAACGAGCGAGGATGGACGGGGAAAATCAATCAATCCACTGAAGAACAAGATGAAGAAAGTGGGTTACGAAGATGAGAACCTGATAAAGGGCTCGTAAGGCGGCTCATTCTGAAATAAGATACAAGCAAAATGGACGAAATTCTGTTAGAAATTGTTTAAGTGGTGGGGCTCAGTTCGGTCTTCTTGTAGTTAAAATTTATGCTTCAATGTTTGCTTAAATGCCAAGACATCTAATTACAATTTTTGATTGTCGGAGTATGATGATGAAGATATCTTGTGAATATGAACATCTTAAAAGGAACTTATATAACTATATCAATTCACTTAAAACCACTGGAACTAACAGATTTTCCCAAACCTTATTGACAAATATTGAAATGGTCCTTAGTTTGAGCTGAGGTGAAATTTGATTATGATCTATCAATATAGATACAGGTATAAACTATTACTACTGCAAACTTTCAAATTGCAAATTATAACCCGCTGAAATGCTCCAGTGGAGTGTTAGAGCAGTTCTCTAGACATTTTACATACTTTTTCAAGAAAAAATTATTAAATATTTTTTGTCTGCTCTCAACGATTATTTTTTCTTCGGTACTTTTATCAGATAGATAAGCTTTCGGTTCAATTTTTACTAGAATTCCAATGAATACCTTTAATTTTGACTATTTCATTTTTAAACAGAAATTCCGCTGTCCTACTAAATTATTTTTCAAATATGCACAGATCTTCAATAGATGTCAAAGTTATGCAAATTTACCATACCAAAGAATATTCACATAAAAGTAGCTTAACAATAAACTCTTTAAGTTGGTTTTAAGTTAGAGCATTGCAATACAAAGTTTGATGCATTTTGAAGTTTTTTAAATAATGATAGTTGATAATCTGCTTGATAGATATTGATCAAATGTCGCTTTAATACATAACCATTAGAGCAAGAACAAATAAGTCTTAACTTTAAACTTAAAAAGACCTTTTTTGGGACGTTTTGGCCCGAAGACACTTTTTGGGGGGGTTTGGAACTTATTTTGAACTTAGTTTTGCATTTTGTGGAAAGTAGAAAAAAAAAACTTTTTTCACGTTTTTCAGGACCAAAAAACCTTTTTCTGACGGTTCAATCCGACCTAAAAGAAGATCGTCAATGTTGTCTGTGTGAAAGACCGAGGACGAAATTTTTATATCTAATAATCGGGAACAAAAAAAATGCAGGCTAAATAAACAAAAGACAGAATATATTTTGCCCTATCATTTGACAAATTGAGAGGAGAATACTTTTTTGGTCATTTTTTTTGTGAAAAAACTGATTTCGTTCATTTGTATCTGGAAAAAGAACTTTTTTTTTGTCCATATTTTCCCACTTAAAAACTCCTTTTTGTGACATTTTTCCAATTTTTTTGCGCCCTCTATCTACTTGGAACTCTTTAACATCTACTAATATGCTTTCGGAAAAGATGTCATTTTTGTGGTTTAAAGTGAATTGATATTGTTATTTGAGCTACTTTAAAATGTACATACTAACAAAATGCCTTCATTATAACCATTTGACACTGAAAAGTGTCATTTGAGCGAACACTTGCGTAGATCACAACTAACCACCGTGATGAACTATGTTGTGCCAGCTAGAGGGCTAGCAGAGAAATGACACTCTGAAAATATTTGTGAGTCACCAAGGCTGCACTGTGTGTGCGATGGGATTTGACGTTGAACACACTAAGTTATGTGATTCAAAACCAGAACTTGCGTGTTCAGGGAGTCAGTAGCAAAATTGCTCATTTGCTCATTGCTGCTTTGGTCGAACAAGAGCAATGCATGATGCATTTAGGCACTTGACATCCTTGTTGTTGGACTACTAAAGTGTGCTCAAAGCAAATCTCGATTGGCTAAAATTCACAATTGATGTGAAAAGTTAAATTTCTTGGAAGATTGACTTGAGAAAAAAAAATAAGTTAATGTTGTCTCTGATGTTTCGTTGATTTTTGAAGTTGAAGCACCTGTCAGTTCCTCACTTTGGTGAAGACTATACCATGATTGATTAATCCATGTTATAAGTTTCATATTTTGAACCAAAAAAATAAGGAAAGAATACTCCCTGCGATTGAGCAAAACATCATTTTAGAAAACGGTTCTTTACCAAATTAGGCAAAACAGTAAATCTTTCTGAAAATTTCATATATAATTATTCTGCATTCACTTATGTTAAAAACACCAGCTTTGACAGGAGATTGTCTGACTTGTCAAATTCAAATTAGAAACCATTTTGGTTAAAATAGCCCCCAAAAGCCCAAAATATGTGGCTTTTAACAAAAAATGATGCCATATTTTTTTCTCACCAAAATGCCCTTTTATGTGAAAGCATATTTATTAAGTTTTCACATAACCTCCCGCCCTCAATATAACAATATCATTCAAGTGCTCTCACCGATAAATATGAGTTGACAAAATAGCCGATTCCATTCTGTCAGTATGGGATAAAATAGTGTTCTGATGAAGTTCCACCCCGGTTCCACAAGGCTCCTAAAGTCAATCATTACTGGATAGCTTCACTAGACCTCAATTCTAGTGACGACTAGTACGTTCGTTTGGGTCTTGAGCGGATCGCTTTCGTCGTCGTTTGCCCGGTGCATTGTCCGAACCCCAATGAGTAATGGCATTCACGGCTCCAACCACGTCCCTGTAGTCACAATTGTGGGCCAAACCCGCATGAAACAAGCAAGATCCACGCCTCTTCCTAATGGAAACCAAAAGAAAAATCCGAGATGAATTGATGAAATTTTCAATGGAGGAACGAACCCCTTGTGTCACTTTGTAATGTCAGATATATCGGATATAGATTGTTTATTTTCGGATTTGGACCAGACCTTGAGGGTTCCTTTGTGCTTGACAAGGCTAGGCCATAAAAAGATGACATGTAAAGCCTTGTTAAAGGGGATTTTGAGGTGCTCCTTATCATTCATTGGCGAGCTTTGCCAAAGTAAGTGGTGGTTGTCGATCGATTTGTTCCGCCATGTTTCCATTCAAGTATTGGATCCTTGCCAGAAGTATCAACTTGTGTTCCATTTTTGGCTATTTGGACATGACAAAAGTGTAAACCGTCAACCAAATCGATTAAATATACAAAACTAGTGTGTTTGCTCTACGTATATTGCGATGGAGGGCCTTTCTTGAGGATTACCGGGTGATGCATAAGAAACGGAACGGCAAACCATGTCCGTAACTCGGAAATGGTTGATCTCACAAAAAATGTATAGAGATCAAAAAGATGCGGCAGATAACAATTCTTAAGATACACAAGTTGTTATTCTCTTTTTGTCGCCTTATTTTTTATTTTAGCCAAATTTCTGAAGAGAGAAAAAAATCGGAGTCACGAACGCTCTGTTTTCGTAAAGGGCCCTTCAGGGAAAAAATCGTCGTCGCTTAAATATTGAAATTGGGTGAAATTGCTTTTTCTGACTTTTCAAGTCAAGTGTTTGGCCAATTCTATCCAATAAAGGTGAGGTTCATACATGGTTTCAATCATGAGTTAATGACGATGGAATTAGGTGTTCCGTTTCTTTTGAAACACCCGGTACGTTTTAAGTTGAGATTTTTCTATCCAAGTGACCATTACGATCAAAGAATCGGCTGGATTATTTTCTTGAGGTTGTTCTTTCATACTTGCACTTTTTTTTCTTGTGAAGATTTTCTGCATCTCACATAACATTTAAATAGAGCCTTCAAAATACCACAAAGTCTCATTTATTGTCAATTTCAATTTGCTTATCAAGGGTCAAAAACATTTTGCAATGTGTTTCTTTTCATTTGATCTTACTTCAACTATATGTTTTTAAACTATTTCAGACGACTTTTCAAATTTTCAATAACTAAGGTATTTTTTTTTGCTTTTTTTCTCCTTAAGATTGTCCGAGAGATATGCTTGAATTGATTCATGACTTTAACATTGAGCTGACAAGAACATAGTTGACTGGATATTTTAATCTAATATTTCATCCAAATTTAAGTAAGGTGAAGTCGTTACAAAATTTTCCTTTTCCATCTAACTTGTTTGTACCTCTAAATGTGTGCGTAGGCAAGGACATCTAGAATCTCCTGGACTACGCACAACCATCTAGTCGATATACAACATAAATAAAGACGGAGTCCGGTTTTTGTCTTACTGAAGAAATGAATCAACCTTAATGTATCATGTTGAATCCAAAAAGTTCTAGAAACCCTTGGTAGATTCCGTCTTTCATTGGTAATCAACAATCTACTTTCCATTTATTGTGGTAGGATTGGAGTTTTTTGTTCCTATTCCAGTCGCCAAAACCAGCCAACACATCACACCATATTTTTTTGTTGGGTGATCAGTCCGGTTTTGAAAGTGGTTCCGTGTGTGGGTGCAAATTGACAAGGGCAAGTTTCCGTGAAAAGTTTTTGAAGAGGGATAAAGGATCAGACAAAATATCTCACCATGATTACATCCAAGAAAGATTTAACCATTAGGAACCATGCACATGGTTTTACTGCCCTGTCATAATGAGCATGTTTCTTCTGGCTTTGATTCTTGAGCGTTTGCTCTTTTGGTCTTTCTGGTTTTTGCTTTCACAAAAAATCGAAAAAGCTTTTCTCTTTCTCTTTCAAGAAAACACTGCACATTCCTGCTTTGCTCCAGGATAGGAGGGCAGTTCTAAACATTTCTTTTAGACGTAAAAGAGAATAAGTCCTACAATATCGCAAAAGTGCGACAAATTACTTGTGAGATAATCAAATGCATAAACACTAAAGCTCATATATTTTGTCTGAACAAAGGCATGCTCCAAGTGTGCTTCTATTATCGGCTTCAAATTTTTTAAGCCGGTTAGAGCATTTATAACCAAATTTTGGGTTAACTATCCTTTGCATAGAAGCTGACATTTATCTGGCTTCATTTTAGAAGCCTGAAAACGTTATAAAGACTCCAAAAGGGTGATAGCCAATTGAGGAAGTATGCTTCAAGTATGCTTCTCCTAACAAAAAACAGATATGACCTTGAAGCAAACGCTAATAGAGTTGCATTTTCTTTAACCACATATATATGGTGGAATGTTGGAACAATAAATTATTTGTGACGATATTCGAAGTCCCAAAATTAACAAAAAATATTGCTTCCTTTTTCCGAACAAGCCTCACATAATTTAACTCAAACTAGATCCAAAATTCCTCGCTCAATATTACTGGAGCAAAATCACTTGAAATCAAACGGTCCAAAACAAAGTCTACGATTTGTGGCTTCGTGTATTCAATTCTCATCCCTAAACTTTCTCAAAGACGCTCTTAGACGTCAAAAAAATCCCGCCAGGAAAACTGGATGATACCATGGCTGGCTTCTCCGGCACCCAATAATCCAATCCCAAAAACGCATTTACTATTTTTGATACTTACGGGCGACTGGGCTCGCCAAATTTCTGGATATGTCCGAATTGTTGTAGTCCCTTGGCCGGTCTCAGTCTTCTGAGGATCATCTGCCTTTGCCTTTGCAACTCCAGGAGGCGTTGCAGCTCCTCCATGTCTTGTGCCGTCTCCTCATTGACGTCTACCCTGTCATCATTAATGGGCTTCTGGTGACTTTTAACGGTGACCAGCTGAGGTCTCAAGTACTCCAGTAGATTGATTTCCTCCGCCTGACCATTGGACCCAAATCCAAGTGAAGACGGAGGAAAAGGCATCCTGAAAGCGTTCTCGTTGTCTTCCAAGGATGGTCTGCAAATGTCATTAAAAGACATAGACACAGGAGTGAATTTCCTCATGGCGCACAATGGAATTAGATGGGGTCCCTTTGAAGCGAAAGGGGTTTTAATTACCTTTGAACCATCATGTCACCATTTTGAGGGTGAAGTGGAACACTTTCCGACCTCGGGACGAGTCCCACAATGAACAGAGTGGCAATTAAATACGTCTGCAGTCTCATGTTGCGTAATGGGGCGAAGATGGCATCATGCCACCTTCCAGGATTTAATTGCGAGCTCTTCCAAGACAAGAAATACATATGTGATCAGTTCCTAAGAAAGAAAGAAAGACAATTGTCATAAATTATTGGCTAGACCCAAATGATTACGTAACACCAGGACCATATATATAAGGCCAAGCAAGCGCAAACCTAGCACAGAAATAAGCGTATGATTGTGTCAATACTTGCTAAAACAAACTCGTCCTGTTATCCAACCAATGTCCCCCCATTCAACCATTCAAGTCTGGTTGTAATGTTAAAAGCCGTACTACGGATGGTTGAAGAGATCGAGATTCTGTACCCTTGGTGGCGTGAAAGGTCGAATAAAAGCGTTGAATCTCTTTTTGCGATGCGCACTTTTTTCCTTGTTTCAAAGAGAGAGTTCTCGTTTTCAGTGGAATTTTTTAGAAAAGGTTCATCCGAATGGAAAAGATATTGGAGTAATGAAAATCGATTTTCAACGGACGAGTCAAGTCTGCTATATTCTTTTCAATTTATGCTTTCTTAGAAGAACGCTCATAAATTTGACAAGTGGAATAATTTTGCTTCTTTCTTGAAATGTATTGGGCGGCAGTCGGTTCTACCTATTTGTGTCAAGGTGATCGAGCATCTTCAAATATGCTCATTCAAGAATCACTTGATTTCATTGGACGACGAGGCCAGCGATAATAACCATGATTTTTGTAAGAACAAATCAAGTGCGCTTTTCTGCAACTGAGACCTTGCATTTGTTGGAGACACTGTTCAAAACAACCTTCAACTCAATCAATCATACAACAAAGCAGGGTCTCGATATCTTGCGCTTTTTGGGGTCTCTTTTGCATGAAAATTTTGACACGTTATGTAGTAAATTGCGCTTTTTGGGGTCTGGTTGGAGCAAAAATTTTGACACTCTATGTATTGATGGCGCTTTTTTAAAGCACTAGTGAATGCCTTTGAGCGGAGTTGGATCAATTACTTGAAAAATGTAATTAATTACAATTACTTCATCAAAACATGTAATTAACTACAATTACATGTAATTGTAATTGAAATTACGAAATTATAATTGCAATTACAATTACTCCCCATCCCTGTCTTTGAGAAAGCATAACTTTTCACTCCGGAATGCGATTGAGTTGAAATTGAAATTCAACGCGAATATGGTCTCATTTGCAAGAAAACGCAATTGATTTGTTCGCAATGGAAATATAAAAACAATCATTAGACTCGTCGTCCAGACAATTAAGTGGTTCCCAGCTCATACCAATCCCCATAAATTGGCCCTTTTCTAAGGAAGCTTAACATAATCAGGATTGAACGGGAGATCAAAGAAGAAATCTAACTTCCTCATTATGTCCGTTTTAAATTGAACATAATCTTGCATCCGCCAAATCACGCTATTCAAAGAAATGTCGAAACTGTCCATTTACTAACGAGTACGTACAGGAAGCTTGATTAATGAAGCTTTAACGGCGGTGCTATGAGTAATCACTTGGTGCAATGGTTTTCAAGTGGACAGGTAATCAATCAGCGCGTCGTTAATATGAAAGATATTAGCAATCTTTCCTGGTAATGATGTTCTCTTGCATTTCCTTGGAGGTAAAACTTATCAGATAAAACTAAACATCCATGCGTTTCAGACTTTCAGTGGTGAATGATGGTTTGAGGATCAACATGTCTGACTCCCTTAAAAGAGGCTATCAGCAAATTATACGCTTAGATAAACCTATTCTTCTGCATCTTGTCACGAAAGATAGTGAAGCGTTATGTAATCAGTTTTTTGTTCAGTCTTTGGGTTGAACTCAATCTTGTCTTTTAGATTGGTTTTGACCTTCTGAAAATCGCTGTTGCGGGTTATGCACGATAAAAATATCTTATTCGCCGGAATTTCCTTGTAAAAGGCCTTTGTGCCATCGAGTTCTAGTTTCTAATCCAAGGGCCAATAGGTAAGAGATAATCTGCCTTAAGCTTGAGATGACCAAGGCATCAAAGAAAGCGTCAGGTGCTATTGTGAATCTAGCAATTCATCTCTCCAATCCATTACCATTGCAGGCCAAGGTATGGAGTGTTCCTCCAGCAATTTCTTTCTCCTTGCCTTGCATTCAAAGAGATTTCATTCTTCATTGTCTGGTTTGCGAACACGGTATTATATTTCTTTTTGACGAGAAATGAAACCCTTGCTTGACCTGAATAAGTGACGGCATGTCTATTATTCTCTTTCAAGCTCTTTCAAAGATATTGACCGCTAGATGGCTTCATTTTTGAAGGGTTCATTACTGTTTTGGAACTTAAAAGAAAGTAGAGAGGACATTGTTTATTTCAAAAACTTGCCAAATTTACATAAATAACAAAATAATTTTGCAAAAATATCATAAAAACTTTCCCATCAAAATCATAATCAATACAAACATTGGTGAATAAAACTGTTTGGGTTAGTTTGAACAAGTTACTTAATCGCCCTGATTGTCTGTTTGGAAATTTCAGATTAAGCCTACTCTGCTTTCTCTCCTCTACAGAACTCTATGTTTTGGAACTTGTTGGGCGCACATGCAAATTTTTAATCTTTATCAGTAATTAAGTTTCGGCATACTCGTGAGAAAAATCATATTTTGTCAAAACTAATCGCGTTCCTCAGAAAAGACCTTTGAATGAGAAGGGGATATTAAAAAAGTTGATGGTTTCAAGTAGTTCGAAATTTGTAAGTTTTGAACAAGTATCATATCGAATTGGAACGTAATCTAACAATTATTTGTGTTAAACGAGATTTCAAGGTTAAAAAAGAATTTGTGAAAGGGACGAACGTCTTGTAGTGTTTTAAGAAAAAAAAAAACGTTTTTTTTTCTTTTGTCATTTTAATATATTCGACTTTTTACTTGTAAACCAAGGCGTAAGAAACTAGAATTGAATTGTATGCTAAAATTCACTTAGATTATTTAACAGCCTTGAAGGATAGGCTTAAGAGATTCCTGAAACTTTTCAAAGGGTTAGTTTGGTTTCAGTAAAAAATGTGTAGAACCAAAAAGTAAAACCATAAAAAGGAAATGCCACCAACTTGGTAATTTGACAACATGCTTGTGCGGGAAAAGTTTTATCAAATGGTGGTTGCCTAATTCCTCTATATTTGAAAGTTTTTTTCCACATGGAAATATGGGACATCTGCGTTCATTCCATAACCATTTTGAGCACCACAAAATTATCGGTTGCTTTTTTGCTATTTCAGGTGTTGGGGAATTTTTCCTCTTTTTCCCCAATGAAAATCCAATGCCCAAAAACCTGTTCGTTAACAGTCATTTACACAAATTCAAATCATTTGAATGGAATAAAGCCATTCTTCTTCCGTGTACTAGTACACAGAAGTGAATTACTTAAACCGTTTGAATCGAGTGTTGCAGATATACGTTTGTGCGTTAAGTTGTTGGCATTCAATTTTTAGCTTGAAGTTTGTACCCTTAAATGACCATCGTTCAACTGAATTTGAGACATATTTATCGTACATAAAAGGTGAAATCGTGCAAGAATACTTTCTTTTTTTCTGTCTTCCACCTGTTTATTGACAATTGTTAGATGATCCTCGCCTCCATTTAAGCTCTAAACGATTCCTTCTACTTCATTTGTTATTTTTGAACCTTCCTGGGCTTTTGTATCTGTTCCAATATTAACAAGAAAAATACAGAACAGAGTTAGATTTGCTTTGCTTTTTAATGTGCAGCTAAATATTTTTGAAATGCTTCGGATTTTGTTTTTTTAAAGTGCTGAATAAATCTGATCTTCTTCGGTGCAAATTCTAAGCTAGAGACAGAGATCTCGGTATTTGTGTTTGTTGCATGTTTTCGAAAGTTCAGTAAACATTTTGAGCCGATATTGTCACTGCATAAACAAATAATGAAAGAATTGAATCATTAACCCCGCCATTTCTGTGAAATTTTATTAAATCAGAACAAAAAAAGTTTGTCTCGCTTGTTTCATTTTGGGCTCTGATACGAAATCAAAGCAAGGAGACCCATGTTTTACAATAGCACCTTTTCCAATTGTACTGTAAGTTTAAAATCAATGCCTCGGAACAAATCTGTTGATTTGAGCAATTCTTCGTTATCCTTAACGGGAAATTTGTCTGGTCCAAAAATTAGGCATTGAAATGTCCTCACATCTCATACAAAGAAATTATTAGGTCATATGTTTTGTGTTTGGAGATCCATGCTTGAAGCATACTTCATCAATTGACTTCCATCCATTTTGCGTATCTTTAACGTTTTCAGGCCTCTAAAACGACGCCATACAAATGCCAACTTCTGTGTATTAGATGCTTAACCTAAAATTTGGTAAGAAATGCTCTAGCAGGCTTAAAATACGCTTGAAGTCAATAATGGAAGCATGCTTGCAGCACGCCTTGGTGCAGGCAAAACATATGAGCTATTAGGACGACGTACAAGTTGTCCTTCTCTCGACCCAAAATGCTTCTTGACCATGATGGGTCGCTAATGATTCTGATAAACATCACAATTAGTGTCGCTTGTGACGATTTCTTACTCAATCAATGAGCAGAATGGTCCTGGCAATGAATGAACTCCTATCGAAGAGTTATTTCATAAGTAGGGCCCGGAAATATTTTTTTCAAAATGTAAGACATTTTAAAAATATATCTCCGTTTTTCCTCGATTTTTTTATTATTTTGCCTCATTCAAGGAAAATATAAATATTTTCTCGAATATTTGAGTCAGAAAAAATATTTCAGGCAGAATTGAGAAAGATAAATGAATGATCAATGCCCAAGAGGGTTTACCCATATTGAAACCCAAAATACAAATAATTCTTCAAAATGGCATTTGGATTGAGATTAGACATTCACAACCAAAACTACTCTTTAACACGAAAAAAACTGCGCCATTTAATGAGGCAAATAGAAAATTGTATTTTTAAATCAGTTATATGTCAAGTATGCCTCCATCCACGACCAAATGCATTAAATTCACCAAAAACAAATTTGGAAATCGGTGCACACCGACAAAAATACCAAGTAATGGCGTTGTCAAAATTTTTTAAATATCCGGCTTTTATTCAAATATCTTCCAAATATTTAGGGCTTTTGAACAAAATATATATTGGACATTTTGACCCTTTTTTGCAAATATTTTTCCGGGCCCTAATCATAAGTAAACATGGGTGCAAAAGAAGGTTCGTTCCCCATTGAATCCACCAATTTTACCAATCAAGAATAAACGTTATTGAGGGAAGAAGCGCCTACCTCAAAGGTTGGGTCAGGGTTTAAACTCAACAAATAATGGTCCGTTCCAAACAATCAATCAGTCACTTTGTCTGTATGTCTCACTTTTCTATGAGTTTGTGGATGGGTTCACGAGGAATCTTTACTCTTACGATCTGATAATGGCGTACCTCTCTAAGCGTGTTCCAATGGGGAAGTGACAGGGAAAAGGCCGTTGATCTGGCCTTTATAAGTGGGAACCTCTCTGGGCCTTTCTTTCTTCCGTCCGCTCGGCCTTTCAGTGGGTTCATAAGCGGACAAATGAGGAGAGTGAGAGAAAGATTTCTTTAGCCCATGTGTGTTTCGGAGGTGAGAGACATGAAACGACGTCATCATCACTCTGACAGGCCTTTTGAGTGTGAAGGTCCTTGAGGTGTTGGGCAACCACGAGAGAAAGAGCCTTTGAAGAGGACAGCATGGACTTGAAATGATGGGATAGTAGCGGGAAACTTGGTTGATTGATAGATGGATGGAGCAGGAGAGAAAGATAGCCATCGGACTAAGATATCTGATTGAATCAACTCTTCTGAAGTTGTGGTTTGGGAGTGCAGAGAACAAATGATTCACTAAAATGATTAAGCCAGACCCCAATTTAGGTTTTGCATTTCGTTACGAGGGACATGTGGATAGAAAACTTGATTTTTAGGTAACCTGTTAAGGTGGAATGGAATCTGAAATTCTCTCATGTCTAGGAGAAAAACTCAAGACAAATTGAGGTAACATATTTTATTCTTTTCGGAAACTTCTTTGGTGAAAATAAAAGCTTTGTCGAGGTTGATGAAAATATAAAGTTAAATTTTTTATTTGTTATTTTTTATTTAACATTTAGATGGAAAATTTGATTTTTAGATAACCTATGCAAAGGTGGAATGGAACCTGAAATCTCTCATGGTTGGCGAAAAACTCAAAACAAATTGAGACAACAATATTTATTCTTTTGGGAAACTTACTTTTCGTCGAGATTGGTGAAAATTAGAAGTTAATATGATAGGACGTAGTCAAGTTGGGGTAGTAGATATTTAACACAACAAAAAAGGAAGAACTGTTTGAAATCAGTTTGGAACTCAGGAGTGAAAATGGATTAATTCCTGATACATTTTAAATGCATTTGCTCTTTGATCCCTCTCTATCTTATTGATCCCTATCAAATTGTTCATGCTGTTTAGTTCCATAGAGACCTCCAAAAAAACGCCAGACAAACCAAATTGTTGTCATTTAAACGCATGAAGCTTGAGGATTATTTAAAACTTCAAAACAAAAAAGAACAATGGGATTTTTTGCTTTCTTTTGTTAATTTTTGCCTAAATCTTAAAAAATGCATAATGTCCGAAAAAGAGGGAAAAAAATCTCGTTCACTTGAAATTTTTAGAGTTCAGCCAGTGCAAAACAAATATATCTTAGAAATTTCAACCCCCCTCCCAAAGAAAAATTAATGGAAAGAACAACTTTTTTGTCCTCGCTCGGCTCTAATATAGTGATGTGCAGAGAAGACTCCTTACCGATTTTAACCGAAACCGAGCCCAAATAACTACAAAATTATAGTCACACACAACTCTACTTAAAATGCTTATTGCTCATGGGATAAGGAGAACATACAACTAACATAACTTGCATATTCGGAAAATGGAAAAAAAACCTTTCAGCGGTCAAAAAATCTTCAACCTTTCTCCCACATTCATCCTCTTTCTAAAATGTCTCTGTGAATTAAGACATCATAACTCTACACGTAGCTGGTATTTTTTCGGAATCTGTTGAAAAACAAATTTGCTTGCCTTCAATAATAGGAACGTCAATGTATTTTTTATCATGATTGCGGAATAATTATCAGTTCTCTAAAGGCTAACCACATCCTTGCTCTTCATAAGAGCGTAGCAACAAAACAACAGAGAGCAACGTCATGAAAGATTATACGCGTAGAAAAAAAGAAAAGCGATGTTCTTACCTCAAGGCTTGAGAAAGTAACATAATCTTTTTTTTATGAATTGGTTGTTCCCGCTTTCAAACAATATACTTCGAAATTCAAACCAGGGCGACCACATAATTTTAGGGAATAATTTTGGAGGTCGGATTAACATCTTTTGTTGTGGAAGAATTGGGACCTGGATGCCTCGGCTACTGGGAAAAGCCATTTTTCAAATTCGGTACAAACCAAATGTTCCATTGGTGATTCGAAGCTCACATGCTTGATTTAAGCTTGATCGACCGAACTTTTCAGGCGGCATATTAACACGCTTAATTCAAAAGCGAGAGTATGGACAAATAAAGTCAAATTAGTATTCGCCGAGTAAACACTGTCCCCAGCTGCTGTGTTTCATGCACAGGTGATGTCACAAGTAAATACTTGAGGCCGGTTATTCTGACTTGATTTTGGTATACTCTCGCTTTTGAATTAGGTGCATTAACAGGCGGCTTGTGTCAGTTAAAGTAAAATGAAGCATAGAGCAATGCTCGCTCTTCCGACCAAACATTTGCACCTACATTTTTTCTCAACATTTTTTCTCTCGTTTTGGCAAGTACGTACTATACTGTGACTGTTCCAAATCTTGGAACGTTGTTGCTCGTGAGCAGAGGAACGCATGATGCTGAAATTCAACCAACGACATCCTTAAATAATTGTTTGATCAATCTTATCAAAGCAAAGTCATTTACTTGAATGGAATCCCATTTATAAGAAATCCACAGCTGAACGCCGGAGCGGAGGCTTCCATGTATTACGTTTCCTTACTTTTCCTCATTATTCTACGTTGGGAATGATATAGTATGTAGTAGGAGCTGATTCTATTTAGCATTTAAGGGCAGGGTGGGCATTTTTTGACATCGAGAGATTTTTGGACACCTTAATGTCCAAAAGTGTCCAAAAGTGTCTAAAAATACCCAAAAGGTGTCCAAAAATCCCCAGAGGGTGTCCAAAAATCCCCAGAGGATGTCCAAAAATCCCAGAAGGTGTCCAAAAATCCCCAGAGGATGTCCAAAAATCTCAGAAGGTGTCCAAAAATCCTCAAAAGGTGTCCAAAAATCCCCAAAATATGTCCATAAGTGTCCAAAAGTTCAACAAACGTAAAAGAAAGTTGTACAAATCAGACGAAAAAACAGTTACACTACATAAGTAATTAAATTCTAAACAATGCATGGTTGCATATTTAAACAAAAATACTTCTATTAATGGAAACATTACTTGGAGAAATAAACTTTGCCATGATTACTTCAATCTTCGGTCATGAGGCTATTTGCCTCACTGATTACAATAATATTTTGTATACATTTGTAAAACGTAAGAACAATTTGCATGTTTTGTTTATACAATACGATAAAATATGTGTAACTGTTCAAAATGTTTCAAGATTTACATATAATTTCTTCATCTGTAAACAAGAGTCTTGTCTTTTTAATAGTAAACCAACACTGCTTAAATTCCTTGGCAAAAGCATTTTAATATCCACATTGCAATCTAATATCAGTTTGAGTGTGCTTTATTATAGTTTGCATTTTTTTGGACAATCAGTTCAAAAGACTTCTTGCCTCTTGGATGGGAAACACTTGCAACAATGATAAACTTAGGAATATAAATCAAAATACTAAGTAACCTTCTCTTGTTACTAATCATGACACAATTAGCTTTAAAATATACTTGCATGCTATATTTAACATGATGTGTGGTGTGAGCATGTTATTAATAGTCCCAGTTTTACATTCGTTTATTCGTTCATTCCTTCAGTCGATCATTCTTTCCCACATTTTGGACGACGCTCGATGGTCAAATAAAAAGAGTGGAAAGTTCAAACGTCCAGTTTGGCCTTCAAGTAATGGGCTCATTTAATGTATTAAGTGTAAGTTTATTTATGCTGAATTGACTTATTCTTGCTTAGATTTCGCCAACTGACGTTTTTTTGGAAAGAAAGTTTGAAGAATGTTATTCTAAGAATGGTTTTAACCATTATTTTTCGATTTAATATTTTTGGACACTTTTGGACACCCTTATTTTTGGACACCCTTATTTTTGGACACCCTTATTTTTGGACACCCTTATTTTTGGACACCCTTATTTTTGGACACCCTTATTTTTGGACACCCTTATTTTTGGACACTTTTGGACACCTTTTGGACAGGGGTGGACAAAATGTCCAAAAATCAAATGCCCACCCTGTTTAAGGCAGGATTGGACAAATTTTTAAATACCATTCCTGATCAATCCATTGTTCAAGGGTTGTCCAGATCTTTCAACACTAACTCGTGGGTGGACGAAATATCATATAAATGTTCAGTTTAAACAAAAACGTCAATAATTAATTTTCTTTACAGGGAATCACATTCCTTGTAGCGGTAATAAAAAATACGCAAACCAACAAAAAAGGAAGAAAAAAAACCATTTTAGCTTTTCCAGGATCTGCGAAATTTCCGTTCATAAAAAATTTCGTTGTGCAAAAATTAAGACTTCATGTCATCATTTGCTAGTGATACCAAATGAACAAAACTATTTCTAAAAAACTACAACGCAGTCAAACTTTGCCAAAGAAAGTAATTTTTACTCACCTTTTAACAATTCAACCCACCTTAACACTGCATTATAATTACTTCCTTTGGGTCAAAGCGATCAATGGCAATTTATAGCCCTAATTACGATTATTTTTCACCATCATTGATAATTAAAGCCCTTATTTTTGAAAGGTAGGAAATACTCTTAACTGAAACAAGTTATATCGGCACAAATCACATATTTCGAATCTTTCGACGTTCATCCAAGTCTAGTATCCTGATTTGAAGCAAAAAAAATGGCGTCAATGAACCGTTACAATTGGAATAACTCACCGTACCATGAAATTATCCATTCTCTTGTTATTGTTACTTCGTTCGGGAAATCTTGGTTCACCGGAAATCCCTCTAAAATGGCGATTCAATACAAAATTTGCCGAGCTTCACGTGTCCTTCAGCAATGTTTCAGTTCTACGCGAGTTCTTTTCAGGAGATTGTTGGCAAAGAAAAGGGGGAAATAAGAAGAAGTGGGGACCTAACAAAGGACACTTCTTCAGCTCGATCCATTAAAACTTCATGGAACCGCTCCATAATAGTTTCTCAAGTGTTTTTCATATCCCGGACAACTTGAGCCCATTGATACTCCATACATTAGGTCTCCCATCCATCTTCCTAGTACAAACGGTGTTAACTAAAAGGGGCCATGCGTATACAAAAATATGGCTAACGGATAATTTATGATCAGATTTGACGGCTGTGACATCATCTTCATATGATTGTGGATGTAATTCGAGTGACAATGTATTTGCTACAGGATTAGGTTGTTCCGGTAAGTGTCCCATATTCTAGTGAGGCAAGGGACCTCCAACCTAGATGGAATTAATCCTAGTAAATGTACAAGTCAACAAACATTTCTAGCCTGTAGAACACAAGGTCGATGTCAATGGCGTCATTCCTCAAGGATCTTACTACATTGTCTATGGTACGGAACTAGATCTTTTGAGCCACAGATAAGAAGACCAAACGAGTGAAAAAAAACTGTGGGTCCTGAAGTACGTTTTGTTCTGCAAACACAAGAGATTCAGGACATGATGGTCAAACAACAAAGAATGGATCAAGTAAGTTTATTTTCAGGAAGGTCCAAGAGGTCTATGAGCTTAATCTGAGGGTCGAAAATGAATGCCGTCGTTCAAGCAATGTTCTCCAGGGTAGATCAGTGGTTTGGTTGTTAAATGTTGGGAGAATTGGGTTATTGAAAACGCTTTGTGATAAAAGATTTATTTCAAAATAGCCCTTTGAGTCGTTTTTGCTCGAAGGACAAGGAGTCTCAATGAAGAAAGACTTTTTTGAATGCTTGAGGACGCCCCCTCCTCCTATTATACTCTTTTCAAAAGAAAGCTTCTTTCTGTATCATGTGTCAAAACTGCAATAGTGTGCTCAAATAATTGTTGAGGTATTTGATGATTTATTTTTATTAAATAATTGTTCTTTTATAAGACAGGGTTTTGCCCTATGTTACTGACGCTTGGTCTAGAATGCCGGACATTCAACACGGAAGAAGTAAAAGCAAAGTAATATCTTAAAGTAAAAAAAGATCGCTTGCACAAACAAGAGTAATTTAATCTGCTGCGATTTTTTTCATCAGTTCTCTTTGTCTATGGAATGGCTAAATTAACGAGGTCTTGAAACGTTGGTTTTGAAATGCAATAAAAAGCAATCAGTATCTCATTCCGTTCGAACAAAGATGGGCAAAACACAGTGCCAGTTTGAAAAACCTTAGCAACTTATTCATGCGTGCTCTTTTGCTAACACTTTGAAAACTGTTCATTCTTTTAAAACTTTCCATTTTTAGGGACGGCAAACCAATGTCTGCAGTCATTTTGAAAATGAGAATGCATTATTTAATCCTGAATTTAACAAGTTATCACAAAAATCTCATGAAAATATTTGTTGATCAATCAAAGGCATGTCAAACTCAAATTAACCTTGGGAGTTGAATCTTGACCTTCTGTGTTCAGCTATGCTGCATTAGGCAATGAATTTCAAAAACATGCAATACAAGTTGGGCCAAACAAAGTTGAAAGGGGTCCTAGATTGGTTAATTAGTCTTTGAATCACAATACCTGAAATATGGACACTTCTAAATATTGAATTAAACTAAAGTTGGTGACATATTCATTTTTTAAATCTCTACACAAGTAGCTTATTATCGTCAACACAAAATTAATTCTTTGTATTTCATTGTAAGTAGAAAGGTCACAAGTAAAACAATCATTACTAAACATGTCACAATAAAAATTCACGAGGAAAAAAGGTCACAGTTATATAGTGCCACGGTAAAACGGTCACGGTAAAAAGGTCACGGTGAATAATCACTTTGCCATGCGCATAATTGTGTTCAACCCGGATTATCTTGTATTGTTTTTTATATGAGACCGCTCAAGCATCAAAAAAGATGGGATAGAGTATAAGTAAAAAAGGAAAAAAAAACAATAAAAAGAAAAAAATGCAAACGATCGAAATCTTTTTCAAGTTGGAGTGGAGTGTTGGTGCTAGGGTCGCAGGGTTGAGCCTCGCCCGGCCAGCGAAGCCAGCCATCACATCGTCCAAATTGTTCCGATAGGCAATCTCATGTCCGGTATCAGAATGGTTTTACCATCTGTGGGTGTGAATTAGCGTTTAAAAGTTTCCTTGAGAAAGGTCGGGGAGGAGAATCGAACCTGGGACCTCTCTCACTATAGAAAACTGCGCTAACCACGACGCCACGTCTTAGTGAAAAATGTAAGTCAAAAGTACTGGACAGCAAGTAGAACACGCAATCTGTTTAAGCAACATCCAAAAGGCAGATTTTTAAAGCAGGGTGGAATTTTGACTCCAGAGGGGTGAGGGAACACCCTCCTCCATGGTCCACTAGATTCGGGTCGGACTATTGTTCTAAAAATGTCAGGAATGACTTCTCGTCAGTGGAATAATCTTCAACCAAGGAACAAACCAGGGTCCGTGGGTTCATCCCCTTAGTTACATCCTCAGCTTTGCATGTCTGTGACCTTTTTACTGCGAGTTTTTTTACTTTGTGGTATTTTACCGTGACCATTTTTAGGTGACCTTTTTTATTGTGACCGTTTTACCATGTGACCAATTTACCGCGCCCCTTTTATTCACCCAAAAAAAAGAAAGTTATCAAATTTTTAAGGTCACTTTCAAATTCCTTTGAGCGCCGTGTGGCATATTTTTGACAATCTTATCCAACATTGCATTCATTTTCTCCCCTATTTTACTCACCCAAGTTAGTATGATAAGTCTTTTTATCAACAGTGCTCACCTTTGATTTTGATGCCTGTTGTCCGAACAATCCCTCCTTAACAACAAAGAGGGATGGACGCCCAGAGCGATCTTATCTTAAAATTAGGGTATTTGCCTTGGCTTTTTCAAGTAGCTGTGCAAGTGACAGCCACGTTCATAAGGAAACGGTCACCTGTGGGGATTCACGCTAAAGGTAACGGATTTGTCTTTGTTCTATACTCAATTGCATCAGAGCTCTTTAACATTCAACTGAGAAAAGCACCTGTTCCCCAAAGAGTTGAGCATTCACAACTCAAAACCAAAGATTGCGCTATTAGATTATCATGCTTTTGCATCCTTCTTTCAGATTCCTAACTTTCTTTAAAGTCGTCACAAAGGTCAAAGTGTCCGGTTGGTTTTTACGGATAAAAGGCATTGAAATATCATTGCAACTGAAACAGACTCGTTGCGGAACGGGCTTTTGCAACTCAATTCTTCATGCTGAATTGAGCATAACAATTTAGGTTCCCCAAATAAGGAAAATACCAAATTTGGTGCTTTTGTGTATCAATCTTACTATGAGTGAGAGAGCATTTTCAAATTTTCTTTTGAACCGATTATCGTGCTTGTAAATTTGCATGGCCGTCAATACTCAACCTCACTATAAAGAGCAATAAAAACTGTGGATGTTTGTACCCAATTCAAGTGTATTCAAATGTATCATAAAACAAATAAACGTTAGTGAAGCCTTAAATGTTTTGCGATTTGAAACACCTGTACAAATCTCCATAAAAATAAAGAAATAGAAAACATACCTCACAGTCACAATAGCTCTAAAGCAAGTTTTAGAGATTTTTGCACTTTTTTTCTGAAAAACGCGTGCGATGACAATTGAAAGCTTTAACAGACCTCCACTTTTAAAAACTTTTAAATTCATTGAGAAAAGTCTTTGCAGAATCTAATGATGGACTAAAAGGGCTTATAACCGACACTAAAACCGAAAGCAGATGACTGACTTTAAAATTTTACATGTAAAATTCACCCTAAAAATTTGAATTGCTCGTGAGTTCAATGTTGAGTCAATGCAAATATTAAGAAATCGGAAAAAACTAAATTTCAGAGGTTTTTTGAAGCAAAAAATGTTGTCAAGATCCATTCTTTACAGTGCAAGTCTACTTTCAGTTTCGGTAGCCATAACCGAAACCGAAATAATACAATCTAACAATATGATGAAACCGCTTTCAGCCAAAAGCTGAAACCGCTTTCAGCCATTTCAGTGTCGAACCAAAACCAAAAGCAGACAAACGTACACGCTAAAAAATGGATTTTGATTTTGACAACAAAATCAAAGATTTTTGGTCGAAAACCTCTAAAACTTGATTTCTTTGTTATTCATGTCATGTACCCCTGGTATCCCATGATGAAGCCCCGTAATGGCCGAAACTATTCGATTTTTTATTAAGAGCCCTTTGCCCCATCACTTTAAGAATCTAATCATGAACGAAAAAGGCTGAAACGGTCAACTTAAGTTTCAAGATTTCCCTTAAAACATTACATTCTAGAAGAAACCCCGAAAACTCTTTTTTCATATTTACTAATGTGGGTTCAAAGGAAAAAAAATCGTAACGAATATCTCCAAATCAAGTTCATATTTTGGCACGTGACCATCATACTTGAAACATATGGGATGCTTGTCCACAGAAATAGAGCCGTCCTCAACTAAAGTACAAAAGCTTCGAACGCTCTGGAATTCCCAGGATTCCGCATTAGTCCTCTACCAAAGAATTTAGATCGAGTTCACTCCATTTGACATTGTAACGGAACGGATATTTGATCGCCCTGGATTTTCCAAAAACTACAGAAAATTGGCCAATAATTGAGACAATCATCAAGAGACAAATTACCCATCGAGCCTGAAGAAGCTCTTTGCGATATTCCAAACAACCACCGACGGGTTTTCAATTTCAATTTGAAGCTTCCAATCGGCAAAGTGTCGAAAGCCTGTTGAGCGATGAGCGTTAAATCCCTTTTAAGCCATGAAATGAGAACATAACAATGACTCTCCCATTGGTAACCTAACTATAAATATACCCATCCAAGCCAAAAGAAAACAAACCGATCGATTTATCGAGTTTTTTCCAAGAAACATTCACCTCCAAACCGCGACTGAGAACCGAGGAGCCTTCCAAAGCCATTATTAAATCCTCACTCCAAGTCCACTCATCATCATCATCATCCCAACCTCCACCACTACTACTACTACCACCATCATCATCATCTTTGCCGTGGTCGCAATCCTCAGAGGCTTTGGGGTTTTTATCTGCCCAAGTTTAGTCGAGCGAGCCCGGTTTAAAACCAATTTTCGAAGCTTCCAAAGCTCCGTCCACACTCTCGGCCAGCATTTCAAGCTTGGTGGATGGTTGAGCATTGGGAGTTCCAAGCAACGCTGACAAGTATACTTGTGTGTGAGTAGAAGAACGTTCGTTCAAAGTGGTGACCATCGTTGAGCGTGTAGTACGTACATCTACGGACCGATTTTCGGTCTTCTTTTTTTATACTGCTTGCCTTAAAGCAATTCACAACCACCACCATTCGTTCGTAGTGCTCAGTAGTGCTGCGAGGGGTATTTTTTTAGTGGGCTAATTTCGGTCATGACCACTGTAACGACCAGGACCATTTGAGAGATCTGGTTCGAGGCTTGTGTGAGGTTGACTTAAACCGGATATCCTGATCGAATCTTCGAGATCCACCAAGGTGTCACCCAATCTGTGGAGGATATCATTGCCTCGATGAAAGAGACCTTTGGAGTTTCTCTCGGACCCGATTCGTCTTCAAAGTAGGAGAGTAACAACATACGGTAAGAATACAGGTCGTTTTTTACTTGTTCCTTTTTGAGGGTTGGGATGAATTACATTAGAAATAGTGGTTACATAAGACGGTATTTTGGCAGAGTGAAGAGGTGTTTGTTTATCTTAACAAAATGGAGATGGATATCTTATATAATTTGAAAGTTCCATTTTTCCCCATTTGTATGAAAGTAATTTAACGAGGGTTTTTTACGTAAGTAGAATGTTTAGTGGGCTAGATAATCATTTTCATTGATTGCATCTAAAGCTTAACATGAATAGTGCCGATTTGAATTCGAAACTTTCTTGAAAATTACTACTTGATACCTATATTCATAAGGTGCGGCAGATTTTTTTATCCACCCGACTAACTTTCAATTTCCGGCAAAACTAAACACAGCGTGATAGATCTAAAACATCATTTTGAAGGCTTGTTTCTCTACTACTTGTGGTCTAAATCTCGTTTAAGAGCATAAAACGAAGAAAGAGAAACCTTTAAAATGATGTTTAAAGAGACCGATTACCTTGTCTTGTTTGACAGGAAATTTAATGTTGATTGGACAGAAAATTTCCCGCCGCACCCTGTATCTAAGGCTTAGGAAATATGAGAAAATAGGTGAAGATATTTTTCGTTACAAATGTATATATCAATCTATCCTGCAAAATATGCAACTTGACAGCTCCATTTTTTCTTTTTGATTGAAAGCAAGATGGAGAATGAAATTGCATAAATAAATTGTTTAGTGGGCGAGAAAGCCATTTTCAACAGAACATAAAAACGTTTTCTTTAAACACTAGATTCTGTCAAATACTGAGGTCACTTTTATTTAGTTTGATAAGAATCTAACCATTGCGCCATCACCCATATCAAACAGAACATAGCATGCTTTAGTTTAAAGAAATTATTGAATCATTTATGTGTGGTACAGAATTATCTTGATACTTGCATTAAATTAGAAGTTACGTGGTAAAAATGCAGGTCAGAATCACTTGGAGGTTGAGAGGTGTCTGTCAAACCAATCTTTTCCACCTTTTTGAGCAAATTGTCTTGGCACGAATTAAGGCTGGCAAGTGAAAAAGCCCAACAATTGCATTGCTATTGGCGTCAAGACAATAAACTTCAAGTTTTCTGCAATTGTTTGCAAAAAGAAACCACCCATTGTCAGCGCTCTCAGATTTCTCTTCAGAAAAATCATAGTCCAATCCGGATTTTAATGTCAGATCTGTTGCATGACGTTTTTGGCTCATTTTGGCATAACCATTTAGCGATTAACAATGTCTGCCCACATATGAATTTTCATGCTGACCGAACTTTGACCGTTGAAACAGTGATTGATTGTCCAGAGCTTTTTGAGAATATCTCATTTATCAACCTGTCACATTCATCTTGGCTCATTAATGCTTGATCTCAGCTTTTGAGAGTATGCATATACTACTAGAACTTTTCATTTTTGCTAACCAAAACTTGTTTCCTGAAGTGTCATAATTCGAGATTTATTTTGCGATGAGCCAAAAATGCCATGCCCATCATTTAATCTATCTTGATCCTGTGTTCCAAACTTTTGTAACCATTTTGCTCCACGTGTCCTATCTCATGGATAATCAGGGTCTTCTTATTTGGAATACATGGTCACAATCTAAATTATAAAACATGGAGCAAACATGGACATGGAGCTCTGAAAAAAACCTCTTCATGGTCAGGGATTCTGGACAACTTTGAATGACGTCTTGCCGTCTTGGCCTAATTTGAAGTGTTTAAACCTTGACTCAATAATCCCTTGGCACCTGAAAAATCTTCCCTGTCTCTTCTCCAGGCACGTTTTTTATTCTTTAGTGAGTAGAGGCGCCGTAATTCGCACCTCTTCCCCGAGGCTTGAAAAAAGTCAAGAAACACTGGCCTAATGAGAAGTTTCGGGTTCATGGGATGAATTCGTCTAAATCTCTCAAGAGCGAAGCGAAACCAGAAATGTTTTCAGGTTTCGTTTTCTGGGCTGGCACTGAAGCTACTAAAGTTACACAAGTGATCCAACTTGCCAAGCCAAGATCGATGGTTATACCTCACTCACTCACTCACTCACATGATCGTTGGTGGTGTATTTTTGGTGGAAGGAAGTCGCCAAAGGGCCCTTCTTTCCCCGTACCTTATGACTCGATGGTCGTACCAGTTATATCTGCCTGCAATCTTGTGACAGACCGTTTTTGTCTGCTCAGTGACCCCAAAAAATTCCTCTTCCGTATTCGAGAAGAAGATGTCGCTTTAAACGAGAGGGACGGGCAAAGCCCAAACAAGAGATTTATGGCGTTGAAATTATGCATCTCGCGTCTTGAATTCAAAGCCACCTTCAATCATGTCAAACCCAAGGAATGTATCCGATTGACACCTTGATACAATATGATACCCCAGCAAAGGGATTCGAGATCAGCAGTCTCAGTGACAAAAACCAGTCTTGATAATAGGAGTGAGAGTGGAAAGAGTTCTGAGTGTCGTGCAAAACAAAGTCCATGAGGTGGTCCGTTTTGTATCCTCTTTTCAAAAAGCCCGCCACTTCATTAGAGCTGCTGTTGATAAGAATGGAGTCAGCTTATCAGAGCGATAAGTGTCTCCGATTTGGGGATGGACGATGGACGTTGGTCACTTCATCAAGTCTGAGAATGTGACAGTACAAGATGGGTCGGGGTCATGTGACTTTTTTTTTCTTAAATGCGCAATTTGGTTCCTCTCGGAGATAGAGATACCTACCCAAGATGGGTTGGTTGGGGCCTGGCCGACGACTTGTCCAAGATGCAAATGATATCTGATACGATCTTGGGGAGCTTCTCGATCCATTGCCAGCAGAGTCATTCCGTCAATATTTGACTATTCAAGCGAGCATTTCGAGTTCTTGGAAGTCTGGCCAATCTTCACCCGCGAGTTGGTCGTGATTAAACTATCCTGAGTGTCTTGCCAAACAAACTTTATTCTATTTGGGGGGAACATTCTTGAACAAAACGTCTCGTCAAGAGGTCTTTTCAAACATATTGACAACTTCGACTTGGGAAGTCAACAATTGGCCCACCTCCTTTGGCTTGGTAATCCATCAATAAACGTACCATGATGTAGAGAAAGTGAAGGAAAACCAATTGCACGGTAGGCCCCCCGACCCAAACGAACAAAGGCCCTATTAAAGCAAGCTCTTCGTACCTCCTCCTGCTCCTTCAGTCTCTCTGGGTGTCTCTCTCTCTACCATTTGTTCTCCATTCTATCTATGTACCTACTACCTACCTCCAACCAAAATGGACATAGATGGAGGCAGCTAAAGCGGAATTCCGTAACACAATTTCACTGACGCAGTACGAACAACGCGACATTGGTGCTGTTTCCAGTAGATACTGGTTGCCTGCTTGGTTCAACAGTCTCCAGTCCGGAGATCCGTGGTCATGAAATGTCCTTGAACTTAAAAAAATGCCTTTGTCGTTGTTACTAGGATGATGCGCCGCTGCCTCTCCAGTGAATGGCTTCTTCACCTCCTTGGAATTGAATGTATCCTCTTGGATTTTGACTCACGAGAGAGAGAAGACTCAAATGCATGAAGATATTTGGTCGATTGTTTGCCTCCAAAGGGACATACACACATCTACATGCACCACTCATTGTGTGTCGTGGAGCATCTAACCCCTTGTGACAAAATCGTCATCGTTGTCCAAATCCGTTGTGCACAGAGAAGAATGGGACTGAGATTGCAAAATTTGACATTCCACCCAGGTGGGAAATGGGCCCATTAGGTCGACATATTCATGAAAAGTCCACCTCTTGTGATCCTCCTAGAAATGGCCTAGATCCATTAAGGGAACAATGGAGGATAACTCTCTCTCAAAATGGGCACTGTTGATTAATCTTGAGGTTCCGTCTGCTCCATAAATATTTTGAACAAGCATAACTGGGATTGTCTGGTTTAAAGTGGAATTGAAAAGAGTTGACATTGCTCAGCTAGATTAATGTCACGCTACTTATCAGATAATGAGACGTCGATGCAAATCATATATCTGCTTCTAGCCTTGAAATTCGCTTGGCCACTCCTTTTTCAAAAACATCACCTGATCTTTCTTTTCATGCTAATGAAACAGTAAACAATTCTTTGAGAAAGCAGGGTTGTCAATTTTTTGGTCCGAAAGAATTCGAACCAAAGGTAAACCAGACACAAGAATCCGCATTTTATCACTGGACTGACTACTTCTTCAATGCTTTTAGAGACAAAGGGGTTGGTTGAGATTGGGGGAGAAATGCTGAAAAATTGATGGGTCTGTCATGCCTGTGGGCATAACTTTGATTCAAAAATCCGGCTAGAGGCTTCTTAAACTGAGCGTTGTTTTCTATCCAATCTAAATGGAATCGCTTTGGGTTTTCACGAGAGGGTTTTGGTTCACTTGACCAAATTTGAGCATCACGAAACATCCGATTTGTGGTCGAACCGATTGCAACTAAAAGTCATGAGATTGCATAACAGAAAATTGCAATCAGTCATGAGAGGAGCTCGCTTCATCCATGGACATGAGATAACTGGCTTACTTATGCAGGAATGTCGCCGACGGAAATGATTTTTCCACTGGAAACACTGTCGCTAATGGCAAACACAAAAAGAGATTGGCAATGCATGAATGGCGAAAACCCCAACAATCTGATGATTCATGCCAATCAGGGACTTTTTTCCATCCGTTTCATCCAATTTCGTTTGTAATTGGGTTATTGCTAAACCAAGATGTCGGACACGATAGATGAGATAACATACTAGCAAGGTCGGAATCGTCAATGCCAAATCGATTCAGTTACTCAGAGGGTGAAATAGGAATATTAAAGGTGAGAGTACTATTGGAATTGAATAGTTAGGTAAACCATCGTACTTTTGCAACCACAAAGAGAGTCCGAGGCATGGTCATTGGCTTCATCAACTGACAATTTATTGAATCATTTGACAAAAATGCCACGAGCCTTCCTGCCCGTCAAAACGATCATTTTATTTGAGACGTAACGACGTATTTTTTAGACGTCAGATTCAAAATATGTTTTGAGTAAAAGAGCTTTCCTCTCAATCAAATGCTCTCGAATTACTACTAAAACCGTGTCATAATAAAAATGCTCGAAACAACTTTGACATCGTTTCTGAATATTTTTCTTTAAACACCTTTTTGTGATTGATTCAATGCTATAATATTTACCTTTCGTATTGTAAGAAAAATCGTGGTCAACAGGAAACATGAAACTGATTTCATATCCGGACATTGTTAAAAGCGATATCCGGTTGTCTTGAATGTAGAAACATTTACTCTAAAAGAGATGTCATTCGACAAAAATATTTCACTAATCAGCTACAAAATGAGTTTAAGCAAATTAATTTAGCACCACATTTATCTCATAGAAGTGGTGTCGAATTGTTGTCATCCTAAAATGTTCAGAAGGCCTAGACGTGAATAGTTCTTATGAGAAAAAAGAGCCAAAAGGCTGACCTTTTCCCGACGGTCCGATCAACTTAATCACTGCCCTGTCAAAATGACTTATTCACTTTTCCACTCGCTTGAGTCTCGTTTCACTCATTTCAATTGCCTCAGCTTCATTACATCCAAAAAGTGTTATTCGCAAATTTGGAACGTCACTGCGTTTGGTTCCATTTAGAAGTCATCGTTTTTGAACAAGCTTACTCTAGAGGGCTAACAGAGAAATGACACTCCGAAAATATTTGTGAGCCACCAAGCCTGAACGGTGTGTGTGATGGGATTTGATGTTGAACACGCTAAGTTACATGATTCACAACCCGAACTTGCGTTTTTAGGGAGTCAGTGGCAAAATTGCTCACTCAACTGCTTTGGTCAAACAAGAGCAATGTATGATGAACCAAGTCACTTGACACCCTTGCTGCTGAATCAACAGAGTGTGTTCAAAACAAATCTCCACTGACTGTATTGGAGTGACATTTCTCTGTTAGCCCTCTAGCTTACTCCTCCCCGAAAAATCATGAATGATCTCACCCAAGCTTTGACTTCATGAAGTGGCGTGTGAGTGTGAAGAGGGGGGTCGTAGGAGTACATATAATCCAATTTGGCTCATCTGTTGTTCTGTTTCCAAGGAAAGAGGAGCATTCTCAGATTGCCGTTCTTGAAACCAGGGTCCACTGATAAAACTCCCTCCCTGAGGAAGGTCGTGTCTTCTTCATGTCTTGATGACCGTCATAAACAGGCAATGACTTTCCGATTCTCTTGTGTACGATAATGTGTTGCATCATGACAACACTGATATATGAATGTATGCAAGCGTTCACGAGGAGTTCCTGATTATTTTCTTAGTGAATCAGCTAGGAACCCAACAATAGGACGGCCAAGAAGTCATGCATGAACCAAGAATCATAAACCTTGGCCAGGTCTGAATTGGGGTTTATTAGTGTCAATTATAATGTACTAGAAATACATACACACATATCTACGTAACAGAGACCGAACGTATATCTATCGCTATCGAATGCAAAACAGTGGATTTGGGGATTTCAATCCAATGCTAAGCTTACTCGGGGAATTCCCACGAAAAAAAACATGCGCAGATTGGTGGTCTTGAACGTTGAAGCAACCAACTAACCAAGACTTTAATAGGGTCCCAACTTTTCACGATTTAACTTTCCAGA
This sequence comes from Tigriopus japonicus, assembly GCA_010645155.1. NCBI lineage: Eukaryota > Metazoa > Arthropoda > Copepoda > Harpacticoida > Harpacticidae > Tigriopus > Tigriopus japonicus. Next base: position 8,051,877 of record CM021316.1, on the reverse strand, counting down.
TACAAGCTCAACTTTGACGCCACGGTAGTTCATCAAGAGTTAGAAGTGCTCATTTGAAGGCCCACAATGGGCCTCATGCCCGAGGGTCCAAGTAGATTTCTATTCAAGTCTATCTCTCTCTGAAAATGAGCAGCTTCATTTATCTTGCCGCCCAAACGGTCATCAGATGGGATCGTCGACTAAAGTAACTGTTTCCCACCGTAACCTCGTTCTACACCTATTTGATTAGTCACATCGACCTTGCCGACATTACGTCGCCAGAAAACACAGGGCTCTCAAGTTACTCTTGTGTTTGTTTCCAGTTCAGAATCCTTTCATCTGTCCGTGTTGATCAAGATGATTCGACGAAGCCCTCTTCCTGGTCCTTGTCCTCGTTTCCATCATTCCAAAGGCGGCGCCGGGGTTTTTTAGCCTTCGACAAGAACTAAATATGTCGGGCATATTACGGGATCAGATTGGACGTGACTAGGAAATGAGCCCATCACATCGAACTTGCCATTCGCCCTTGCTTCTCAGCTCAGGAATGAGAATTAACTCGAGGTGTCAACTGTCAAAACAGATCGAATGAACTCATATCGAAGGAACACGAGGTGCCTGATCAGCATCATTACCTTTCGTCATTGAGGAAGTGAAAGAACCTTCAAGTTGCACTTTCATTCAGTGGTCAAGAAGCTCAGCCACAAAGGCTTCAAAATCCATCGCGGCGTGAGCATCAAAGTAAGTGTGAATATTTTTAGATCTGCCCCAGATTAGTGAGGACAGGTTGGTCAACGCTATTGTGCATTTTGGGCTCAAGAGAGAGAGCTACTTAAGGAAATAATCTGTCAATACCTTGCTTTGAATGGGTACTCAAGTCTGTATCCTTGATCACAGTGGTTGAGATATGAATGATACAAAAGGGCGTTTAAACAATAGGTAGATGAAGGGAGATTTTTGACGTTCTATAAATGAGAGATTCTCTCATAAATGTGCTAGGTTTGAATTTAAGAACTTTTCTCATATTTTCCAAATTAGTTACTGTATGAGAACTGTTTTGAGCACTCTCGAGGACTTGAAAATTACATGATGGGACTCCAGAAGGGTCGAGTTTAGCAAAAAAGTTGCTGCTAATAATTATAACTCTTGCTACATTTTACTACCACATCATATCTTGTTTTGGTTTAGTTATAGACCTAAACTGACTCTTCTTCAAAACTCTTATAAACCTTTCGAATAACTCAAATATTGCATTACTGAAAACACACGTTTTATTTCTTAAAAACGAAAAGTTTTTTTGTATAACATTCCATTTCACGTGAGAATTCTTTGCATTTAGTTTCAATACATCAAATATTTTCTGGAAAAGTATTTTTCCATCACTTATTTTTGTCGATGGGAAACCTTTTCTATCTTTTTGGGGCAGGTGGCAAAAAAATTCCTGTACCTTGAGATGCAGGGATTTATTTTATGTCATTCAACGACAAAACAATAGCTCATCAAGTCCGTCTTTTCCCAACAAGGAAAATGCGTGGGGACAATTAATTGAATCAATGTAAAAGCATTGATCAATAGCACATATAATTATAACCGAAGGTTGCGAAAAGATAAAGCAAAAAAAAAAAAAAAGAGATTGTTCCTTCAATTTGAAAATGCATTTTCCTGGTCAGAAGTCCAACTGTGACGTCTTCGTTACTTTTCTGAGCGGAATCTCAAGATCGATTGCCTTTTCCCGATCGATTACCTGTGGTGTGTTTGAGTGTCTTGGCATAAGTCATGTTCCGTTTTTGGGCATGATAGGCCTATTGACTTGGCATTTGGAAATTGCGTAGTTGTCCAGAGGTATCCAAGTTTTGTCACAAATTCATGGAAGAGATTACTTGCCCTGAGGTTTTGATGGATTTGATCAAATTGAACCATGATTGTTTCTTTTTTCTGTGGTTTCAGATTGATCAGGAATCATGACGGTCTCATACACGGCTGATGTGGCCAATGCCAGCTCCTTCGGGTGCTTCACCAAAATCCTCTTTCGGTGGAAAGGCTCGGTCTATAAGTTGATCTTGCGAGAGCTCTCAGCCTACATATTTGTGTACTTCATTGTCAATATTATCTACCGAACGATCTTGTGTCAGCCGGGCAACGAGTACTATCGACACTTCTTCGAGGGCCTCAAGAAATATTGCTCCATTCACATCTCGTCCATTCCCATGACATTTGGTCTCGGTTTCTACGTGTCACTGATCGTGAAACGGTGGTGGGACCAATACTCACTCCTACCATGGCCGGACTCGTTGGGTCTTTTCGTGGTTGGTTTATTGGTGGGCACAGAGGAGCGACCGAGAATGATGCGGAGAAACATCATGCGATACACTCTCCTCGCCTATGTCATTAACCTCAGACGAGTCAGTTTGAGAGTCTACAAGCGATTCCCCACTCTTGAGCACGTCGTAGATTCCGGACTCATGCGACCCGACGAGCTCAAAATCTTTGAGGGGCTCAATGAGAGGTCGACTTTTTCTAAATGGTGGATGCCTCTGGTTTGGGCCACCAATATCGTGAGCCAGGCCAGGCAAGAGTCACTCATCAAAAGTGATCCTGGAGTTCAGACCATCCTTGGGGAAATCTCCCGAATTCGACGGGGTCTAACCGGTGTGACCCATTATGATACGATTTCCGTTCCTTTAGTTTACACCCAGGTGGTCACATTGGCGGTCTACTCTTATTTTGGCGCCGAGCTCTTTGGCGCCCAATGGGTGACCCCAGCGAGTCCCGAGGATTACAATGACATTTACAATCTACCAGTATTCCATGTAACAAACAATATCAATATCGATGACAGTATCCCCAAAGGCGATTCTTATCAAGCTTTGGATTTGTATGTGCCTTTGTTTCTCATATTGAAATTTATGTTCTATGTTGGGTGGCTAAAGGTTGCCGAGACCCTGATCAACCCTTTTGGAGAAGATGACGATGACTTTGAACTCAATTATCTTATTGATAGACACACGCAAGTGTCTTACATGATTGTGGATGAGACGCAGACCGTTCATCCCGAATTGCTGAAAGACATGTATTTCAATGACCCACTTCCACCCACTTTACCCTACACCAAAGAGACCGAGCATCTCAGGAAGGAGGAGCCCAAAGGCAGTGCTGAAGTAAAAGAGGAAGGCGACAGCAGTTCAATGCTTTATTACAAACTCGATTTTTTGCATCGAAATGCCAGTAAGCGAAAATCAGCTCGAAAACCTGTCGAAGAGGCCTTGAGTTCCGAATATGAGAGTATTGATCCTCGGCTCTTTGGCAATTGGTTCCGATCCAAAAGAGGTCGATCCATGATTCGTCACTCGGGGCGTTCAAATTCGAGCACATCAGTAATTAATGGGCCCACTTCGAGACGCAAAATATCGTCGGAAAGTGCAAGATCATCCAAATCGTTCAATAAATCCAACCGCTCTATTTACGCTAAAATGTTTGGACCACGGTTCAACTCAAAGCGTGGGACGCACTTGGTGGAGAACGAAGAACCAAGTGACAAAACCTCTACATTAACCATTGAAGATGAGCAAGCTCAGAGGAAGAAAAGTGCCGTCAGTACAATTTCCAGCCAAGCTTTATACGGCAAATTGGAAAACCTTAAGATTGAAGAGGAAGAGGAGGAAGAGGAAGAGAAGAGGATTGGCGAGTTGGGACAATCGGCACGTGCTTTCAATATGGATCGAATGCGGCAACTCCGGCAACTGTCCACCATATCCGAGGGCGAAGGTGGTAATACCCCATGTTCCACAAATCCAGTGAGCCGACGAAATTCCATGTTGACCGAGGGTGGAATGCTTCCCGATTCACCTCTGATGGATCCCAAATTCAAATCCAACCTTATGCCCATTGAAGGAGGGCGGAGTGAGTATGGTAGTAGCTCATACTACCCCATTGGCAGTGAGGTCTCTCAACGAGCCACAAGCCCCAAATTTGGCCACGACGATGCACCCAATTACGAACCGATCCTTTTCACTAGTTCTCCCAAGGTCAATCATGTCCAAGAGCCCAGCCCTAAACCACCTCACCTTCCCGCCCCCAATGGCAGTCCTAAATCCGAGAAACGTTATGGACGGAATGCCTCAAGCAAGCCCATCAGTCCGTTGGTCAACTCACAAAATTGTGCCATTCCCGCTAAACCTGTTCAGGGTGGCCAAGCTTTAGAGGTTCTTCCAAACGCAGAAGAGCCGTTAAGTCCGGCTCTACCGAAGAGAAAGGCCGTCATGTCACTTCGTAAAGTAACCAAGGAGAAGACCCCAGAGGGTTCCCCTGTGGGAACTCACAAGGAAGGCCCAGCCCCCAATATTGTGGTGACGCCGGCTAGTGAAGGCCGGGATTCGCCGGAATATTTTGAGAACGATAATGAAACGGCCAGCGAAAGTATTTCCACCGACAAAGAAGAAGACGACGCCTTTTCCGCCTTTGACAGCGCCACTTTTTACGTATGAAAACTTACGATAGCAATAACTCACAGAAACAAGTACATCCACGTATATGAATAAATAAATAATAAATAAATAAAAGAAACACAAACTTGTTTTCACTTGCTCTGGGTATCTTTTACTCGAAAAACACTCTTCACAAAACAAAACAAAAATGGCAATCTAGTGATAAATCCGTAATGCATGATAGTTAGGATTGACGTTGGGGTGGGTGGGCCAATAAATAGTCCATCTCAAACGTATATCCCCACCCACAATAACAAGAAAAGGGTGCCCAAACCCATGAATATAGACGCAATCATCGAGATGAGCACTTCCTTGACCAATTCTCGCGTGAACTTGGTCGAAGTCACCTCGTAGACAAAGAACCAGGCCGTGAAGAACAAACCAATGATGAGTAAGACCACGGCTAAATGCGGGTACATGGCCGGATTAACGGGAGATAAATAACGGGTATATCCATCAAGGCTGACCTAGAAGACACACGAAACGTTCAATGTATAATTTTCAAACAAGATTCAAGGCTTGCAATCCAAGAAAGTACCCATGCATACTATCTATATCCATTTATAAGATTGGTTCGACTTTCCCTTGATTTGCAAGAACGAATCCATATAAAATTTGATTCATTTCGACCTGAATGAATGTTAGGATGATATCTTACCATTTTGGAATGTGTTGTGAGGGATTGGACTTGGGCTTTGTGGTATTTTAATCTTTGTACAAGGTGGACCCGGTAAAGTCTGGATGGAGCGTGGACAACAGGCACACCAGGGGAAGGGAGGTTGCTGTTTGCAATGTAATATTTATTCTCAGGCAGCCACGTCAGTGAAAAGTAGGTAGAACTGGCCTACGGAACAACGGGTCATTCGACACGAAACCTCTTATTCTTAAGAGAATGTTGAGCTCGCGAAACCTCAACAAAGGCTAAATCAGCTTAACTTAAGACAAAATTGATCCACAAATATGAGTGTCATATATGAATATCATGAACACTTCATGATATCGGTTTAGCCAATGAAATAGCTAAGCATTAAATGCTACACTTTGGACCATTACATGTTTTATTGCTTTTTAAAGACGTTTTTCACAAACAGCACTGTATGTTCCTACAGTCATTGTCCGTGGTCATGCTGACCAAATGCACTAGTTTGTGACCGTCTCATTGAATGTAAAATGGGAACTTCATCTCACATACTCTTCAAGCGGATTTACCTCTTCTCTAGATAGAAACCAGCTCTAATTCACAATTTTGATGGGGGTTTTACAATCAACATATTCATGGGAAAATATGTTTTCTCTCGTGATATTTATTAAACCACTTTCAAGCTTCTGACATTTTCTGACTGTTCTTCATGTTTCGTTATTGGGCAGCATTTGATAATGAGGCAAAGTGGATGTAGGGCCTGAGCGAAAACAGAGCATAGATTTTGCAATCCAGAACACAGAGGCATCCACAAGTAATTATGAGTATTCACTATGACGGGTTTCAAGATCCAGTTCGAAATTGGAGCAACAATGGCTTGAATAAGGAACCTGTAATTAGATTTGAATTAGCTTTACTATATACAAGAATTAACGAATGTTTATTATGAAAGTCATACCTCACTACATGTCCAACGAGAACGAATAGGAGGATAAATGGAATCTTCAAAATCCCAAAAACTTCTCCCAAGCACCAAGAACAACACTGAGTGGCAGGCTCTAAAATTCGGTCTGCCCAGACCTCTGGAGGTTCTGCATGAATTTGGAAATACCTAAGAGCAAAACAAATGTCATAATGTTACAGCAAAAACTCTGTGAAGTTACTTAAAACATACTTAAGAACATATAATTGAAAATTCTTTCTTTCTGAAGTCTTAAATGTGTAAACTAAGAGCAGCGTTGTTCTAAAATATTTTGGAAATCTATTTCACGGATCTACTTCTTGAAGGACTATATGGGAGGGTCAAGAAACACTGAATTGCTGGAGTGGGAGGTTAACGGTGAGGATATCCAAAAGGGTGGATTCAATTGCCGTCTGTTGCAAACTAGACCTTGCTACTATTCATCAGACTACGTATTTTAATTTTCAGCTCTATTGAATCCCGGAGTAAAGAGTTATGCCTTCTCAAACTTATGTACTGAAGAGAGCATAGAATGAATGAACTCGCCCTTTTGTGGTAAAACGATTACCACAAAAGGGCTAGTTCATTCTTTCTCGGTAGGATTCGCACTGAATTTTGAGTGTGCTTAACTTCTTACTCTGATGTTCGATTGAGGTGAAAATTGAAATACAAATTTAAATCAACCAAGGCAAGGTCTCATTTCCAGAAGAACGGGATTGCTGAAGTTCTACAAGAAATCATGATTCTTTTCGTTAGCCTCCCAGTCCAATGAAATTCATTGGTTCTTGATAATATTAATAATGTTTATTGCGATATTTTTTATCATTGGACATACTATGTAATTTGTGATAATCATGTAATTGTTATGTATATTATGTGTGGAAGGTCTGGAATATATTATTCGGTGTTGGCGTCTGACTAGATTTCGACTATAATTTAGCTAGACAAACCTATCAAACTACTTGGGAATTGCGTAGAAGAAATTGTTAAAAAAATCAAGCTTTAAGCATGCCTTAAGTGACCTTGTATCGTTTTCTTACCTGTGACCTAACTAAAAAAACTAAAAAAATATATGCAGCAATGCACTCACACGTCATACTGGTCTCAAAGTTTTGCAATTTCAAAATGACTTCTCCTCAAATAAACACCGTGAGCAAGATTGATAAAACCAATGTGGCACGTAAACAGTAAACAAAACAAATATCATTCTCAATTTTTGTTATTCCACACTGCGAAAAAAACTGAATGAGTAAAATGGTCCAATTTTGATTTTTTTGCTTGTTAGAGAGATCGTATCTAGTTGGGATAAGGGGCTATATTTCGCTAAATTGTTTCATATTTTTCGGTCTTCCACAAACACGAACCAGAATCAAAACAAATAAACCTCGTTTTTTGGCAAGAGTTAACCTATTTTCCCGTGTAAAAGAAGTTGTTTTATCATAATATAAAAATATTTTTGTACAATTTCCTTGTGATTTGTGCATGGTTTTCTTCTCATGAAATTTTCATTCTTTTTAATGGCAACCTTAATGGTAATATGATAATATAGCAGGGGATTTTGAACGGTACCTCGTTTGTATGTCTGAGAAGGGTAGAATTTGAATACTTTCATCAGGCTTGATTTTGTGCTTTTCAGTCTTTTCCCGATTCAATCGACTCTCATCACTGATGTCATATTTTTCCTCAACTTCAAATGAACCTTCAGGGTAAAATGCTGGATTGTCAATACCCTCATCTGAGAGGTCGTTCAAGTTATCTTCATCAAGAGGATCATTCACAATATCATCCAGAGTTTCTTGTGGTTCCAAGATCTGCAAAAATGAAATTGGCTCTAATTTAAATCAACAATTAATGTGACTTCATTTCCCTCCTTTACCTTGCGTTTCGATACTTTTTCAGATTTCTTCAAGACCTTGGAGTCAGCTTGTTGACTTGGTGAAGCGGACTTTGACTTCTGGATTGTTTCAGGATTCAAGGACAGGCTTTGTTGGCTCTTCAAACTCTTTAATGCTGGACTAGAGAACCGGCTTTCTACTTTTTCATTTTTTCCCCCGGACACTGCATAAGTTTTGATTTTCCGCGCAGCAACTTTGGGCTGAATCTCTTGAACCTTCTTGTCCACCCTCGCTTCATTGCTGTAGAAATTGCTGAATAAACTCTAGCATTGATCCAATTGAGTCCGATACTTTACCTGAAGTCAAACGGTGGCTGGTTTTGGTCGATAGACAAATGGCTGTGTCGATCTGTGCCAAATAAAAATGATCGATTGACTGACATCCGTCAATAACCGAAGGCGGACAATAGCAAATGAGACTCACCAGGATGGGATGAAGAGGACAAGGGTGGTTTACCACCTTTGACCACAGGAGGTTCGGACATGCTGTCCCAGTCTGATTCGGAGTCTTCCATTGCGATCAATGTTGTTGAGAAGTGTCCTTGAAAGAAATGATCGCTATTTCGGCTTCACCCTGAGTGAGTCGGTGTTCCTGGTGACAACAAAGGAATGTCCCAGGTATGGTGGAAAGTTTGTTTATTTTGACCAATACATCGGCGTTTGTATGGAAAAAAGTGGAAAGCTGATAGGTTTTGAATAAGTTGTGATACAGGTAATAGCTTTAGATTGATAATTGATTGCAAAGGTTGCATTAGCTCTTTGCTTAACATTCCGAGAAAATTTTTATTTGGTGGTTAAATTTTTCCAGGTGTTTGACATTGTCCTTTATATTAACATGATGGTGCAAAACCATCCCAACACCCAAAGCTGGTTTGATGTGAAGATGTTTGTCAATCAACCGGAGAATTGTATCAAAGAGAATGGGAAAGGCACGGATATCTGAATGAAAACATAAGAGTAGATTTACCGTGCATTTGTTATTCGAAATGGCCGACAAAATAACAAGGTTTCAATCCCCCAATTCTAAACACAGAAAACTGAAATTGTTGAAACGTGAAATGCTCTAATAAAGTATGTGATATTGGACTGAAAGAGTGACGGACTCTAAATCTGTAAGTTTTGGTCAGATGGAAATTAGGGCTGACGATTTTCTCGAACATTTCAATTCTCGAGAATGAGAATTTCTCCAGAATTCGAGAAAAATTCTCGAGAATTTGAGAAAAAGTGAAAATAGCGAAAAAATGTACATTCAAAGCTTCCAAAGAACTTGAAATTGTTTTTTTTTTTAAGTTTATACCAAAATCAATATGAACATGAGTGTGAAAAACAATGATTGGACCTCACGGACAATAACGTCTGAAATTTCATTTCTGAAATTTCTGAAACGTTCTACTGACATTGTTAAAACTTCGGACATTTTTGCATTTTTGGTCAGCTGTAATTTTCAAAACCGGGGTTTCTTGTACACACCACCACAGCCATTAGAATCTCGAAAAAAAATCAGACACAGAATCTTGCCTCGAATCTGGACAGAGAAGATTTTGTTTGGGCTGGTTCACGAGTTATTTTATTGTTCGAATGTACCATAAAGATGTTTATAAAGTTTCAAACATTGCTCATGGCTCCTATTGTTCTTTTACTTGAAACTTTTGTTTTGAATGAAACAGTTTTGCCATCAATTCCAAAGTATAACCTAGAGTAATCTAATAAAAAAATTCGAAAATTCTCGAGAATTTTCGATCCTCGATTTTTTCGAGAAATTCTCGAGAATTCTCGAGAATCAGCCCTAAATTGGAAATTGCATGGTTTGAGACATTTAATCGTTTTAAAAGTTCATTGGCAACTCGAGAACATTTTTTCAAATGAACGCAGGCTGATCAAAAAAGTTTAGTTATTGATTGAATCATTTCGAAAATCTGCACAAAACCCAAAATAGCTTTTCATAGACGTCCATATTGGACCAACCTAGAATCTTCGCAAATTAAGAATCTCTCAAAACGTATTTGTCAAATTGTAGTTTTTTCCACCCTTGGTCTGATTTGATGAATCCTTTGTTTAGATCAGAAGGTCATATTAATACCCTAAGTAGATTGTCCTTTTTATCAAGAAATAGTGGATCAAATTGATTGAGTCAAGTCTTCTGCTTGTTATAAATCGACCGTTCGAGTGTAAATTATCCCTTCTTAATTGAGCCGTCGTTGTAATTGTTTGAGGAATGGATCCTGCTTTCACGTCAAATTAACGCAAAACCGCCAAAGATTGATGACCAAAGACACGCATTCGTTCAATTTTCCCAAAAGAAATGTCACGCAAAGTGATTTTAATGACAGGTGCGCCGTACCAATCTCCAATAAGAACGAAGCTTTTTGCTATTTACGACTCTCAAGCTCACTTTCAAGTTTCAAAAGGCTTTTTATGCTAAACTCATTCATCGAATAAGAAAAGGACCTCTAAATCTAATGGACGCAAATGTTACATTTTAGAGAAAATATTTCAATTCTTCAAGTAAAATACGGCTATGTTGATTTTGATCCATCTACAGAGCTCCAATGTTAAACAAAAACCGAATAAATGACCTCTAGCCAGCAAATAAATAATGGTTTAGAAATAACTGCCAGCCGCGGTGCTAAGAGGGCTGGATATGTAATATGTTAAGTAAATTATGTTTACAATTATTAAGCTTTCAAACCATAGTGAGGATTTATCAAAACTTATTCCACGCAAACTTTTTTGCTTGTAACTCAATGGGAGGAACAAAAGATGCTCTGACCCTTTGAACAGTGTCTCTAGTAGTCCTTTTTAGAACTATTTTTCGTCAGCTGACTCATCTGTCTCGAGGTCTATTGAGGCAACCTCGAAGAACTAGATCTGTTTGAATCAGATATTTCGCTTTGGCCATTTCCCCGTTCGGATTTTTTTGTGCGTGCACTCCGCTCGGTTCACTTTTGAGATTAGTTTTGGTTTCTGCGTCTGCTTTTGTGTCCGAGGTTTGCTTCTCGATAGTACTGAGCATACATACAGCAGGGCTAATGCGGGAAATCGATAATGGTAATGAGAGACGATCTTCTTTTCTTTGATGTTGGTCCAACACGCGCCACCAAATTTTGAGAATAAATCACATTTCGCTCACTCCCGCCTTTCAACTCATATGCATTAGCACACAGTATCAAAGCCTGTGAAAGTTTTAAATCAAAATCCACCATTCCATTCAATTATTAACTATGGAAAATCTATGACTTGATGAACCCAACCAGCTTTTCATAAGAACCAAAACTTTCAGCAAAAAGAGGATGGAACTGAAAGCAGCTGCCTTAAACATCATAAACAAACATTATCTGCCTTTAAAATTAAGACGAGCCCGGGAAAGAGACAACATTTCTTAAATTTTGAAAGTATTGGTTTCTCAGGCACTTTGGACCAACAAATCTTCGATTTTTCGCCTGATCTTCATTTTTTAGAGTCCATTTCTTCTGTCGGTCCATCGCTACTTTCATTCCTCATTTTATGCTTTATGGACTACAACAAAACAGGAGTGCACTATCGAGCTTTGACTTGATGTTCTTGTACGTGCAAGAGAAATTTCAGCATGTGTTCAAAATGACGAATCCCTTGGGGTGTTTATTCTACTCTCTATGTACCAACTCTATTCAACGTGAGCCATTGGGCTCATCCATTGGTATCGATTTTTCACGTTCCTGGTGCTCAATGAGAGAAACCATTGTCGTCGGAAGGGATTCCCTCAGTCTCATCTTTCGTAATCCTAAAACTTAATCATGAGGCATGGTTTGTGGCACCTAATGATGAATGGAGATGAACCATATCCAAACGAGATGTGCTGCCATTTTTAGGTGCCTAAAACGGAGAAATAGTAACAAAATTGCAAAAATGGCATTGGGAAGTAAGCTTAGTTTGAGCCCATAATTGTGAAGCAAATACTTCCGTTTGGCCCGTGGGCGTGCTGAGTACCCATTTGAAGGGATCAAAGAGATGGCAGCAAATGCTTAAGCCCCGGTGGAGAATTGGAGATCCAAGTACGTCTATTTACTCAATGTGCACTCATAACACTGTTAAAAATTCCCGACATATTGCCTTTAATGTCAGCATGTCAGCTGACAAAACAGCTGATGTCCATATTCTGCAGTATGTCAATGAGATAGAAAGTTGACAGCAGACTTTATAACTTTTAGAGTTTGGGTGCCTTTACGCGACACGTTTTATATCAAAGTTCAAGACAAACCATACATTGAAGTTACAGAAACATTTTTTTTCCGTTGCCTTGTAAGGAAGAATCTACAATGAGGTTGCGGGGCTTTACATCGGTGACGTCAAAGTTTGAATCGAACTTTGATAAAAAATGTGTCGCGCAACAGGACCTTCAGCAATGATAAAATTAGTGTGAGGGGTCAGAACTCTCTTTCACATTTGTTTTAAGGTGGTTTTATCATACCTGGCATTAATTTTATGAACATTTGGACTCCTAATTACCTAGCAGAATCCTTGATTGCTTTTACTATCACATCAGCGCCATCACTGGCGTAAGCTAGCTCATAGATTACTGGACTACTGGATGTTGGAAGACCAACTGCTTAATTGAAAAAGCAGGACAATGAGCGTTCCCGCAAGAATTGATCGCAAACCGGTTTATTTTACGGCTTTGCCATCCACTCATGCAGTTGTCCGCCATTAGTAGCTCAGAAATCTATAGGTGACTTGTTTTCTCATGTTCCCAATCATTTTTTTTACAGTGCTTTTATATTTCCCGGGACAAGTGGATAGTCCACGTGTCTTGGAACAATGGTTCTGTCAGAACCATAGGGGTCTGCTCCCACACAAATCTATCCTTCACAGAAACTGTGGCAATAAAAATGGAATTGTTGTATGTACTGTTAAACTCGGAACCTTTATAATTGATCGAAACAAACAACTTAGTCCAGCAGATCGAATTTTTTGTTACTTTCTTTAGTTGATGCAAAACAAATGCAGTCATTCTCCATTTTTTGGGGCCATTTAAAATGCTTGGTCGGGATTCTTGCACTCAAATGAAGAGGCGATAATCGAACATGATTTTCCAGACGCAAACACAATGCCTCAACGGGGTCTAGCAAAACAAGTAGACGACCAATACCGAATTGATTTAGACGACCACGAACGGGAAATGACTGTTCAGAATGAACGTCGACAAAAAGCTTGTAAAAACACCGCCTCAAGAAGTCTTTCCGAGCGGGGATTCCGAGCACAGATCATTTACAAAAGCTAGATGATCTAACATGACATTTGAATTGCGGTCAGACCATGCTTGTTCTTGTCTGTGTGATTGTAAGGCATTTGACTCCAACTACCCCGTAGTACTACACTACACATCATTATACGAACACATTCCAGACTCCCTCAGCTCATCTCAATGAAAGGAAGAACCTTTTTTTATTGGATATGGTTCAAAATGCCCTTTAAACGTGAATGAAAAATGAATTATTCATTACACAAACTCTACGGTTTTCGTCTCAGAGCAAAAAAGAAGCTTCGCGGGAAGGATCTCATGGCCAAAGCAGAACCTGTCACGACAAATGTGTTGGAGAAATGATTTCCTTGCTATTCCTGAATTTCGAGATTAGATTCTTGTGTTTTTTGGTACCTTAATTGATTCAAGCTACTGCTGAGAGGATGGAGTTTAACTCAGATTGAAGCGATAACAGCAACATTCCTGGCGGAGAAACCATTCCTCAATCGCATTTTCCAGTGAGAACGTTAGCAAAAAGAATTTAAAGGTGGACTACTCCAAAAACAATTGAAATGAATCTACGGACTTTGTCAATTCCATTCCACGCATCTCATAAATACTTAAAATATATCATGCATATAACAAAAATGATTGAAATAAGAATACTTAACACTCTACATAAGATTGACGTTGTTGATTCCAACAATATTGTTATATCTAGGTTTGGATGTGCAGAGCTCATTTTTAGACTATTCAAGAGGCGCTCCTTAAAAAAGATTATAAGACTCTTAAGGGGAAAATTTACCATTTCCCATCAAGATTAAACTTCTTCTCGAAGCAAAAATATCCTGTTTTAATCCACTTCTCTCCATCCAAACACTGAACTCTCCTGCATTTCTAAGCCCTTTTTCTGCCTCTCTATTAGTAGCTAGTGGTGATCCTACTAGCTCTGTACTGTAGATTAATTAAAGTGGGATACCGCTGAGCGAGAATGGAATTTTCCGAGACAACACCCACTTTGCCCTTAGGTTTGGCAGTCCAGCCCCAAACCGCCAAACTCAATCAATCGAGAAAAAGATGTTCGAGAAATGGAGGCTCAAGTAACGAAAACGAAAAAAAGAGAGCAAACCGGTATTTAAAGTAATGAATATCTAGTGATGCCAAGGTTGGAACTTGGAAACAAGAAGAATTCATCCCGGTATCCCAATGTAATGCCTCCTACCGCGAGTTTTATGATCCGACCATTTTCCACGATCTGATCCTGAGTTTTTTGGGGGAAGGAAACGTAACCATGAACCTTACCGAACTCTCGGGTGTTCTCCTGAAAGATCCTTTTCGCTAGATAAAACCCATTTTGAGAAAAGAAAAAGAGGTATTGGGCCAATAATGACAGTGTCACTCCCAGGTTCTTCGACATTTCCATGCCCTCATCCACTTGAGTTCTTTTCACCTTCAAGTTCAATACCCAGCCAGCAAAGTCAGAAGCGAGTAAGTTCTACTAGTGGTTCTATGTACTACATCCATCCATAGAGGGCTCACTCAGGTGGGGTGAGATGGCCTGGGGTCAGTTTTATCAGGGCTCAGTTGGAGCTCCTGGGCTCTGAATCCTCGTGAGGGTCTTGGGTACAGGGTTGAGGGTCTTTGGTGGGATTTGAGGATGACCAGAATCCAGTTTGGCCCAGCTGACGGAAAGGGGGAGATCTTGGGTAGAACCAATTCTTTTGAGTTTTTCAAATGGTGAACGAACGGAGAAAGACTTTTCGACGGCATGCAAATGGAGCGGCAACCGAAATCGCCTCAAGGAAGAGGAGAACCAATCTCTCCAAGCTCAACCAATTGATTTCCTTGATTTATTTCCCCCCAAAAGCTTCTTCTCTAAACGTCCAGTGAAACAGAGTTCCCCTCATAATTCAAGAGTTTCCATAAGGCACCTTTGTCAAAGACTACATTTTGAAATAACTTTTGAGATGTCAAAGGAACTGTACTGGTTATGGCATTAAAAGAAACTAGGGCTCTCTACATTCACCCTTATATGTTGTGTTCAAGATACAGTAAGATTACTTTTAACTTGTTCTTTTGTGTCTGTTTCAAATTATTTGTTCATTAAGCAACGTGTTTCACAAAGGAAAAGAGTTTTTACTGTGGATACGTTTATTTCTGGCGATTTACTAGCACAGAACTGAAAAATTGATGATGGCACTAAATAAACTAAAGATAACATGAAAAAAAAAATTCTACTGAATGCTCTAAAAGGGAGTAGAATCACTAACAATTGCAAAGGGGTGGGTTGAAATCGGAGGGAGGGAGGCTATTCACAGTTCAAAGATAACAGAAAAAAGATTGCTAGTATAAAAATGAGACAAAACAGTAGTAACGGGCAGGTTTATCAGTATCAAACAACTTGTACAAAGATGCAAAAGCTTCATGTTTCCAGTCTTAAAAGGGGAAGATCATTTTTTTGGCAGTGATCGAGGTGTTAAAAGACGCACTTGGAAGTGTTGTTCAAAATATTTTGGTTCGAGTCCACTAATCGTGGGAAAAGACAGCCTTACATCTGTAGTCAATTGTCGAAATCGTAATGCTGATGGGGAATTCCAGAAACAGAGACCCTCAAAATAGTGTGAGTGGTACTTGAGAGGGACAGAAAGAGAGATCATTGGGAAGGACAAGTGCTTTTAAGGCTAATCAAAACTCGGTTTCGTGGCTTGGAGCAAGGATGTATGTATCACAGTTATCACAGTTACATGAAGGAAGGGTTGAAATGGGGGTTGAAACAAGTTGATAATGCCCAAACTGGCGGGGTCAAATACCAAAGCGAGGCGGGTCAAAATGATGGGCAAGGTTTTCAAAGGTTCAAGACGAGCGCCACGTATTGCCAATTGATGGCATAATGACTTCCTCTCCATCGAGTGGTCCACTAAAGCAAAGGAAATGAGGGCCATTTCGAAGAAATCGGCCGAGGGAGAGCAATCTCACTTGGATGTTGACTTCCTCCTCCTCCTCGTTCTTCGATTGAATGGCGTTTGATTTTTTGGACTCATCGACTCAGAACAATGGATTTTCGACGCCCTGAGCGAAGTGGCACTCTCTCAAATCGGCTTCCGGTCTTTGATCTTGATTCACCTTTGTTTCGACGTCGTCCACTCACGTTTCCCTGAGAGAAAATTTCCCAAGGGCAAATCTCAGAGAGGCCTCCTGAGAGATGCCTGCCTGCCTGCCTGCCTGTCTGTCTATCAACAGGCTTGTCTTTGTTTTCATCATCAGTTCATCAAGCACCCTTCCAGAACCAAAGGGCTTCTTTCCTTTACCCTCGTTCAAGAAGTTCACTAGAGATAGGACTTGGGTCTGGCGTATTGTTTCCTTTTGCTCGCTCCTTTCGGAGCTCCCGCTGAGACGGAGTTGGTCGTGGCTGCTCTTGAAGCCATTGGTGCTCCATTTTGGAGAGAGATCAAAGAAGACTTGTCGTCGACGGATTCGCTTTCAGGCGCTTGAATTGAGGTTCGTGAAGGGGCTCGACCAAGACCGAAGAGGTCTTGACCCAACTTGACCTTTGCCTTTTCGGGGAGATGACAGATTTTGACGGTCTTCCAGGCTTGAACCTGGCTCATTGGCAGCCACTCATCATCCAGTCTGCAAAGGGGGAAGACGGAAGAAAAGAGGTCAAAAGGAGGAATTTTGCATGCTATGAATTATGACGGAGAATACTAGTTCACACTTGTTCAAGTCTGGCCGATGGTTGATGGTTTATCAAGAAAAGTTTGGACGTAAAATGGTTAATGAAGCCAATGTTGAATGCCTTCCAAAAACTTCCTTTCGTGTTTGAGCTTCCAATCTTGACAAAGAAGGGTAGATTCCAGACACGACGGTTCCTAATACCATTGTAACCCGTATCAAATCCGATTCCTGGCACAAAACAGCCCACTAAAATCCGAACAACTCCTTTTCCATTAACCACCTACTTCAAAGACATCTTCGAGAGTTTGAGATGCTTTTTCTTTGAGCCAAAACTCGAAATGAGAGCGCACTTTTTGGTCAGGCCTTCTTTGAGATCCGAGACTGACCAAAATCCAAACGAGTTGATTTTAATTCTAAGCTACAAATAGGTTCAAGTGACTCGACGACTCTTGCTTACAGTACTTGCATTCTTGATAATAAAAGAAACATGGGACAACAAACTTTGATTACATGAGCGCATTGATCAGTAGTAATTGTGTCCTGTCCGGCAGAATGGAATGTGCTCAATTTAAGCTAGTTTTCTTCAACTTCTGTCGAACTCAAAAGTCATTCTTGGCTCTCGTTTCAAACTGGACTTATCTCTTGTTCTCAAACCCCCTTGGAAAAAGATCTCTAAAGCTCCAAGTTTTCAAGAAGTCCACATGTCTCCTCTACAATTTTCAATACAGTCCATGTGTGTGTGCGAGTCTTCGAGCACATAGTAAATTGGTAGTAGCTCTGTAGCCCCTTTCTGAGTTGTTGGAGTGACACCTAAACTACTAGGTCCGGGGTGTATACTTACAGATTTTCTGGTGTCCATCGAACCAGGGCCATCCGCATGTCGTCGTCTTGGTTGTCGTCGTCCCGGTGGTTTTGGTGGTGGTGGTGGATGGTTGTTGCTCTCTCGTGTTTCTTCACACCCAACACCCGACTCCTGAAGGTGATTGAATCGCCACTAATGTTGTACTTGTGGCTTCCAATGCGCTCGAGATTATAGACTTGATGCTTGATCCCGGTCATTATTCCCGGATCGAAGAAATCGAAAATGCGGGCCGAGAACACGGTGTGTCGGAATTTGAGTTTCACACCCGCTCTTTTGAGGTTCTTCGTGGATTCGGACTGATTATGGTCGGTGTATTTCCGACTTTTCTTGTTCTGGGCCCGACATTGAGACCCGGGGTTGGTTCCCGAGACCTCGTTGTCGTTTTGAGCGAAATGATGATTGACATGGCGTTGGAGGATTTTCTAAAAAGGATTATAAAAACGTGTCTCGTCAGAGGAGAAGGTACAAAAAAGTGGACAAGAAAATTAGTCAAAAAATGCAGGGTTGGTCGCTCGAAAACGACTTCAAATGGGGGTTTAATCCTAGATATTAGGTTTAGGAAATTAATATGCATTTTATCATCTTGAGGGCAATTAAATGTCATGATAAGACTTGACCCAAAGTGGAGTTACACCAAAAAAAGTGTGTTACTCTGTTGAAGGGGATTTTTGGGGGAAGATTTAGACTGCTCGAAAAGCGGCAATTAGAAGTTTGAACGCCGGAGGTCCAGAATTTATGGTCCACAATAAAGACATACTTTCAAGAAAATCATCCCCCTCTTAAACAGAGCAGATTACAATTTTTACTGCTTATCTTAACGGCAATCCAGCTTTGGACAGATCCAAAAGTAATGCAACAGACAGGACAGATGCCAGAACGGGACGTTTTCTGCGCTAATGAAGGGCTGCTTTCATGTTGAATAGTCCTTTCAGCCTAAAATAATGGAAATGGACTAACGAAAGCCAGCAAAGCATAGATTGGCTTACCTGAGAGCTGAATCGCATTTTGCAGCCGCTGACGATACATGCGAAAGCGAATTTTCCGCCATGTGTGGGAACGTGCTTCTCGAGCCAGGACTTTGAGCAGGATTTCTTCGCATAGACCTTGCAGCCTTCCCATAGACATTGGTAGACCTCGCTGTCGAGTCCGGTTTGCTCGAAAACTTGTGAAATCACGTGACAAGCCTGAAAGAAACACACGATGCAGATGGGATGTAGAGCAAGTCTGAAAATCGGGAGTTAATGTCAAGACCCGACGTGATAAAAAAACGCAATCAAAAGCAAGATTCTAGGCCAGTAAGAACGAATCCCAAGTTTTGGGATTAAGTTACTCCCACTCGTTTGTTGTTGTTGTTGCTGTAACTCTTCTTGCTCTTAGTCTCCACTTAGAACCAAGGAAATGGGAGGCTAAACTCGGGGTCAATCCAAACTTCCCAAACTCCCACTTGTATTGGGATAGTCACCCTAGCCGACTCTTTTTCCTCTCTCTTTTTCTTCCTTCCTCAAGATGGTTTTTTGGGGAGTCTATGTGTCTTGATGAGGAGGGAGGAAACAATTTCCAAGAGGCCATATTTGGTTACACAAGCTCCCTGTGAACCCTGGGGTTAAAGGGGACTAATGGAGGCTTAATCTACCCTTGGATCTGTTAATCCCGGGATTGTCATTAATCATCCAGTTTCTCGTGATATTTATATTTCCACGAACATTCTAGTGGGAGCATTCATTTGCAAGATCAGCTCTGTGTCTTGTTGCTTTGGATCACATAACTTGGATCTTAACAGGAATTGAGCCCATTTCTTGCCCCCCTTCCTGCTTCCAATCTCGTGAGGACCGATGCATTGGACGAAACTCTCTCGTCTTCACGAGGCATAGTAAAATAGCTTTTATCTCTCATAAACTTGGACTTCATTTGCTGAGCCTTACATCTTCTTACTTTGGTCCAAAGGTTTTAAAACTTAAAGGGGCCTCCTGCTTCTTTCCATCCATCCAATGGTTTTTTCTCATGGAACGTGTATTTTCTACACTTGCTCTTCTAAACATACGCCATCTTCCTTTCCCACGTGTTCATTATTTATTGCCTGTGCCATTTGCTTACCTTCAGATGATCTGACAACTTTCCGTAGGTGGTGAATTTCTTCTGACAACTATTCCATTTGCACTCAATCATGTTCTTTGGTCCTTGAACAGCGGGAAATCTGATTTTAGTGGCTGTGGTTCCAGCGTTGGTGGAAATGGACGACTTTTCGCCCTGATTAACTTGGGCTGTCGACTTGTCTCCAAGTCCAAACAAGTGGTCCAAATCCAGGGTTGAATTGGATTTGGTGACCTTGAGATCTTTGGGAGAGGGGAGAGCATCGGTGGGGATATTACATTCTGCCACCTTGGTCACTGGCGCATTTGATTCAACGTCGTGATCCGAGAAGTCATCAGTCTCTTCTTCATCATATTCGATGACCTCTTCGTTTTGTTCAAAGTCGTCCGTACCTCCAAAGAGGTAAGATGACTTTTGGAGAGGTAGGAACGGGTTCACAAGATTGCTAGTGTCTCTCAGACTAGAGGAAAGCGACTTTTGAGGTGGGGATGAGAAACGGTTGCCGGACATGGAATCGTCATCCTGGTCGGTCTTGGTCGGGGTGGTTGCAATGACATTGAGGACGGCAGGTCGTATCAAGGACCTCTCCGGAGATGGGAACACATTCGTTGACGGCAGTGTGGGTTTAATGGTGTGATTATGAGCATGCCTGGGGGGTTTCGAAAGCTCGGAGAACCAATCATTGGCTCGCATGTCACTGATCTTGCGGCATTTCTTTGGACTCACGGATACCCGGGATAGAAGGTCTTCCGAGACACTCATTATGGTATTGGCACTCACTGGCAATCGTTTAATCTTCACTTGAGCTTGTTGGTACATGATTTTGGGATCTTGGGTGAGTTTGAAATGCTTGCTAACTTTCACCCGATTATTCTTGAGAGTGTCCAAGACGGATGAGGATGGAGCTCGCTTTGAAGCGGTAGTAGTATTAGCAACACCATCGTCACCCAGATATTTGAACTTTTTCTTCTTCTTTTTCTTCTTTTTGGTTGAGTTTGAGATCATTGGGAGTTGATAGAGATCAACGGTGAGGCACTTATTGCTTTTGATTTTCTGCATGGATTTCAGAACCACCTCGGGTTTGGTGCTATTGTAGAAAGACTTGGCACTAATCGTGAAATTGTTTCGTACGGAAGTTGCTGGATGGGCATCTTCTTTGATTTCATCCCCAAAGCCGAGGTCAGTATTCTCTCGCTGGAAGAAAAAAAAGAACATGAGAAAAAAGTTCTTCTTTCGAAACGATCAGATTATTCCAAAGTGACAGAAACAACTTATGTATTGTTCTAAGGCGAAAAGGCTATCTGTATGTAAAGACGGGGGTTATCGAGCCCTCTCATCTGACTTTTTTGTGAGTCGGGCATGGTCAAGTTCTCAGCCGAATGTAAAGGGAATATTTATAAGATCTGTCAGAGAGCTACATCTTTAAAGAGCTGGTGGTCAATGGAGACAAACTCGTCCGAAAGCCCCTTTAGGTGGGGTGCTTCACTGACACAGATGCATTGACAAACATAAAGGCACTATCTTCAACATAGTTTGTTGAAACAAAACCTCACCTTGAGCCTATTCACAGATTCCTCCAGGAATGGAGGATGTTCTCTTGGGCTTGGGGTTGACCTTTGGTAATCCGAGGTCTCACTTTCAACCATATCGAGATCCGGTCCGGTGGATCCAATGATCTCCGGGCTCGGGAGACGGACCCGATGATCCTCCGAGACCGTGGATGAGGATGCATCTGACATGAGGTCAGCCACACCCGACGTGGATGACGTTTCCGAGGGTGTGCCAGAGCCAATTCCACTAAAAAGAAGAAGACAATGAGATGGGATGAGAACCACAACATTAAGTATTAAACAACAGAATAACCACCCGCTAAACCATCCAGTCATTGGCCACTGTCAAAACTACTCCCCAAGCCCTTAATGACCCAGGACAAAGAAGCGCTTCCGGTGAGCTCCTTTCAATTCCATTTTTACAGCCCGAATTATCCACAGTGCCATTGGGAAATGTAACTCCTCGATGACATCTGCCAACCCTGTCTGTACCTCTAAGAGTATCTTCCATCCATATGCCACTCCACGATTACAACTAACAATTTCGAGACGAGGGCAAAGAACGATCGACGGAGCTTTCACAGTGGGAGGTACGTACGTACAGCCTTCTGAAGGAACTGTCCTCCCTCTCCCTTTGCTCGTTCTTCCCCAACAAAATACAAAGATTGGGAATCGCCTTTTCCCTCTTTTCTCCCTGTATGCTTCATCAAATTTCGTAGGGGGAATCCTTATCCTAATGCACATTCTTGGTCTGTGAATTCCCGATTAGAAGGTATGGAACGAGTATGAAATGTCGTGCAAGGGCGGCCCCCAGTATCAAAACGGGAATAAAACAAAGTGATTAGGGCGAACAAAAAATAATCAGGCTTCCAACCGTGTGGAAAATCGTCCTCATCGGATCGTAGTCCCATCAGGGAAGGGATGGACAGGATTGCAGCACTGATTTATGCTTCAAGAATCCGCTCTTTTGACCAGGGAAAGAGATCTTCCACAGCACACCCGTCCAATTAGACACTTCAGGTCAAGAAGAACCGATATTTACAGGGTTGTTCAGTCACACTCGGCATCGTGTTATTCTGCTTTAGAACTTCAACTTGTCAATTAGAGGAGGTTTACATGGTTTATGTTAGCATTATGAGTCTATTGTAGCAACACCCTGTTCAAGGCAAGGCCAGAAGAAATGGGCTTGATCAATGAAATGAAAAAGTGAAGCATCCACGATCTACGGTTTCAATTAAATGTCAAATTGGAGGTTTAAATTTAGTTCCAATCGGCTAATCTCCATGTCTCATCAAAGTGATGGAAATGATCTCAATAATTGGCTCTTTCATCCATTCCTTGATCACATTCTCAAACAGGTCTGGAACCATTCCCTTGAGAAAGAAATCTTTTACCGATTGAATTGGTCAATTGAAAAGAATTGCCATTTCAAGACTCGTCACGGCCATAAACATTACCAAGATTTGTCATCAAGACAATGAAGTCGTTGACTAACATTGTAGGGGTTTGGTTTACCCTATTTTTTTGCTTTTCCCCAGTCTACTACGTTCCACAAGATAGCACTTTCGGTCCCTGATCTTTCACCCTTCGTTCTTTTCTTTGGGTTCATGTGTGGAATGAGGGTTGCACAATTACCATGACCTAACGAACGAGAACTACTGTGCTCTCCTAGCAACCCTGAAACGGTACTTTTCTAGAACGTGAAGGGAATCTAGAACTAAGGAGACGCCTAAGGTGATGCCGCAGAAACATCGGCTTTCGGGGTAAAAATTTCGGAAAGGCCAGGAAAGTTCAAGAGCAAAATTGGTAGATAACCCATTCCATTCAGAACGAGGGACATGTGGCAAGTGAAACGGCAGAAAAAATCATCAATAAAAATTCAATTTCATGAACAATAACAGCATGGATCATATATCATTCCCGCTCCGCAGGATTGTATTGATCATTCAGGGTGCCGAGCAGCCGGCTTGAAATAGTTCAAACGTGTCTCTTTGAAGAGCAATTGCTTTATTTCGAGTACATTTCTGAAAAATGATTTTCTCATTTCAAAGACTTCTTTGTGATCAACTCAAGAAAAGACGTCAGGCTCGAAGGTCAAATTTTTCTTATAATTACATTTGTAGCCTGGTGTTTTAAAACACGGAAAACAGCTGCACTTTAAAGGGTATCGATTGGGATTACTCGGAGAGTTTGCTCCCTGTGGGCGAATGAACACCCTTCCATGTGAACAAACCTTCATTTTCTCTGGCGGGGGTTGTCGTTAGTTATCGAGTTGGTAATTTCTTGAAACCCGAGTCTGTTCTCTCGAAACTAGAGTGCACATTACGTACATATGGAGTCGGTATTAGTACATAAGTCTTCGAGACGGGGGCAGACTTGAATTGACCCTTGGCTTCTCAAGAAATGCGCCATTCCGCGTGGTCATAATCCATCTTACTCAATGCGAAATTCAAAAAGTCGACAGACTAACTTAAAGTTCTCTAACTGGCACTGTTCATTAGCATTGTGTTGATAATTGATACACAATAGTGTAGGATATAATTCAAGTTCAGACAGCTGATGATGGTGTTTTTCGCAGTGAGCTTCGAACGGCCAGCCTTGTTTTGAAGTATTTGAGAGATCGTGACTGACAAGATATCTGAGGTAAATAAACTGCGAGGGTGTCGAATGTCCCGAGCATTGAACTTTAGCAAACCTGATTAGCAGAAATCCTCTCAAGTGAAGAAAATATTGAATCAGGGGGATCTTCCTGGCCAGACATCGTCAGATAGAGAGGAGAGGAGAGAAAAAAAGTCGAACAATACCGGGTCCAGTATGCTGGAATTGCTCACAATAACAAGTTCCCAA
Source organism: Tigriopus japonicus (assembly GCA_010645155.1). Classification (NCBI taxonomy): domain Eukaryota; kingdom Metazoa; phylum Arthropoda; class Copepoda; order Harpacticoida; family Harpacticidae; genus Tigriopus; species Tigriopus japonicus. The sequence continues at coordinate 8,027,679 of CM021316.1, read as the reverse complement.
AGAATTGCAAGGAGGGGTGTTTACTGAAGTGTCAACTGATAATCCTAAGTCTTATGGACAGGTCTTTGGCGACAAAATGGATCAAAACATTGAGTAATTTGGAAACGAGTGATGAATCCCCTGGATGAAATGAATACGAAAAGAAAATTTGTCATCTCCCCACGGGAAACTCATTTTTTAGTGGATCATTCATTCAGAATTAAGTCCTTTATACAATGGGAAATGAGAAACTCGCGCATCCACTGTTTACGCTCCTGACCACCTTCAAACGTGGATGTGAGCAATTATTGACTTGAGCAGGTATACGATTTCCTGTGACCCCCTGAACCCGAATTCGAGTCAACTCAGTTGGTCTCCTACGATAAAATTGGCAACCCTGTGATTCATTTGGCTAATCCAATCGGCCCTCCGACTGCAAACCAGTTTCCCGATCACAACGTCAGGTTTTCCATGACTACTTGAGCCATTTATGAAACACTGGAATTTTGGCCAGTTAAAGAGAGAGGTCTAATTTCAGAGTGGCTATCTCGAGTGCTTTGGGGAGCGATCGACAGGAAACCAAATGTAAACACGATATGAAAAATGACTCGAAGCCTGGCCTCTCAAGCATTCTCCCAACCCGGGAGGGATGTTGTTGACAAAATGAGAAATTGTGAAGTCATCATCATCCCCACCTTCATTTGCTCATGGCTGCATTGAACTTGGGAGACCTGAATTCGAGTAGAGAGACAGAGTGAGTACGTACTAGAGAGGAAACATTCAATTAAATGAGAGGTCTTTTCAATGGCCAGGAATGGAAAGGAACGAAGAACCATCAAGAAAAGGAGAGGTAGATAATTCTCCTCTGAAGACGATGAGAGTGAGCACTTTTATCCCTCACTCGGGAATGATATACCGTGATGTTCCTTAAACATGAAACATGTTTCAAGTGTCTGTCAGGAGATCAGAGGAAAAAATCAAGATAAATCATCGTCTCCACACCTTCAAATAAGCTCAAACATTCTGGAGAAGCCCCAGAATGGTGAAGGGTGATTTCAGACCCAATACATCATGGACACGAAATCCAGTTGCACACAAGATCGAGAGATCAGTAAGCGCATTACAGACGCCTTCTCTGACGTGACGACTAACAATGATCTATCGACTTCACTTTCGAGCCTTTTCGATCACAACAGCGCTCGAAATCGAGGAAAGCAGGCCATTTATACTGATTGGAGATCAGGTTCAAAATTTGAAATTGCACTTAAAGAACCTCCGAGACTCGTATACAGATGCGCATGAGGGATGAAAATTCCGGCCTCTCGGGTCTCTTTGTGAATCCTAGGGAACTTCTGGCACACATGGCCAGATTAAAGCTGCAGAAATGTTTGTGATATGAGTCATGATTCGATTGATGGATTTGATATCCAGCCAAGAGAGAGCATTACGAACCTCTGTAAGCCTCTCTGCTGGCGGTTTTTCAACGATGGACGCACAATTGGACCAATTCACCCTCTTTTGTCCTGTCAATGGAACATGGACCATGTGCATGCTCAAACACGAGCAACGAACGAAGCGATCCGTCCAATCGGATGTGAAGCAGAACCAAAATGTGGGATCGTCCGATAGGTTTGGAGATGTCGAGGAAAAGAATCTGGATTTCAATCTATTTGCATTATGCTTAAGCTATTTTGCGAGTGGAACATGGTTACGGTGGTTCCATATCTTCTGCTTTGAAAGGTCTCATTAAGCATTACGTTCCATTTAAGACAGTTTTTTTAACCTTTGAAGATTTAAATCCAAGTCGTCGATTATGCGAAGGTTGTGTAAGGGATCAGGGTTGCCATATAATCCAATGGTCCCGAGAATTGATCTCACAAGAACTTTTGTACTTAAGCATTCATTTTAAGGCATATTTTCCTCACCGTTTTCCATTCGAAGGCAAGGAAAAAGATCGACGAGGAATTTGGAACACAAAAATACATTTTCTTTTTTCGCCCCCTAAAACGGAAGAGAGAGAGGGGGAATTTTGCCAAGAGCAAGTAGGATTATCCGTGGAAGGAAAAAGCACAGACTTGTGAAGGAAAAGCCTCGATGTAACCATCTCTACCCATTTTCACCGAGCAGTTTTATCCGAACATTTCATGTCTTTGGATTTCTTCTTTGGGGACCAAAGGATGAAGAAAAAGCATGTCTTGGTAGGGAAGGGGAAAGTTCCCTAAAAATTGACAAAAGGTGTCGTTCCACCCAACTGTTACACATTTCCAGAACCATTAGACAATGTTTACTCCTCTTGATTGCTTCATTGGCTCGAATATTCAATTCTTATCATGAACTCTCCGAAAAGAAGAACTTGCAGCAACAGATAACTCATAATCTGGCGAATCAAAGCTCGATTTCAGAGGTATTGCCCAAACCCACAATTTGAAACCGTCGCGCCAAAGATCACTCGATGGGATTTTAAATGTGGGTGAGAGGAATCGACCACAATCATAGCAACATTAAAATGAACGACGCGCTTTCCGGACGCACAGAAACCTCCGGCGAGTCATTGGAATTTAGGGTCCAAAGATCTCAATCACAGGAAGTCCCGTGAGTACTGATGATGTCAACTCGAACATAATTTGGTGTCCAGATCACTTATCTACCGCACTAATGACATTTGTCTCGTTCTGTCTACAATCGCTCTTCTCCACTAGAGAGAAATTAAAAAAGGAAACCGACTCCTAATAATGTCGACCCTTGTCGCTTCCCAAAAGGGCGCAGGTTTTACGGCTAGTTTGTCAAGGCAGCTGTCATATTCCCCTCCCTCAATTTTGTGCATTCGAAATTAGCATTTTGCACTTTTGATGCAGAATATTGGCGAAAGATAGTTTTTTTCTGCAAGGAGAGTTGAACGAGTTATTGGTGCGTGAAACTGGCGAAAGCCATAATTACAAGTTGGGTAAACAAACGAGACATTCTTTTTCAAGAGAAAAATGACATTAAGTGTTCCAGTTCCGTGCTGGCTCATGACCAATAAGAGAAGTTGAGCTCTTGAAAAAATGCTACCTTTTGTATGAGCCTTTCAGAACCGGATCTTTCCGATTTGGAACGATTGGTTGTCAGATTTTTTGTGCCTCGACAAGAGAATTGGGGTTCTAGATTACAATTGTCGTGAGCTCATCACACTTTTTGACGGGGACGCTGCCCAGATGTTGAAAGTGCTAACCTGTCATTTATATGGCGACTCAAAAACGCCAGGAACATTAGTGTTAGACCAGAATAAAATAAGGTTATTGGAAGTGCCCGACTTCTCTAATTCTTTTAACGAAAAGAGGATCACATTTACAATGCAATATCCAAGCGGGCTAGAAAAAAAGAACAAGACACTTCTCTTTTATTTACGTTCTGTTAGCTTTTATTAACGATTTGGTTTCACTCCATCCCTAATAATGTCTAGAGATAAAAAAGTCAACCTGTTTAAAAAGCTGCCGAAGCGTTGGATATGCCAAATGTGTGTCAATCGCAAGCTCTCTTATCTTTGGACACGGGAACAGGAGGTGAATTGAATTGGCATAAAAACAATTTGTGCCTGCCTATTTGTCGACGGATTAGAGTCCATATTTTCCCTTTTTTGCGGGCTACGTTCTCAGGATACGATGAATATCGCTTTCAGAGAGCTCACAGGTAAATATTATCGTAACCTTTATTTGATGTGTCAACAACACTAGCCTAGCACCTCCTGGACCTACACGCACTCAGACCTAGATTCCAGACCTCGAACGACAAGGATGACAAACATTGCCCTTAAATTGGCGTTCAGTTGTTTGCTAAGGTGTCAGACACGGAGGGTGGCAACGATTTTCCGAAGATGAGATTTCGGCCGACAGCTTGCTCAATCTGAGATTGGTAGATCGGCTCATTTATAGATACTAGAACTCGCAGAAGAGCCAAGTTTCTTTTTAATCTTCTTGGTCGATGTGGGATCCGAGCAAAGATGATTACAAAAACGTTATGGACTTCCCTGAAGGTGATCTGGACAACAAATTATCTCGCTGTGAGCAAGAAACCATTCGTTGGCGATCCCGGACGGATGATTTAAAATCCATCATCTCATATTCTCTTCACCCTAGCACACTATATAGTAGTGGAACTTCTTTGGCTATGCAACCGATGCAACCAACGTATCGATTGGCTGCCGCTGACTTTGGCGTCACGCAGGGTGAAGTTCTTGAGTCTTCGGGTCGGTCTTTTCACAAAAGCCCGATGAAAAGATTGCACATGCAAGGAAAGCTCTTTCTACTTCATCTTGCTGTCAAATCATCAACTTTCTGGATAGTGGAGAACTTCATGAACAACTCAAAACGCGAGGAAACCCAAAAGTCAAAACATGCCCTGACCACGATCTATTAAAAAAATGGGGATCCGTAAATCTTTGCCTGCTCCCCTCAATCTGCTCATGCAAAAGATTGAGCGGATTAAATTGGAGCTTCACATCCTGAATTGTGGCATTGCCCCCCAAAAGGACCTCGTTTGGGTGAACCATTTGACATTTTTCTTCTTATTCAAAATGGTCTCGGCTGAGGGTTGGAATTTCGAGTCCAATGCAAATGGTAAACAACCATCAGTACCACCCTCTCCAACCCACCACAGATCTTTGGATAGGTTTAGATAACTGGTCACCACCAAGAATTCCAGGTAGAAGTGAACTCCCCTCTGCCCAAACACTTCATAAAGGAACTTGCTCGAAGTTTTGCAACGAAACCATCGGTCTCGACTTCCCAATACGTTGGTTCTCGTGCAAATAGTATGTATCCAGCATTGTTTACGTAATGATCGAAGGGTGTTTTGGCAAGAGATCTAAGACAAGTAATGGATTTCCTGGGGATCCTCTTGATAATGATGGACATGGCCATACACCTTTGAGCACTAATGGTTTTCACTCCCAGGCAAATCGGCCTTAAGTGAGAAGCGATCCAACGAAAGCAGTCCGCGAACCAATTGAAATGTGATGAGATAGCGCTTGAACTTGTTTGTTGTCGTTTCCATTGGTTGTCTTTTGGCCATTTACTCTTGGACGAGATAACAATGACAATATCCCAAATACGGTTTGTACTAGAGTAAGATCTTTAGTGACTTTTGTTATGTGGCTGGTCGTGGGACATTGGCCTTACCATCATTTATTACACTTTATGACATCACGACCACCAGAAGCAAAGGAAATGATGACAACGACGATGGAAGGGTGTGTGTGCATGCGGAGAGCAGGATAGAGAGAAGTAATTCAATAGAGGGAAAATAACAGAACGACTCTGGAAAACATCGACCATTCCATGGATCAATATGGATTAGTGGACCTTTAAAGGATCGAAGATTTTTTGTGTCAGTCATTGTCCCCGAGGAACAAATGCTCTGCTGTTTCACGAATCCCTGGTGGGTGCACGTGAAAAAATGGGCAGACTACTTAAAACAAGGACGAGGCTTGTTCGTAATAAAACTTTAAAAAAGAGAGAGCGGACCCATTTCCTGCGATCTTATCAAGTGGTTTGGTGCTAGTGAATATTGCTCCCTTCAAAACATTTTACCTGGCATATATTTCCCACTTTTTTGTATTTGCAGTAGTCCCAAAAGTCCTCCTCAAATTCATCAATTTGGGTGACGCGAACCCCAGAGGAAAAGAAAAGAAAGGAGAGCAAAAATCGATAACAACCCAAACTGAGAGCTAGGAAAATCCACAGTTGTACTATTATTTTGTATTGCAAGAAGCATTCGCCCAAAGCTTACGACCTAGTCCAATCCGTCAAATGTCCAATCGCGTGTGCAATCTTCCAGATTGTCCATCATTCAACCAGTAACTTGTGATAATTGATCTATTCATGATTCGTTGAGCTGCACTTTGCATCCTGTAATAACCAGGATGAATCAAGACTTAATTGATCCGAGTGCACAATAGCACATGTTCTCATGGGCTTTCATCAGCCATTTCAGGCTCGAATGGATTTGGAAATGTATGAACTAGATAGCAGTCATGGGCCATTGATGTCGTCATGTAGTACGTACAGTGCACTTCTACAATTGCGTGGCAAGCAGATGCTCAGAGGGTTCTAGTTGGTCATGTTCTGTGCTTGTGCTCGACTTTTGCCATCTGGTTTATTGGAAGCACTTGAGCCCATTTCCTCCGTGTGGTCTAATGAGCTGGATTTTATTTTGGTAGTAAGTAACAGTTAGTGTTTGGTTGGTCCTTCGAATATCATTACAACTACATGCGATTGGGAAGTCACATGTCTCTGCAATACATGTGAGTCTGAGTAGTATCGGATCAAAATAACATCAACAAATGAGACTCATTAGGTGCTCGGAGTTCCCATCTTTTGTTTGCTATTGATGGATTGTCAAAGTATCAAAGCAGAACAAGATTACCAGTTTCAACAATTGCCTGCCGGGAGTGTCTACAGAAGAAATAGAACCCGAGGTGGTTGAAAAAAGTGGCAAAAATGTGACCAGACGCTCGTGGAGTGACAAACTACCGGCGATAACAGGCGGCCATAAAGTGCCCCGTACACTAGAAGTCACGAGGGGTGACTGAGTTTTGCTTTGGTTGGAAAAAGGTCATTCAAGCAGGAACCGGTCAACCGTCTGGATGCGTGTACGGTATATGCTAAAAATCATTTCCCTGGGAGTTGAAATTCTTTTGTGTCCAAGATTCGAAACGTGTGGACGGCCAACCGGAGATTTTGACCGTCCGCTTCCCAGCTGCTGCTTCCAAAGATGGATTCATTCTTACTCGTTCGACATTGTTGAGTCCCATTCCCAACCAACCAGCATGGTTCTCAGACGACGATACTTGCCCAGAGGGAGCGGCAGAGCTTCACCTAGATGTTGTGCAACAGCGGTAACAACAACAACACCGAGTTATCCGCTGATATTACCGACCGAATGTTCAATGTTCATCTACGGTAGTAGATCCATGAAAAAGACTTGGAGGAAGCAGTAAACAACAAAACACATCATGGCTCTTATCTGAGTTCCTGGCCCTTCCAACATCAGGGGTAAGCCTGGTTGGTGTCTGTTATGAAGAATACGATGTCATGATATATCTAGCTTGGCCTCGGGTCAAATTGTTAAATACGTTATTGATCAAGAGACCAAGACCAGATGGCAAGGGCAAAAGGGGGGGAGGGGGGTCAAGTTCTACTTTGGTATAGAGGTGTAATTAGAGATGCTCTCATTATAGGCCAAATGAGGTCTCACACAATCTCACGTTTCTGCCTTGAATCAGGGGATACTTTGAAGATGAATGGAATTCTGCTCAGATGCTGAGATCAACCTCTAACATCACAATAAAAGTGAGCGTCTCTGGGCAGCTTAGCTGTCAAGAGTGTCGTCATTTTCTCATGTGAACAGACTTGGATGGAATTGGTGGAATACCAAAAATGAGTAGGGACGATAACGAATGGAGATAGCTGGGATAAGATAATGGGAGAAAATAAAGGTTTGAACAGCACGACATCATTCCGGAGAGTTGCTTCAAACCCACACACACGGCCATTCACCCATAAAGGGGATGGAAATAAATGGAATGGGGGGTCATAATGATAATAAGAGGGACGAGATCAAAACCAACCTTGGATGGTCTTATCAATCCTTGGACAGGAAGCTCGAATGGGTTTTTATGAAGTAATCGATAGAGGCTTACCTATCGGGTAATGAAACCTTGGAATTGTCCGATTTGATCTCCTTACTAGAAAGAGAGGGAATCTGAGACGAGGCCATTAAATCTGGAGGAAGCACCATTGATGACGGCTTATTTCGCAAAGACAACATGTTGCCTAAGCAAATAAAAAAAGCCCCCCAATCAAGTCAAGCTTCTCAGTGAGCACCTCAGGTCGGTAAACTAATCACTTTTCACTACAAAACCCATAAAAATCACGAAAAATGCACTTTTTACCATCCAAAACAACATAACCAGGCTGGCCCACACACTTCCCAACTCACTACTGAGGATGGATTTTCACTCCGCCTTTCCCGGTTCCTGAAGTCATGCTCACCAGAATCAGCGCTCGTATTTGGAATTCGCGCCCTCGCGTCAGCTGAATTCTGGCCGAGTTAGGAGAACAAGACGCGGTTTACGGTTCCGGGTGGAATGGGGGTAGATTAGAAGTGCGAGAGCTCGGATGGATGGACGCCAACTACTACATTCGCTACATCGTTTGGAAGTGAATCTGAAAACTTAGTGGTGGTGCCAGTAGTAGTGGTGGTGGTGGCCAAGAAGAAGAAGCATTAGAAGAAGGACAACAACAACGACAACAACAGCAACCAGAACTCGGATCAGGGAATGGAAGAAGCTCTGCTGATCTGGTGCGGGAGGAAACGACCCCCGAATCCCCAATCCAAGGATGGCTTCTGCCAAAGAAGAGCGGAGAGGCACAGCAGTCTGGATCCAATTTCGATTCTTTTTCAGCTGCGAAGCGGAATAAGGAATACGAATCGGTCCATTCAGACAGACGAGTAAATATTTTTGTTCATCTTGCTCTGGAACGGTTCAAGTACGTATTGTGAGAGAACGAGAACGTCTTGGTGACAGGATTACTTTGGGCTCAAGTTCAGGTGTCCCTTTGAGGACTCTCCCATGCATCAACAGCCTGACATCGATTGCTTTTGATGGCGTGTCAATCAATTGCTTTTGAAGAGGAGTGAATGAAGGGGATTCAAAAAGGGTCATGTTTTGCCCCCAAATTTAGAGTTTCGGATGAGCGGACAGCTGATTGAAGTCACTTGACAAATGAAACGATACCTGATCGGTGGCCTCACATCGTTCAAAAACCTTTGAGAAGTCCATGGACTTGATGTCATGCGACAGCGGATGTTCCAATCGATATTAAAGCCAGTACGACTAATCTTTCATGACCAGCCATTCGTCCATTTACCCATACCAACGCAACCGTACCCAAATAGTCATCCTGTGTCGTCATCATCCTTTGGTCTGAAGATGAACACCGCCAGTCTCGACGACCGGCAACGATTCAGCTTGAAAACAACGCTGCTTCATGATCGTCTTATCGCCAGCTTCGCTCCAGCTTCCATCTAGCTACTCCCAAAGTTCCAACATTGAACAAGAGACGACTCGAATTGAGACCGATAGACTAGGGGTGCTTGTCAAAGGCAGAAAGTGGGGAGACGGAGGGAGAGTCAGAGACCGAGAGAGTTTGATGTGAGTTGGTGAGGAGCGAACGGACGTCGAGTGGGACACATGCTGAACCCAACGTTTAAGGGGTCTCTCGGAGAAATGAAAAGAATCGATGACTAAGCGGCTACCGACCACCAGAAGCCCAACAAAGATCGGATGATGCCTTCTGGTCTGCTAGTGTGATAAACAGCCATGAAGCTCGCTACACATGGAGTCCATGAACCATAGGGAAATGCTGAAGAGTTTCCTTAATGAGCTGGCTCGATAAATCTCGCGCCATGAACTCAAGAGTCTTCAATAAAAAGGACTTGTCCAGAAGGCTTTCCCAGGCATTTTCGCAAGCAATAACGTGAAGGATCATGAGTTTTGCCTCAAGATTTATGAGTACGTATCTTTTGTTTATCCATGCTAAGGGTCGGACATTCCAATGACATTCCACGCCGTTTCAAGCCCCGGCACACTTCCAATTACGGAGCATTTGAAGTTTGCCTGGCATGTTCTAATCTGATGGAGGATGTCTATGGATCCGTGTGCATGCTACCCATGTCCGAAGGAGGACTTCCAATGGAAACTAGGTCTATTTGGCAGAAGAATGATGGGCTCAAGAGAACGATGGCGCTCTTTCCGCCCTGATACCACTTATCATAATTAAATTAGAAAATCTCAAACGAGATGGGCTGTCCAAGTGCGCCATGAATCATTGGCAGGGACCACTTCACAAAGCATGAGAGCTCTCCTTCGTTCGCATCGATCGTCTTTTTCTACTTCCTATTGCTCAGCATCACGCTCTTATCAATTCCTTCCTTTAGCTTCATCCAATTATGGGACACTATTACAAAGTAAAAATGATCTTGAAGAAGCCACTTCAAACAGTTTTACGCGGTTATTTGGGCCAAACTTTCTGACATTATTGGGCAAGTGAGAGGACCACCGTCTGGCTGCCATGTCATGCCACATCAAAAATTCCTAAACCAGGCGAAATGACGCTGTTGCATGACATGGAACCTCCGCCTCCACATGAGATCTCTTTTCGCATCACATTTTAATTATAAGTTTGGCTTCTAATCCCCTCCATTAGTAGAGATTCCAAAGAGGAGTCCCCCAAAAGGTTTCTTTTGATTTCTCACTTCATTGATTTTGGAAAGCTTGAAATAGCCAATTCAATCTGCAACGGATATCAAACACCTTTGATGTCGCAATGAAGACAGCGACGACTTTGGGGAATTCACCTTTCAATAAGCTTTCAATCGAGGACCATCCTCCTTGGCCATAAAAGAATTCCATATCTTAGAATGGATATTTGATTCGAAAGCAATGCTTGGTGGTCGAAAACGAATCGTCTCACAAGTCAGCCAGCCTAAGGCGTTTCCGTGACAGTATGAGTGTGTCACATCTGGTGCCAAGTGTGCCATCTCACACCATACATCAAATCTGTCGTACAGGGTGTCCTCGAAGTGTCGGCCGACTTCTCGACCGGACGGAAGTTCAGATCCCGAACATTTCGAGCAACGCCTTTTCACATAAAATTACCATGAATAGTTCATGCCGAACATGCCCATTGTAGGAAGATGCTTGACTTTCAAGAGGACTCTTCCTGTGTCAAAAGAGTTCCTATAAGAAGCATCGAGCATTTGTTCCTTGACTTGACAATGACTCTGTTTTATGAAGCGTAGCCAACGAATCGCTTTTTGTCTTTTGCCATTAAGTTTTTGTCGCTCGCATATGTGAAATGAGGCACACCCCAAACATCGCCAAGTTGTTCTCAACGGGAAGATTCACGACCATTCCTAAGCTTTTGACTCTGTCAAAAGAATGGTTACTCAGATTGCTAACGGGATGCTCTCCTTGACGGTAGGTGGCGCCACAAACCTCTTTGGAACATTCCTGAATCTTGAACAAACTTTACACGTGGAGGTGTACAACATGGGAGATAGGTGTGGAGACAAAGATAACCCAAATCTGGATGAGGACGAGAAGGAAGAGGGAATAAGTGTGATTGTAGCTCCTTGGGAATGGGTGTTTAAAGAGGAATTCCGTTCCACTCAGCGCCATAAAAGGATTTACGAGGCTTTCACCGATTCAAGAGGACTTTGAAATGGCCACTACATACATATCGCTCCGTCTAAAAGAAAAAAGAACGGAGCAAACCCAGCTTTTTTTTGCTCGCTTTCAAGCTCCCTAGCTTTGCTTTACTTCATTGGAATTCGAGTCGTAGAGCCTTAATTATTTGGACGTGTTAGATTTTTCCATAGCTCACTTCCCTTTTTATTCCCCCTAATCCTGCTTTCTTAATCTTGAAATGGACTCATTCGGAACACTTGTCGCGAAGAAAAGCTTGATAGCCGTACCGAATACGTCTTCTATCCGATCATGTACGTAGATTTCGCAATTAGAAAAACTAATGTCAATCTTTTCTTACTCCACATTTTATATTCTCTAATGCTTTCTTTATATTTGAAATAACAGCTGAAATTGTTTAACCTATTCGATATTCGTGCTGATAGAAAACTTAACTAACCTTGAAAGAGAGAGACAGGTTGGGAGTAAGACCATTACAGGTCTGGTTTTGAATGAATAGAAACCAAACAGTCATGATGATGACACCCCAGTTGTCTCCATTGAACCTTTGAAATATGATTCTATGAAATGAACAAGAAATCATAAATAACAACTTCAGGAGAGAGGAAGAGGAGTGAATTCAAAGGCTTCATTTCGTCTCTTTCCTTTGTTTTTTCCACAAGTTCATTTAAAGTCGCGTGCAGCGTTTATATGCACTTTTCGATCCAATAACTGCAATAACAGTCGGTTATTTACAATTTTTCAATGCATCTTTCTGAGAACTCATCTTGACAGATCCAATGCAAAAACATGTCTTTCGTTGCACACGGAAAAATTCCTTTCGTGGACTTGTTCAAACACACACATACTGTATGCTCGGTATGTGTGGTTTCTTGTCCAAAGCAATTTGACGAATTCGCTGAAATCCACTCCAAAAGTCTGCTTGCGAGCCTCAAATCTTGAGAATCATTGAACCCACGAGACGATGCAATGAAATCATCCTGAGCCAGTTATTTTTCTCATGACGAACCACCTACGTTTGTTCAACGACAAAAAGACCATGGAGGGTTTTTTTCCTGGCCACTCTTTATTGTTCTCTATTCTCATTCATGCGCTTTTAAGTGTGGCGGCTGTAAACTGTAACTAAGCATTTTCAACGAAAGTCAAACCCACAGATCTAAAGATTGAAGCCTTGTCTTTCAAATTGAATTGAGGTGGTCATTCAAAAGCCAATGATTATAAAATAGCTATGACGTCAGTAGTTGGGAACTTAATAATAGTTTGAAGACGTTGAAGTGATTTAAAAAAAATGAGGGAGAACAAATGAGGAAACTTTTACTTCTGTGCTTCCCTTTACCATTGTCCTGACACATGTGGGTCCAAATTTGAAAAGAGGAGGAGGAGAGCCGTAAAAAGCAGTTCAGTTCGAGTTCGATTCCAAGTCGTAGATCTTCAGTGTGAATGTAGGTAAGTTATTAACAAAAATCGCTCTAGTTTTCGGGAGAGAACTTCAGAACTGCTTTCAGACTATTTGCCAATTAGACTTTCACAATATGTACTTAAGTTGTAACAACGACCACCAAGTCTTGCTTTTTAGTAATGAGAGCAATTATACGTCGGAAAACGAGAAAAAAACGATAACAGATGGGACATGAGGACACCCTGTCATTTTTTGGGCGAGCCGAAGTTGTCACGATAGCACACTCAAGCAATGCCTTGGAATGCGATTGATCCGTTCAAATCCACATCAAATCTACTTCAAAAGTCCATCTGCGTCCCTTCAGAGGATTTACCCATTGTTGCTCATGACGTAAATAAGTCGAAGAAAAATGGTGGAAACATTCCATTTATGCCCATCATAATGGCCAGCTTCCTATCTGGGACTTTGAATGGTTTCTCCACCTGCTTTGGTGGCATTTGCTTGCCGAACGAGCTCGAATTCTAATGGACCTCGTTGAAATATCGTTGTAAGAGAAGAAAAAGATGTCCGCCTTCTACTTTTAAGGGAACGGTTTTCTCCGCTGCCGGATTTCACGCAACATTTTGATTTAGGAGAAGAGCACAACCACGCAACCTCAGCCCGAGTTTCAAATCGGAAGCTCGTTATTCTTTTATGATGGCGCATTACTGAGTTTACTTATTTAAGAGTTAGTCGCTCCGTGTTCAGAGCCAGGAATTTGCCGACCATTTTTGTCTCCTGGAATGACGCGAAACAAAGATAAATGTGGCCAAAGACTCCCTTTAAATGTACACGAAAGACGCACATTTCCCCTCGTTTCCCGTTATCATATTGGGTTCAAAGTGGGGGGATTTTTCTACAGATGTGCTTTTGATAATGTCACCATTACAAGGCAGCAATGTTCAAAAAGAGAGATAAGGGGATTTTGTGGGTTGCCATAATGTCCCGAGCATTTGCATTTCCATTTGTCGAATCAATTTATCACAAAACGAGAATGAATATCTTACTCCTTCTCTTTGTTCAAAGGTCTCCAGGGTGACGGGGGATCTCTTTGAAGTCGAGATTGGCCATCCCGTGGCATCCCCAAGATTTGAATAGCTAATTATAGGTAATGCCAATATGAGAGAGCTTTGCGTTTCTGGATCAAGATCAGGTTTTGGACGGGAAGTCTGTTCCAAAGTTCCTACTTTGAAGTGGCACTCCTTCGTTCTCTAAACGTGTTTGTGACACTCTCGCGTTTGGGAACAACAATGTCGAACTTTGGGAAGTTTCAGTCGCAAATTATTGCATGAAATACTTTCAGAGCCCCGTGGAGCGGTCCAAGAACCCCCAATTTCACGGGGTGTAATCGACGAAAATCATTGACGAGTCATCGGGGAAAAAGTTTTGCTCGGAATGCGAACACTCCAATTCCAATGCCAACGCGTTTTTTCGTTTGCAGCAGTGGTCGTTCGTAACTTTGAACCCGGGTTTACTTCCACCTTTTAGCTCAGATAAGACGGGTGCCAAAAGTCTCTCCTCTCTCTCACTCATTGGCACCAGTTAAAAAATGGGCTCTTAATTAATTAGGCGATAGGTTTTTGTTAAATAGTGAGAACTATCATTGTGTCACAAGTCTGAGTGTATTCGCTTAGCTCAGGAGTCCAAGTGCCATCTGTCAAAACGAGATATCCAGAGCGCACCTCGTTAGCACTGAAAAAATTATCAGCCCTTGGGATCAAATAGGGTTTGGCGATTGCGTGATTGATTGGACGCTTGCAGTTTGTTCAAGCGGGATAGGGCTCATCAATCTTGGAATATTTATCAAAGGATTGAATGCATCGACGACAAGCCTTTTATTCTGCTCCTGGGATTGGTGCTATTACCAGATGGAAGAGCTCTAAAAACGAGGGTCGCTCTTATGAGTTGCCGTTAAAGTCTAATGGCTTTGGTGTCTCTCCAGTTGTGAGCTGGGATGGAACCATTAAGTTTTGTCTTGGATCCGGTGACCATTGGACAGTATCCTTTTAGGATTGTCTCAAATGAACAAGCTCTCTTACACAGAGGATTCTGAACAGTTCAAGAGTAACATTTGTTCAAATCCCACCATCTTTATGGACAGAAAAGGAGAATAGAAGCCCAAATGAGTGCCAAAGCCCACAGGACGCAGTTTGAAATCAGGAAATTCAAATTTACCACTTGACTGAGAACTGAAGAGAGAAAGGAGAAGTGGAGGAAGGGGACGAAACACGGAAAGCAAGCCATGCTATGTTTGGTATCGAACGAACCCGGTGCCATTCATTGGTACCCGAGTCAAAACATCATTTTTGAAGGAGGTGTGATATTATCTAAAAAAATTAAATGACACCCTTGAATAAAAGTAGATAATATCCAAAATGGAACGGTTAATAGTCATATTCCACTTGGCATGCTACAGGTCTCATGTTCTGTCTAAGTCAAGGCGTACTTCAAGCACACTTTTAACTTAACTTCAAACGCATTTTCAAGTATTATAGACTTGACGCAACTAAAATCATACATCTGCTTTGCATTGTCAAGTAGTTTTGGAACGTAATCTTGGGAAAGAAAGAGATTTTAAAACACCAGAATCGTGCCGAATATCAATTGCAAAAACATGCTTGAAGAGTAAATAATTCATCAAAGAGCTGAAACCACTTGCAATTTCCTCTTGATAACACGAAGTGCATCGCAATAAATATGCATAAATGTGCCCAATTGTAGCGTCAATAAAAAGCATATGAAACTGAAAGTAAGCCATATTTAGTGTGGACAAAAATAAAAAGGTTCTGGTTCTCATGAAGCCCACCAACGCTTATTTCGTATTTGAATAGAGAGGGCACTGAAATGATTTCCCTGCCAAGAAGACTCTTCCAACATCATTAATTCATTCTGCCAACCGTCTCGAGACCAAAATGTGAAGCCTTTTGAGTTTGGTAAACACTCACTTGGCAAATTGGCAATTCTTTCTCCCCTAACATTAACCCTCAAGATCAGTCATCGAATCCCAGTCATCCATCCCTTGACCTTCGTCAATTCTCACATCCCACACCCCCTCCCTCCCTCAAAATAATGGAGCTTCTTGGCTATGAAAAATGGACCAATCTGTGCACGTGATGAGGGATTTTCTCGAACCCAATCCACCAGTTCCGAGACGCAAGGATAAAGTTTCAAGTCTTGTCAGAAACTGCATCACTAAATGATTTAACAGAGCCAAATGAGTCCTCTAAATCCTGATTTCAGAGAGAGGCTTTGCATCCATCTCAACTCAAGGGAGAAAAGTTCCTTGTCGATCCATTCTCTCTGTCTGAGCTTTGTTCCATGCAACATTGCTAAAAAGGGTATAATTTTCGATTTCTCTAGGACAAAAAAAGGGTTCGAAACAACTCCCCTTTGGCTCAGATTCGCCTGGAAAGTAGACTATTTGCTTGCTCCCAGCCACCCACGTTATCAGGTTGATTTATTTGTGAACTTAACCGCAGATGAGGCACCTGATGCCATTCATCTTGTTCCCTTGCACTACTAACCCTCGACGAATTTCTATTTAAAAAAACTTGGAGTGATACACTCACACAAGAAACTCCTGGTGATGTTTTCAATTTCATACCTGAAAAGAAGATGGAAAGATCCAATTAATCTTGGGGGAGAGTTTTGCTTGTTTACTAGATGGCGCGTTCCGTGGATTCGTTGTTAGTTAGTGAATGGTTTGTTACACAACAGGATTCTCGTGGTGTTGACATCGTAAGACGAACCAACTAATCCTGATATCTGATCACCTCTAAGCTTGAGAAGGTCCATTCGCCCCGTCGAACTCAATAAGTGACACTTCCCAGCAAGCAAGCTTAGACACGACAAGATAACAACAGCTTTTTGGGTTGGATATTCATGATTTTTGTTCTTGACTCACTCTTCAAAAATTGATGGAGAAAAAGAAACGGAATGAGGACTTCTTAGAAAAGTATGGATGGAGCACTGAACTTTGATTTTGAGTTATTGGATGTAAATATTTTTTTTTAAATTAGGCTTCAGCATTATTAACATGGCCGTGGCTTGTGCAATGCTCTACTATCTGGGGGTGAACATTTAATCATAATCAACTCCAAAGAGTGAGAACAAAGCATTTCGTATAATTTTGATTGAACACGGAATCTATAAAACATCCGTCAGTTCAAATTTTGCACATTTAAGCAAAGAAAAAAATTTCAAGATTTCGGTCCTAATTTTGACCCGAGAAAATATATTCCATCCAGAACCAAGAATAGGAGAGACAAGTCAAATTTTATTTAGAAACGGTTTGTACAGACTTTTTAAGTTCTTTTCTTGAGTTCCCCACAAAAAGTGTTTATCTTCCCTTATGGGTAAGCTACCCTAAGTATTTTAAAAGGGTTAAATTACAAGTTAAGAGGCTTTCACGAAAAAATTTCCATGGGTAAAATATACTTTGCTTTGTCTTCAATCAATTTCAACCATAATCTTTAAAGCAATCAAGTAAACGAATCTTTTCATTTCAACAAATGATGCCCCCTCCATGTTTGGGCAAGAAGTTCGGCTCTCTCAAGATTAAACGTCAACAAATTTTGGAACACACTTATCCAGAGGGAAAGTCGAGGTTAGCATCAATAGTAGCCAACGGTTTCCTCATCCGATTTCTATTCACAACTTTGTACCCCCTACATTCACTAGTTGGTTCATTGGTGGTGGTTGGGCGTCCTCCATCCATTCAGCCGATGGCCAAGAGATACTCTTCCTCCTCCTTTAATCCCTCGTTGGTTGAGAGCTCTTCTCCAGGATCGAAGATGTGGAGTTTCAGATGCTAATCCCGGCCAAGGGTTCTTGTGTCCTATGACAACCACCACCAATTTGGGCTTTGTGCGTGCGTGAAGAGATGTCCCTTCTACTGAGAACGGATCGGGGACAATACCACTCATGTGTTCACCAATAAGCCTAATTAGCCCTACAGTCCCAGATGCCACATGGAGCGAAATCTGCCATAATGCTGAACGAACAAGATCAACCTTGATTGGACGTGATGGGCCGAGCTTTGTGGAAGTGGCATTGGCTGTTTTGGGATTACCATCAGAATGGAGGTGATGAGGAAATTACCTGTCCAAGAAACCTCTCTCAGAATTGGATAAGCATGCAAATTTTTTTGGTCGAGCGTGATCCGGATTTTGTTGTCTCGCTCGAAATCGAGAACGAAGTAGAAAAGAGTAGGAGGAAGAAGCCGAGGAAATTTGACCCTGACTAAACAGGTGTAGCATTTGTTGAACTGAAGTTTTCAGGGTTCGCCAGTCACCCCCACGAGAGGTGTGTGTACAATTTCCCTCAAAACATGTAAAAGCGTGAATTTTAGCCCTCCCGATCGTTATTGTCGAAAATAGCTCGTTTCGAATTTCAGGCAACACACGTGCTCGTCCATGAAAATGAAGACGACGTGGAACGTATTGGAGTGGAAAGCCAAAACACATGGTCACTGATCAATCAACCCCGTTCAAGTTTGTCCGGAATATACGTAATCTCGGGTTAACGGTTGGATTTTTGAAATGGACATTACTTGGGAATGGAATGTGAGCAAGCATCTCGGAAATTATTATCTGATGGTTTCAAGCAATGCCCAATGTAATCATGTTCAGCTCATTCCCAATGACGTAGAACATTGCTCAAACGTCTTTTGTTCAATGTACGAGTAAACACTGGCCATTGTCAAATCCAAAAGACCAACCGCAAATTCTCTCTCTCTGTCGAGAGAACAATGCAGAATGTACTTGAGCTACTTCTACTAGACTAAGAGTTGGTTTACCATTTGCCTGGTTGGATCAACTTTGTCAACTTTTTTGACAGCCTGACGACCAGAATCCCGTGGTCTTGGACTTCCGCTCGACATTTCTAGCTCCGCAAT
The DNA here is from genome assembly GCA_010645155.1 of Tigriopus japonicus. NCBI lineage: Eukaryota > Metazoa > Arthropoda > Copepoda > Harpacticoida > Harpacticidae > Tigriopus > Tigriopus japonicus. The sequence continues at coordinate 8,009,118 of CM021316.1, read as the reverse complement.
TCTTGCTTCAAGTGACGGACTTCTATTCCAAAGGACTGAAACTTTCTTAATCCGAGCTGAATACAAGTTCGTTTCGAATCCATGGCGTTTGCGGTCCTCAATTTTCACCCGTTTTGATTGGCTATGCGTTGAAAATCTCTCAAGATCCGAACGAGTCAACACTTGAAGGGATAGTTGAGAAATGGGCGAATTCCTTGTCCATTGCATTATTCATTTTCAGGTCCATTGAGTTGAGTAGACGAGAGAAAACAGGGCAGGACGAATTCACGTCCTAGGAACATTTGATTTGATTATTCAGGAAGGGGTAGCGAACGTGCTTGCTTCCCTGGTTCACCGTCGATATTGATCGATGGTGATGATGACACAAAGAAAAGTAGTCGGGAGATTTCCAGATAAGATTCCAACCCTTTTTGCCAGCTCTCTCGAGTCTTCCAAAGGCTTTTACCTAATGTCGTTTTGATGCAAATAATCATGTTGCTCCGCCACAGATCAGTGGATCGTGGTATTGATTCATGGACCATGGACAGATATCATAATGGGATTTGCAACGTATGATTGTCATTAGCTCTTCTTTGCACTACCCTCTCTTATGAGAACGAATAGACGACACCATCAACCCCACTTTCCACTTATTTACTCTCTTTCTCTCTTTCCCTCGCTTCTTTGATCCATCCATTTATCCATTGGCAAAAGTCATATCTCCATTAAGTCGGCTGCATTCCGAAAACAATCAGCTGAAGGCTGGGTTTTCCTTCCATTTCCTGAGCTCGGTTTCTTTTTCAATGGAACATCCTCTCTATATTATGTGTACGGTATTTGGGGATCCCCTGTTCTCTTTATTAGCCCTCGTATGGATGGAAATTCAAACCACCGCCTCAGTTCAGTCACACTTGTGAGGCAAATTGAGCTTGAGGGGCTCATATTACTTAATAGGCCATGAATTCCATTTCACCCCGGAGCCATTTCCTTGAATTTTGAATCAGCATATTTGTGACAAGATCAGAGCCAATGAGGGCTTAATCCACAGATGTTCTCGATGTTCCAGACAGGATCCAATTTTGCTCAAGTGCCTGATTCTCATTCCACTCGAGGAGCAGACAAGGTAAGAACGTACGTACGTAGGTAGGTGTGTACCGACATCGTGGAACAAAGTCTAATTTCCCTCCGCACTTTTTGGGATCAGGGAGCCATTTGTTCAGCTTCAAACAGTCGATCTTGGGGAGTTTGGGACCTTGTTTGGAAATTAATGATTCTTATAAACTGTCAGGAGAAGCGTTTTTGGGCTGAGGTGACATCTTTCAAAAATTACCAGTCGAACCCGAAAAGTTGGAACGTTAAAAAGTGCGTCGTGGATCGTTTGTTTGGCGGACAGGAATGGAAACTTTTTTTATCCCTCCCCATACATAAACTGTCCAATGTGTCGTAACTTTTGATATCAAAGAACTCACTAGAGTGGGTGACATCAAGGCTAGATCTTTACATCGCACCCAAAGGGAACCCAAACCCAGATGAAGCCATTCTAGGGAACACATTGTGCCAAACGGCCGACCCGTTCTTGAACCCAGAAAAACTTTGTTGTTTCGTAATGCCTCTCCAAAATTGAACTCTCGCCTTTGAAGGAAGAAAAAAAGGTGAAATTTCCCCACCAGTCTTAAATAGACGTGCATGATGTGAATTTTAAACGGGCCTCTCCTTCACTTGATCCCCTCCTCTCAATTCTGGTATATCTTTCATGAAGCCTTCTGAGGGGAGCACAAGAGCTGTTCCACCCACCAGCCAACTCGTGGAGGATCTCTTCATTTCATTTCAAGAAGGGGCTTCCGATCCATTTCGACTCGTCAACCTATCTACCAACCAAACCACCACTACATGGTTCATTCTAGTACATCCCCCCTTATCCTACAGTGCGTACACACACACACACACACACACACAAACCAGTCTCTCTGGCTTCTCTGTAGGCAGAACATGTGTTTGGTTTGACGTGGAAACCACATAAGTTACATTACAATGGGGCTACAATTGATGGGTCTGCTGAAACTTGGGAAGGATCCCATTTTAGAGAAGCCAGGAATATTCTCTCCAAAGTAAAACGGACCAGCTGGTTTTGACACCCAATGTGTTCCTCTTTCTTTCTGACCGGATGTGCATTCACAATCACGGGCGATTCGAATTATTCAAATTCCCCGCCAAAAGTCAGTGTTGTGGGAAAGAGACGTCTCGAAACGGTCTTTGTTCCTCGTGAAAAAGCGCCGCATGAAAATCAACCCAAAGGATCCGATTTTCGACGTGTCATCGCATTGTTTTTTTCATCCGAGCTCTCTTTCAAGAGATATCTGTGCCTTTAGGAAAGGTTCAAACAGCTCTCAAACATATCAATCACTCGGTGACTTGGGGGTTTCTGTGTTTCAGATTTATTTCCATTCTCTCTTCAGTCATTCCCGTCATTGTGAGTGTCCCCCTACGTGCAGCGTATCAAATTGGTGGAAATTTACGAGAATCCATTGTCGGCCCCACTTTCAGGGCAAATTCTCAACAGAAAAAAACACATTCAAACGTCTCCATAGTAGTCCTTAGCTTGGAGTATCAACTGTAGTAGTTCAGTAATACTTTGAAGGTGGATTGGTACTAGAAGCACTTGGGGAGACACTCCCATTTCACCCCATGAAGGAAATCGTCTCAGCTCTTTGACTGACCTGAGCTAATATATAACTATGTTTTAACAAGACCAATTTCCAACTCGAAAAGGAATCTCAAGAGACCCCTTTTGCCAGGAAAAACCTCCTGATGTTGTTTTGCATAACAGTTGATGCCTTTTGTTTGTGTTTATTTTGCACGTGTCTTTTGTCTGAACTGTCTCTGAGGAGAGAGAAAAACAAGAATCTGCGGAACTTCGCGTTCATAATGGACTCTCCGAGCTCTTGGGGCGTTTTCCAATCACAAGATCATGAATTCAAATTCTCTCCACATGACTCTTTCTCCGTTTCTCTTGAATGACCAGAAGTGGTTTATGGATTTACAAGCAGGAATTTCGCCAATGAAATTTTGTTGTGGTGGCTGTTTAGCGTTTCGTTATCAACGTTTGGCTGGATTGAGCCAAACACATGTGAAGAGACCCTCTGGGAATCCAACTGGATATATTCTCCTCGTCATTCTCAGCTAATTTCGGCACCTCAACTCCCAAATATGCACGCAGGTCTTGATTTGAATCACAGACATACAACATACAAACTTTTTGTGGAGTTCCTTTGATTCGTGAAGAATCGGACCTGGATTCTAATCTACTTCGTGAAAGGTGTCTGTGTGTGAAGATGATTTTTCTGATCTCCCGGGGAGGTATTGGGAGGCTCTCTGTCGCCCTTTTCCTAGCCATGGGACAAGTTAATCTTTTTGTAATTAACTGGTACTTCTACTAAGGCTCATCTATTCGAACTGGCTTTTGGTAAATCTGATCGAAGAGCTGACGATGATTTCTCGTTTGTTTACGATTCCGACCCCTTGATTTAAGACTGTGTTTGACATACACATCTCGGGCAAAGGCGAATCGAGTTTTGGTCTCGTTTCAAAACAAAGTTCAAAACGCTTTATGGTTCCTTCGAATATGTTGGCTGATCGACGTACATCATTATCTTCGGAAGGAGGAGAAAGAACTCGGACTTTTTTGGTCATGGCCTTCGTGAGCCGCCAACCAACGGATCATCGATTGGATCGAGATAATGAGAGGGATTAGCAACCTGTTTGTGAACAACAGATCATTTAATCATTTCACCACAACTGATGGACTTTTTGTCTCACTCTCCGGAATTTCGAGCTCTTCAGGCGCCTGACCCACTGACAATTTGGTCACGGGAAAACACCATTAAGCTCATTCGTTCCTGCAGAAATGCCGACGGTTTTGGCCATTTCAAGATCTCCAGAATATTCAGGCCATCCATGAACGATTTTTTGATGAAGCCATTCTTCTTGGTCACTGATCTGGACTCTAATTGTTATTTTGAATGACAGGCCACGCCATTCGTTGTTGTACACTTGTATTCAGAGGTCGCATTCAAGCGAAAGTAATTTCCTCCCGATTTCCGAAATCCTCAAAACCAATGGAAGACTAGTTTCGACCAATGGATCGATCCTACATTTATGATCTGAGGCCAGTCTTCAATGTCAACCTCTCTAATCCAAGCCTAAGACATTTCCAAAATTTTGAATAGAAATTGCTTCCCATCCATTAATTGCGAGGTCCCGCGACATTCCCATTCCCAATCGTGGGAGGGTCTCCTTTTGCAACTTTTTCATAAGGTCATCGACAGGGGTCCAGTTGAATGGCCTCCTGGGGTTTGATGTCAATCAATACCGGGTACATGTGGTACATTCAGAAGTCCCAAAACGTCAGGGCGAGCCTTGTGTATGATTGATTTTACATTGGCTACCATCCACTGTTGTTGGTGCTTCAAGTTTATGGGAAAAAAAGAGCCGTGGAATTGTCCAAATCAGGCGTCTTGAGACGGAAGAGGGGAGCGATTTAGTTCGTTTGTGGAGGTCTGGCTGGAATGGAAATGCTTCATCCAAATTGTTGCCAAATCACCCCACATGTTGAACTATTTTGGTCTCGATACACAAAGGGTAATATGAGGTAACGCTCATTTTTTTCTACTTCTCTCTCTCTTGTGTTCGTTTTCTTCGATCCCCTTAAACTAACGATAAGAATCGCGCTTCAATGAACCATGATAAATCAAGTTTTTTTTAAAGCTTGGATGACAGAGTTAATCCTTCACCAAAAGGATTGAAGAAAGACGGAACGGACTCCACTTAGCTAAACAGGGTTAGTTAATTGAATAGCCATACTTCATGCTGAATTTCAAACCAAGTGAACTCCAAAGAGATCTCCCAAGAGATCTTGGATAAAATTTGGAACCCCCTAAAAGAGTCTCGACCAAAAATAAGTGAATACGGGACATGTCGCCCTCCACAAGAGATGCCGGACGATGATGTCCTCATTGCTCACTGTCGTTCAAATTCAATTAACATTCTTCTCGATCCTCTTGAGCTGTTCTCTGACCATGACGATCATCTCGATTGCCTGCACATAAATAAGCCACTGATTTGGTTGCAGCTCCCGAAATTTCGACCGAACCGCCGGGATTAGAAATATTAATCTTCTATGCTTGGCTGTGATTGAAAGGAAATCAATTTTTTCTCCAACGGGCTTTTGTCCGATCTAATCCACTTGACAGTTTACACAATAGAAGACGAAGAAGAAGCAGGAAGGCTCTTCAAGTGGCTAGACATTTCTCTAGCTTCTCGTCCACACCACGGAGATTATGAATCGCCCTTCTTCAAGAGATCTTGTCCCCACCAAAAACCGTCTCCGAATAGGAGGGTGCACTTCTGCCCATAAATACAACAACTACCGCTCTTTGCCACTGTTCAAGACAGACTATCATCTTCCACTTCATCCAGAGGTCCATCAAAGACCCACCCATCCTCCCTCACTCTCCTTCCTTAGCATTCAGCATCCCTCGGAAAACAACAAATGGCAATTTTGTGTCAGTCCAAAGGGAAAAACGTGACATATTGGTCCTTACACAGGAGTGCATTCACATATCTTGATGTATTCGAAACATTCTCATTTTGTTGGAGAATTCAAGGATTGCATTCAGTCATGAAATTGGTAGGTAAAAGCAGTCGTGCCATTAAAAGCTCGTGGAGGGCGGGCTAAGCCGGAAATGAAAGCTGAAAGGTCCAAGAGGATTCTCAAATAATGAGAGCTCACGATAGGCCAGTTAAAAGGAAAACGTAGCTCAGTCCACATTCACCATGTGGGCTTGTTCAAACAGCCATGTGTGACTCTTTTCAATGGGAGAGTAGTCCCTTTGGTCCCAGAGTCATCAGCTGATGCTAACAACCACCTCTCCAATATCGCGAATTGGACTGGGACTCCACGAAACGTGGAGAGTGGAGGTTCTTCCGAGGATGCACCATTGATTGAGACAATGAAGCTCATAAATCTTTCATGGCTCATTCTAGATGTTCCTCTGTTGGTACCTATAAAGAGAGAGCAAAGGTTCCTCGAATTTGGACTATTGCATCGCGGACCTCGTCTTGGCCCATCTGTTTGCATCTTTCCCATTCAATCAACCTACGTATGTCCACAGACCTTCAGCTGACGTGAAAACGGGATTAAAAAAGTGTCTGGATGTCGTCGATTCATATTGTCACGTACTCGCCCAATGGTCATAAATTCTCGGGAGGTGTGAGTCCCATTTTATTTCCTCTTCTTCTCATTCTCTGTTCCAACCACCACGCGTTCATTCGGGATGGATGAGGGTAGGAAGCACATAGAGAACGTTCGTCCATACTCTGTAGAAGCCAGTGGCATTCTATTGATCACTAGAAACCATCTTTTCGGAACTGCTCGAGGGAGAAAGCCTCCCTGAAGTTGTTGAACTAGTCGATCGTTGCGTTGGTTGTACTTCGGGGACTCCAGAAACAAGTGCAAACACCGTGAATGTCTCTTTAAATGAGAGGGCTTGTTTCAGGGTTGCCAATGAAATATTATCGGAAGGTAGTTTCGTTTGCCAATAGCTTTATTCGATTCGCTGAGAATCAAATCTTTCCGGGCTCGTTCTATTGGCAAGGAGCTTCTGGAGCGACAAATGTTGGGCTTTTTTAGTGTCCCCCCCCCATTGGGGTGGAATGGCTTTTGAGAGCTTTTATTCATCCCCCATTAAGTTGGGTACCATCATGAATGCACGGTACGTTCAAATTGTGCTCTCCTGTTCTCTGAGCTGAGGTAAGAAAATGATCCATGCACAATAAAGCACCGATGTAAACACGAGAGGGAAACAACCAAAAACCATTAGACTCACGCGCCAATTTCTGGACATGCTAACATGCACTCAAACTACCTCATTGTATTTGTCAAACTCCACGACACTTCCATTCATCAATTCATGTCGGGGTAACCGTGTATTCTCACTTTTCCTCAGCTTTTTCTTAGAGAATCAGGGATCGTGGGTCCTTTTTTGAGGACGAGATAACGTCAATGGGGAAAATGTTTGCTTGCTTGTCGAATCAGTGAAGCATGTGGAGGCTGCTGTACTAGTGTAGATTCACCGCAAAGGAGAATTGGGTTCGTTTCTAGGCTGTCCGCGGTTAATTTTGGCACCGGTTCCAAAAAGAAGAGGAGGGGGGATGAATGGAGTTAACAGGGGATCTGGAATTAAATCTCCCCAGACATATTTCTAAGAAAAACCTTCGTATGAAAATTTTGTATTCACCACCATTGCAGCAACTTTTTTCTTCGTCTTATTACACCCTGAAGACTCGATCCTTTGGTCGTTTTTACCGGTTTTAAAATTTGTCGTGCCATGGTTTAAGCTCCATTGTGGAAGATGTCTAAGTAAATGAGTGGACCTTCTTACAAGATGGTTGGTCCCATGAAATGGTTATGACCGTAGTTAATTACCCCGTTCGAATCCTTGGTCGGAGACCAGGGGGAAATTTGCCATTTTTTACAACCACCCTCCTCCTCCTCCTCTGAGATTTTCTTCCCGTTGGCTCAATATGTTCAGATTGGCTTACATAGTTCTAATGGTTTGGAAGCTTTTGGTCGGGACAAGAAGTGATGGATGATCCCACCAATTGGCATCTGTATTGTATATAATCAGTGTTTAGTAGCCAAAAAATCAGATTTGTTTGGTCGAAAACCTGGCATCTGTGCCAAATTTAATCATTGATCCAACCACAAAGCGGTTCCCCAGGGGGGATAAACCATGACTGAATAAGAGGTTCGTTGGACTTAATTAGGCAAGTAGCTAAAAAATATGGAAGAACAAGTTGAACAGCAATCTTTATATAATAGTTTAGAATAGAATTGGCGTAGATGAAAAAAAAATTAAATCACCCAAAATGACGTCAATCTCGGAAAGAATGTGTAAAGGAACAAATGAATGAATGATGAGTCATGAGCGAGGGGGAATAAGTAAGGAACAGCAAAGCAACAATCGGCCAATTTCTCCTCAGAAGTGCGAAAGTTAATTGGACACGCCATAGGTCATCCATCTCTCATCTGTGACTTGTCGGAAGATTACTTTTCTTTATTCCCCACTGTTACAGAACTGGGAGCTCGCGCTTTCGGGATGGATGGATACCTTTGACTCGAGATCATTAGGGCACCGTTTTATTAGAGAATCCCATCGTTTATCAGCTCACCGACAGACCATGTAAATAGTCATTGGGTCTGGTTTCGATTTTGCTCATTGTCCCACCCATGGATTGGTTTGCAGCATCCGGGCAAGCGAATTTCCGGTCAGACGAGCAACTCTTTCTCGTGTCCACAATTGGGCGGATCGAATGTTTTTGTTCTTTTGAAGTTCTGGATTTGGGTTTCGGCGTTTCGGTCGTCTTTCCCGCTTTCCAGAGCGAGAGCTTTTACCGCCCTCATAAAGTCATTTAGCAAAGAAGGATTCAATGTTCGCTTGAGAGGCATGACACAATAATTGTAAACCCTGATGAATGGTCGTCTTCATTGGATTCTTCAAAATGAAGTCCTTCCAAAGCAAAGCAACACAATTCGGAGTGGAAAAAGTGTGTCAGTCCTGTCTCCTTTTTCGATCAAAAAATGCTCAAAAAGACCCCAAGATTCCAACTGATATGGGCTGGATGGATGATATCAAAATTCCTCCGACCATCCACCATTTCTCACCGGCTCTCATGTCATTGAAGATCGCCAAAAATGGCGGTTTGGTGATGGCTTTATGGCCTTCCTTCCCAATAGGTCAGTGATTGGAATTTATTTCTCGGCGACATCCTGGCTCTCATTAAATCGAACCAGAATGACCCGAACCATGGTCAAAGCTACCACGTCAAAGCGACACGGCATCATTCAATACAATAACAGAGAAGTACTACAACTTAATCTAGTAATCCTCAGGGGAATATCGATTTCAAATGTGACCAGCCTATTGGGAGGATGACAAGAAGAAGAAGTGGAAGTGCGGGTTTAAATTTCAACATCAGGGAAAGCTGGCAAGTGTTGCGTATTCAATTTCTAGTGATTGACATTCGCACACGGAGAATCAATTTACAGAATAAACTCGACGTATCCTCCCGTCAAAATCCGCCATTCAACTGATGCCTTCCATACAAATCCCATTCATTCGTGGGAACATGGAAGCCCATGTCAACAAGACGAAGCATGACTGAGACCTGGCAGTTTAAATTAACACAAGGGCAACCATTGTCAACTAAACCAACCAACCATCCAGCTCCCCGAAAGTCTTGGCAAAGAGGAAATGCGATAAAAAGCAACTCGGATCCGGCACATCCATGTTCACGTGTATCTCCCTGATCCAGGACATTTCTTTCACATTGAAGAAAATATGAATTCATATCTGTCAAACCGCAATCCCCTCCCTTTTCAGGAAATGCTTCGGATTACCATTGACAAGTCATATATCAAAAAATATCCCAAGACCAAATTCAAAACTCTTGCCCCGCGAGTCACTTTCCAATCAGCCTTCCCGTTTTATCTGACTCCGCAAGGAGCGACTTCGAAGTGGATACAATTTAAATGAAGGGGCTTAAGGCGAGAGGTTTTATGCAAATGCCGCTTTTATGAAGGAAAAAAACGAGTGATATGGATCTCTCATAAAATTTCTATTCCCGACCGAATTGTTTTTGAATCCGTCGCTTCCGAAATCAAAAAATAGGCACGTGCACAAAAAACATCACTATCCCGAATTTCCAAATATGTAAACCATATTAAGATAACGTCCCCGTTCCATATTTAGAAGTGTGGGAACGTTGTCGTTATGGACATAAAAACATAATTGGGATAAGAAGTGGGCAAACAATAATTAGGAGAGGGTGACCCTGACTTGAACAGTTGAACCCTAGGAGAGCGGGACAACGAGGGGAGGGAGGCAGGATCATTGGTCAACCATTTCTTGTTGAAACTCACATGATGAGCGGTTGTCATTGATGCTTTCGTTCCACCGCGGTGTCCGTTGCTTGGTGTTTCATGGCTTGTTCCAAAAAGCTATAATTCACACACTAACATTCATGCACCCCAACTCTTTTAAGCACTGAGATGAATCGAATCTCGGTCACCCTGATTTGAATTTGTAAATAGCCGTTTCCGCCTGCTTTCCATCAGTTTTCAACCCTGCTAATGAGTGATTCATCACCCTTATGACGGCAGAAGAGGCCATGGACATTGAACCCAAAAGACGGTTTGAGGGCCCATTCGGTTTTTGTCTTCCATTCTTCTTTTTACCAGTGGTAGAAGACTAGAAGGAAGGACTTCGAAAAGGAGTCGATAATTTGGTCGTCACGAACATCTCAAATCCTGAGTGACATTTCTTGGTGCACAAAAAAAGAATTATGAGCCTCAATGCGGCAAACCTTTACCGGAGTAACAAGCCCTTGGAGTGACACTAATTTCATTTCTTCGAAAATTATAGTCGATCACCTTGTTGAGTGAGTATCCAACATAACACGATGGAAGATCAAGATCTGTACGTCCGTCTATCCATCTACACAACTACCGAGTTGCCACGAAACGTATTTGATCTCTCTACCTTGATTGCCCTTCCAAGCCATCTTCCCAGGCCATAAAAATTCCGTGTAAGAGCTGAACTTACGGACTCTGCACATACTTCGAATCGAAAACACGTTTGCATTACAATAGAGGCCTTTAATTGGCCCACCCCTTGAAACGCGGATCAACATTTACAATGTTTACAAAAGGCAATCCGGGCCCATAAAAATCGGTTTCTCCAAGGGTTTGATCAATGCTGACCATCATTTCGAGGACACGCACAACAGGAGCAAAAGACCAACGAGTCTGACCCTTTGACAGACACCTCGGAAATCTTACCAAGCATTTCCAACTTTGACCCACGACCCGCCACGCCTTTACCATGAAAATAGATTCCGATGTTTGCGTGACATTCGAGCTCCATGGACATGCGAAGCGTGTGCCATTTACATTTATGCATAAATTAAGCCTCGGAAAGGATCGTCTCATCCCGTCATCTCATATTTAGCAATATGGGGAAATGGAGACTACACGGTATATCCACCCGCATAGAGCACTAATGTAGCGTTGTATCTTTCTGTAAGCTCCAGCTGAGAAACTTCGTGCATGACCAAAGCCAAGTTCGAGTGACAACCCAACCACCTTTGATGAGTCCCGGACTCGTCCCCTCTCTCCTTAAGAACCACTGCAAAGTCTCCATGAGTGATGTCGGTGGTGGTGACGTGACATCAGGTTGGTAAGAAATAATGTGTTTCATTCTTCCATTCGCGTCAAAATTCTGGTCAAAACCTGGCCTTTTTGTCCGACCAAATCATTTGATCAAAAATTGTGGGGTGGAATCGGAGCCTGTGAGTGTATGTGATTTGCTCACAGTGGGGTGAGAGCGAGACTACTTTTTTTTGCTGGCACGGCTTTTTGTGGAGTGTTTACTCAGGCAGGGAGAAGACAGGTAACAAGATTTTTTTTTGAATGACATCCAGTGGCCTCACATGATTCTTATTCTTGGTGATACCCTCTTTTGAAATTCGTTGTGGACATCTGGATGCATGGACCTTGTTACGTGCTAAACCTTAGTGGTACCATATGGTTTAGGAGTGCAACTTCCGGTGATGGACAATGTTGATGTTTGTAAATTAATGGTATTCCATGTGGAGCACATCTAATCAGTTAGTCTTAAGACAAGTAATTGTGAAACCTCCGTAAAAGAGGTCTCTAAACGTTTTATGAATTGAAGGAAGCGGTCATGGACAAAAGCAGAAAGGAAAGGAAAAAAACCTCAACTGAAGCTCAGGTTCGGATTTTATTTGATTTCAGAGACATATCCCAGGAACATGTCTATGATTAGAACCTTGAGTCAGCTTTTCATGTCGCCACAGAAAACCCATACTTTTTTAGGGCTTTTTGACTCCAAAATTACGCCTGGCTGTCCGACCTCGTTCATTAAGACTGACATTTCCAGGAATGAAATCCGTGAATTCTGTTTCCTCCGTCAAGACATTGTGTTCGTCCCATTGTTCCAACTTTACAATAGGTGAGGGGGAGTGACATTTCATGCCGATTGTCACTCTGATAAGGGCTTTATCTATGCACTGACTGAGTGAGTAAAATAAAAGGGTCATTATTGAGTACATCTTGCAACCCCACAAAAGGATGTGTGGAAGGTGCGAAAACAACCAAATGACATTATTTGGACAGCTGCAATTGATTCCCGTATTAGATCGATTCTCAGAGGTTGGCCAAAATCGCCTCTCATTTCACCCAATCCTTTCAATGTTAAACACATAGGAAGAGAAATGCAGAAAACGTCTGGTTTCTTGACAGTAGATGCCACCTTAGAACCAGTGTAACGTGGTAGACTTACCAAGACAGGGGAATCGGTAGCATAAATATAATTTATGAGTACTTAATTGCCCATTACCTAGATTGCATAAATTAAGCCCTTCAGCCACAAAATGACGCCTTGCGATGGCAAGATTTGATAACACTAAGCCGTTCTGAAGAGGATGGCTCTGAAGAAAGAACAAGAGAGCCTCAAAAGAGGGTGATAAAATTTGAACATTTCCGTGGGAGCTTCTATTTTTGCCAAACTTGCAGATTTTTTGGAAGACATTTCTCGCCCTAATGATCATTTGCACGAGCTCAGGAGAGGAAGTGCCATTTCTAAAGTGGATAACGCCATTGATTCGCTTTGTGGGAAACGAATGAACCACTTTTTATGCGATGTTAATCTTCAGTGCTCTTCAGACTGACTGCTAGGAGGTCACACCCAACATTCAGGTATGAGATGAGACCATTATTCACCTGGGTGCCATGTGCATTAGAAAAGTTATCTCTGTCAATCGGGAAGTTTGCAGTAATGGTTTTGCAAAAAAATATGATGACGAGCAACATGTAGGCTGCTTTTAGAGCTGCTTGCCTTGAAATCTGTGGGTAGATTCACGATGTTTAGAAGTATGAGAAAAATGCATAAACACAGTTTTGCCACCTGTTATGGTTAGAGATGCTTTAGTGGAATGATTTTCGATATCTTGGCAATTTTGGACCTAAAAGTATTGGTACAAGAACTACTGGTGACAATTACAAGTTTTATCTCCATTTAGAATGTTAATCCCCTCCCGCACCCACGTCATCAAATAACCTTCTCTTACCTTGTTCTTTCACAAATTGGCAAAGGAGCCGCCGAATCTTGAATAGCGTTGATGAACTCACTACTCTCTCGAGCTTGTTTGGATTTGGATTTTCGCCGTTTACACTTCTTGCAATGTCGCCTTTTGCACTTTCGCTTCTTTTTCCCCTTTTTGGCCTTTCTTTTGTGCTTGAAGAGCTCCTCTTCTTGGACTTGATTCTCGAGGGTTGGAAACTGCCCATTCAAGCTTGAAACTGGATAAAGAAAGTCATGACTCGCGGTCTCGACAACTGGGTGGAAGGTTGTCTTGGGAGTAATGAAATTTGTCAATTGGATCGTGGAAGTATCTCCCGAGCAATGTCTGACGTCCACGTTGAGCCTGGAGGAAAAGTGCTGCGAGAGTAAAATCTCGTAATTCCTTATCAGAGAAGTTTCTTGCCAGGGAATGGTAACACTTTGGATGGAAGGAGGTGAACCTTTGGCCACTGGCTTTGTCGGCACGGTCCCACATTTCGTTGGTTTGACACTATCGCTCTCATCATCTATCCATATCAACGGAATTTCTTTCTCCATACCTCGAGCTCCGGAGGATGACGGCAGTGCCACCGATGACGATTCGTTGGCGTTGGCAGCAGTTCCATTATCATTCATTTCAGCCTCTGACTCATTTTGATCTAAGTCCTTATGAAAAGGGAAGAAATTCTGACAGAGCGGATTAAAGTAGCTTTGGAGGAAGACATTCGGGTCCTGAGTCTGACCAATGTCAGGGATGGGGACGAGGGTTTCGACGTCGACGATCTCGTCCATCGTGTTTTGATGGCTCGGACAGGATGGGATGAATTGTCTTGCAATGGTCCCTGAGGAAGACGAGATCGGTTTATCACAAATGTCCAGAGGCACATCGAGGGGCTTGTAGAAGCACACATCCACATAATTGGACGTCGAATCATCATTATCACAGTCCACTATGGCCTCATTGAGCTCATCCAACCAAAGGTCTCTTTCCTCTTGGGTCGTGAATTTGGTGTCCGCCACTAACTTTTCCAATTCGATGAATTGAGACACAACCTGCACGTCGTCATCGCCATCAACCTCTCCTTCTTCATCGTTGTTGCCATGATTTTGGTGACCTATAACCACTGGCTCACCGTTAACCTTGGCCAACACTTTAGTCAAACCCAGCTTATCGGCACTCAACTGAGGTTTGGCTTCAAAATCGTCCTTCTTATCTTCTTTCAGGCCAAACTCGAAACCTGGTTTGAGGTGCCATATTCCGGCTTCACTTGTCTCCACATCCTTTTTGATGGGCAATCTTTCAACTTTCAGCCCAAGGTTGAGAATCTTCTTCTCCTCATCCAGATCTTCCTTCACCTCCACTTTGGCCTTCTTGGCCGGGCTGGTCTCACTCTCATTGTCCTTGTTAGTAGCAAGTTTTCGTTTGGCAAAATGTTGGCACAGCCTCAAGAAACCCACCATTTTCAACGATAACCTCACAACCACATGGACACGCTCATTCACTCACTCTACTGAGTCACCCACCCGCTTCGGATGGATCAATACCATTCAAAGGATGGACTCTCGTTCTCTCCCCGACTCTCCATTCCTCGCAACTGTTTGTTTTGTTCCTTGGGATTCATCCCAGGGTGATTTTCTCGAATCCATCCCAACCCTCATGGTCTCCTCGTTCTGCGGGCCGATCTTTCGTTCGTTCGTGCGGATTTTGTTCTTGTCAACGAGATCACTCGCTATGAAGACGAGCGCGCTCACGAACCTCGCTTTTGCTCGTGAGTGTTTATCGCACCTTCAAAGACGTCTCTGACGGTGTCTCAAACGGAGACAGCCGGTTTAAAAGTGGGTTCCGATAAAGATGAACCGGTCGTTCGGTAAATTCGCTGCCACGGGCGAAACAATAGTGTGTTTGCGGGCTAAGTTGGCCATAGCTGGAAAAGGGCTTGAGAGTCAGCTTTGAATTTTCGAGAGAGGGGCAAATAGCAATTCTCCTTGAATTTATGAGTGGCATTTATGCATACATGACTTGAGCCATCGTTGGTCTACTGCTAAAATGACTCCTCTCCTTGCATCTTCAAGCGAAAGAAAGAGAGATCCAAGCCCTCTCCATAAACAGAAATGGCTTCCTTTTCCCCCATTTCGTTACGAGCTCGCTACCCCTCGTCCTATTCCTTCAAGGCCATTAAATTCAGTTTTGTCGGATCAAAAATTGGCTGTCCAATCAATCATAAGCTGTTCAGTGGCATGTTTATTTCAATAGTTCCGAAGCATTTTTGGACAACTTCTCCTCCCTCTCCGATGGACTCGTTGAAAATTGCTACACTCTGAGACAATTTTGCCTGTCTCATTAAGTGGACTCCTAAACATCAAAGCGTCTGGTAATCATCGGTTGTTTTGTTTTTTGCCTCTCAGCCGTTATCCACATCCAAATGAGAGGTTGCTGAAAGAGCTGCAATTAAAACATCTGGCTGCATCAAAATTCAAGCTTCTGGCGAGATTTGTTTGTCCCATGCTTGACATATGACTTCAAATTACGTACGTCTCCAATGCATTTTCAAGCATCTTTCTCCCCCTCAAATCCTGTCCTTGGCTTGATATTCAAAACGTCTTTTTTACCATAAATACTAAGCTCTTCATCAGAAAACCAATTTGAGAACTGGAATCCAGCTCAAAGATACCCCGGACCAACGATCTACTGAACGGGTAACTAGAGACAATAATAATGGACTGGACATAAGAGTTGGCCCTATTGTGAATGAAGTGAGACTTCATGTCCTCCTCCTCTAAGAGATAGATGGCCCATTTGAGCCTCAGTGTGAATCTGCTATGGACTTTCAACATGCAAGGCGAAGAATGTCAATAACTGTAATTTCACCCCATCTCGAAATCCGTTCGTTCGTTCGCTCTCTCTCTCTCTTATATACGTCAGTGAGTACCGAGTAGCCCAAAGGCTAAATAATGTTGGAAACAATGTCTCTAGTGTAAATTTTATTTATTCATGTGGATGGTATGATGGTTGAGCTCAAGATCTGTAACTGCGAGGGCTTTTGGTTGATTTTTGAAGGGTCTGTTGCTGATTTATGGCAGTCTCCCGGGGAGTAAATTCATTTGCACCTCGGATGAAAGCGGGCATGAAGCCATCCGACAAAGCTGGAGCCCCACCTGAAGGAGGAACTATGGTCATTCAGGTTAAAAAGCCGTAAGAACGGAAAAGCACAAGAACTTTTCGTTGCCACCCGTGTCAGACACGGAAAATATCATCTTGAGAAAATCAGGTTCAAGTTTTAGTATGAAGTCTAAGGTTTAGTGACTCGTCAAATGGATGGTTCCGGGATTTAAGCACCGATTTGCTTGGTTTGGACATTGTTCTTGTACCACGCGGTATAATCCGTGGAGACAGTCTTATTGACCTCGTCGTACATTTTGATCATGTCATCCACTTTGCTATCCAGGATATCGGCTGCCCGATTTAACTCCTCGGCGATGACTTTTAGTTTTCGTGCCAAGAAATGGCCATCGTTGCTGAAATGAGACGACAGTGAATGCTTCTATTTCCTTCGAGATTCCATTGATCTCAGACGACTTTTGTTCAAGATAAACTGTGAGCTCCTCGGAGATCTCCCGACCTTTTTAGGAGAAGATGACGACAGATATGGATTCCGTTGGAGATGCAGCGAGTGAGTGCATCATGCATCATGATTTCAATCTGGTCTTGGCCAAGCTTGTTGTGTAAATATAAAGAGTGAACTCACGTGTATTGGATGTTCTCGGTGTAATATTTGAGAGCATGAGAGCATTGCCAGGACTTTTCGCGGAAATATTCGTAATCTCCTAAGTTGTGAACTTGATCTACCCTCCGATTTGTTGCCAAAACTGACTTGGGTGGCTGGAACGCATTCGCTGGAGAGTAGGCCATGATCATGGATATTCTAAAAGGTATTTGGAAGGTATTAGTCTTGGGTTTAAATGTGGATGAACATTGAAATTGCAATTATATCTGGCGAGCATTGCTGAGTTTTGATATGATGAAAACTAATAATTCAGGAAAATAAATCACTTTATTTGTGATTTCGAGGCAATTGCCTTCAAAAAGGCATCATTTTAAAATCAGTTCAGAGGGTTCAGGGTGATTTGAGGGGTGTACTTTTCATGCAAATACACTTTTTCTAATTTAAACTCTTTTTTGCACAATTTACCTTTTTGCCGTTTTTTTTACACTTTATTCCACTTAACGTGATTTTGCGCTGAAACCTTGAATCTTGTGTTTTGGGTCAGAAATTAAGAAAAAATTAAAATAGTGAACCAGGACTTCTCCTTATTCCTTGAAATATTGCTTAAACAACCCCAGCAGGGGATATTAAACCTCAAAATGCTATTGATTGCTTGAAACATTGAAATTGGATGGGTAAATTTACTGTTTGTTGAATATTTTCCCTTGGTCTGATAAACTATCCGTCTTTTGCACTCATTTAAGCTAAGACTAGTGTTTTTCATTGGAAATTTGAATTCTTTTGACATCAATAACATATTCCACTCCACAAAACCAAATTCAAAACAAATCAATTGGCGCAAAGAGACATGGCCAAATCTTTAGAAATAACAAAAAAAGTCAACCAACACAGCTAAATGGAAACTTTACTAACAGAAGTGCAGCCAAAACGTCAAAAAGTCAGACATTGCAGTTTTACACATATTTAATATTTTGGAGTTTACCAAAATTGATTCACAAAAAAATCCTCGAGTATACCTTTTGGTGATCAGCTGTTTTTGAAAACCAACATTGACTTACTTTATGTCACCGCTATATTTACTATTATTTATGTAATATGGGACCAATTAAAGGAAGAAAGATCATTCTGTGCATTTTTTAACTTTAAAAATCATTCCGGGGACAAGCAAATTACTTGGCAATTTTTGTTTTTACTTATATGGGCCAGATCAATGGGTTAGTTTGGTCAAATGAATTCAGCTAGGGATTCATGGGGCCAAATGGCAAGGCATGTGTCGAAGACTTGATCAGCTCTTCATCAAACTTGATAAATGATTGCTGAAAATTCCCTGAGCTTGATTAAAGATTTGGTTTGTTCATACCCTGGGATCTAGCTTCGAAAGACCTTTTCCCTCGTGAAACAAAATTCAAACCTGTAAACGACAAGGCATGAGATCTGACCCACCTCTAGTAATTTGGGATCTAGAATCCCTAGCTGAATTCGTCCGACTGCACTACTCTATTGTTCAAAATGGACATTTCATGGAAGTTTATTTGCTCTTTTATATGTACTATTATTTCACGTTTTGGTCTTTTTAGTTGCACGTAAAAGGAACCCCTACTGATTTGGATCATCTCAAGTTGAGTCAAAACTGAATTCCATTGAATTACATTCTTGGCATTGGTTAAAAATCGGACTTTTCAGCATTGGCAAAACAAAGAAATACAAAAATTTGCATTACACAAAACTCTAAAATATAGACAAGAGCGCCAGAAATTATTGAAGACCTTTAATTACATTTGATAAAGTAGAATTATTGAGCAAAAGATGAATGTTAGGAAATAAAATCATTTTCCGGCTTCTAACTTCTTCTGAACGTGCGTAAAAAAAGATATTATGCATTCGAATACGCATATGTAGGTTTTTTTTTACCTCCGGTGGTCGCTTTTAACTTGAGTAACATGATGAAGAATTTCGGAACCTTGGGCGAAGATCATTTTGCCTGGTTTCTCATAACTGATGATTTCAGAATGAACCCCATTGATGATCTTGTCTTTTCCAAGCTCCTCCAAAGCCTTCTTCTTGTCCATGAGCATAATTTCTAATTCTCCACCCACCATCTCGGTCATGTCATTGAGCAGAATCACTCCAGTATAGGCCACAGAATCCCAATGCCAATTGTCCAAAGGAGCATTAGTTGATTTTGCATCGAGAAGACTCAAATTCACCTGGAAGATATTCCGTTTTTAGGGTGAAATTTTAATGCGTAACAGAGAGCTTCTCAGATGAACAATTTATAAGACATTGTCATGTTAAAAAAAGGGTAAATACCTTTTCCGGAAATAGCGTACAAAAAACTTTGAAAAGACGAAGTACAGTAAAGATTGCAAACTTTCGCCCAGAATGGAGACACTTAAATGGCCAAATTTGTAGTGCTCGATCTAGTTCGGTAAGAACTCGGACGCGAGACTTAGTCAGAAATAAGAAGAATGCATACAAGATGGAACAAGTGATCAACTGTTGACCAAGTGGTCGAACCACTGGTCAACAACTACTGTCGTTTATTCTGTAAGAACATTGTCGAATAGAGCGCAGCTTACTGTTCTTGCATGATGCGACGAGTCGCATCTTGTTGGAACATTGCATCCCTTTTACATCATGGGTTGACTTTCTCTTGATGATGCTTTGGTGCGTATACAAATTTGTCATTTTTTTCAAAATTTTGTCGAACATTAATGCCTAAAATTAGCAAATTGATCGAATTGAGTGTAACAATTTAACAACCAAAATACTGCAACTTTAGGGCTAAATTGGCGCAACTTTGAGCCAAAAATAGTAAATTTATCCAAGCCCTCCCTCTCACATTTTTGGTGTAAGAGCCCACGGTGTTTTAAATGGCCTTCTAGTTTTGGATCAAAGTATCCAAAGACCTCTTGGCACTTTTTGCACTCACAATACAATGGGGAACGACTTTACTTTAATTGTATTATAATATTTCAAGTCCAGGGAAAAAGTGTTATACCTAAATACCTACCAATTTTGACAGTTTTTTAGAAACTATAATCCATATTTCAATTTGAATTCAACAGGTAACAAAATGGTCTGTAAATATGGATTAAAGTGTTTATTATAAAATGTTATAATCAATAGGTATTTAGGTATATAACTTCTTCCCTGGACTTAAACTTATATAATACAATAAAAGTAAAGCCTTTCCCCATTGAATTGTGGGTCCAAATAGCGCCATTCTCTCTGTGCCTATTTCGATACAAACTTAAAAGGCCGTTAGAAACACCGTGAGCCCTTAGAGTCCATCACTACTCAAAAGTAACTTTACCTGGGGAACGTTGCTAAAGCAACAAGCCGGAATGAGCTTCTCACCCACAATCGTCTCAAAGAACTGGGCGAGTTCCTTGCAATTTTGAAAATCTCTGATGAATGGTGACAGATAATAGAGGCCCCGAAGAGCGAGCTTACCCCCTCTGGCATGCTCAGGGCCCACGGCATACTTCTCGTTTCGAAACACAATTTCCTTGATTACGCGGATACCCTCAGCGCTCAACACCTGAAATCAGACCGCACAAGTCCTCAGAAGACTGAATAGACCCTGGCTTGACAGACTATGAAATCCTTAATAGGTGGGAGGTGTCTGAAATCACACCTGAACGCGACGTAGCCTATCTAGTACATATATACTGTCTAGGCACTGAAATGGGAGGGAGCAATTAAGAAAGTTTGCCCTAAAAGTCTTGAAAAAGGGGGATGGAACGAACTCCCCTAAAACTCGTCTCCCTATTCGTGCAAGTGTTGCCATTTCAAAGATGGCACCTGTCAGACTTGGACAATAGCTTTGACGCCAAAGCCAGACTACTGTAGAACATTTCGGAAGGTTAGTGTGTACTCTGATAGTCTCTTGGTGAAAGGTAAGGCCCTTAGAAATTTGTGCGTGTTCCTTGATCAAGGCGCAGTTGAGAGAACTTTGAACTTGGAATATAGATCCCACTCCATGCAATCTTTGCAATTAAATTGATCTAAGATTATACAAGTTCCCATCGCACGTTGTAGATTGCTAGATTTTTCATTTGATCCGTCGTTTTGGTTAATACAGTCAAATTTGGATGCAGGAATACAAGAAAATTTGAGCTTTTTGTAACAACAGACGACTCCTTCACATAAGATTTATAATTGAAAGAAAAGTAGAAAATCTGCTGCCGGAGAGAATTCTTACATACAGCTTAGGAAATTGTTCTTTTTTAGTGTCCGGTAAACAATTAACGCGCGTGGTTTTTTCAACGCGACTCGTTTGAATCTAAGTAGAATTACTGACTTAGTTTTTATCTAAATTTTAGTCATGTTGATCACTATTTTGAAGAATAAAATTTTTATGTTGCCAAACCAGTTGTGCATTATTTTTGCACTGTTTGCGAGGTTCACTTACAACTAACTACTCTTTTTCAGGTCAAATTGATAAGTGAAGAAGAAATCATGCTGACTATAGGGCTCTAATGCTGATCAGGTCTTGAAACTTCAAAATGCAAAGAAACTCGTTTTTTTGCTAAATATGTAGCTAAAAGAGCGGGCTAAACTGTTTCTGAAGACGTGCTTAAAGTGTGATTGATGAATTTGACATTGCTGATTCCACAGAAAATTTCATAGCTCTTAATTGGGTCAGCCTGGGGGAAAAAGTAAAGAACTTGGCAAAATAGAAGATTTCAGCTTAAAAAGCTTGCAATGGACCAAAAATATCTGAACGTTTCTCATTGGAACAAATTCACTTTTTGCAACCTCCTAAAATTCACATTTAAAAAAATCCTAGTGGGATGTTCATTTTTTAAAACGTCGTTGAAAATCATTACCTGAAACGGCGAGGAGTACGCAAAATCGGATCCACCAGTTTTATTGATCTTCGGGAACGTGTTGCTTTTTTCAAAGGTTTCGAGCACTCGAACGTATTCAGGCATTTGGAGGTCCAAATGTACTTTTGGATCAAACACGGGTTCCTCAGGCACATCCTTGTACTCGTTGAGCTTAATTGTGGTCAAACCTTCTCGAGGCGGTAATGGAAGGCGTTCCCTGTTGTAAATGACCCCTGCATTCTCTTGATAAATGGGATGCAAAACGTGAGACATTTTTTGTCAAGGCCGATCAAACGTCTGTATTGGTCGAGAGGAATTCCCTTAATGACTCCGCGCGATGAAATCCAACGATTCAGAACTGAATGAAGTGTCAACGTTGGTTCAAATACTCGTTTTCGGCCTGTTTATTGAAGACCTTTGAAAATGTCATCACAAGCCAACAAGCTTTGAAGAACATCCAAAGTGCATTTGCTTCACACTCATGAACTGCTAAATCGATCGGCGCGTTCATTTTAAAGTCTCTCGAAGAACATCTACCTCATGTTCAGAGATGGGCGAAATCGGCTTTTGGTGAAACGCGCAGTTTTCTGGCTCTTGCTTATTAACACGAAAAAAAACATTAGGCAACGTTTTTTAGATTGGATCTGCATTTTCAAGTAAAATCTCCAGAAAATACGGAGAAAACTTCGAAAAATTAAAGTTTCAACTTAAACCAGTCGGATCTTTTTCGCTCTGAAAAACGAGGTACTTGCAATACATTAAAATTCACACCTTCCATATTTAAGAACACTAGTAAGTTTGCTTAATTTTGTTCGTCTCATTTTGTCTTTTTGGAAAAAAATATTTCAGTTATCTTATAATCTTTTAGTTCTCGATTTGGTGGTCCGCTTTTTGGGGGCCAGTAAGTTAATTGAATAGTGCGTTTGTTGTGGCTTTTCATGGAATGGAAGCGTGGACAAGTTTCGCAACTTTTTAGTCTTTAATAGCTTGTGTTCTTCATTCAATATCCCGAATGACAAAATTCGGGATAATTAAAGAAAACGGGCAAGGTTATGAGTTAGGGTTAGGTCAAGGTTAGGTCTAGTCAGAGTTAAGGCTCAAAACATTTCTTGTGTTCTTATGCCCATTTTAAGCAAGAACAACATTTTTTTGGTCATATCGAGTTTTAAAAAAGCTTTTCTTGTCCATGTTTGAACTGAAAAAACGAGTCCAAGTCAAGCGAAAATCTCAATGTTTAAATCAATTCAATGATGGGATGATTTTATCTGATACAGGAAAGTTCTATATACTTGTGCCAAAACAAAATCTTCGGCGTCGACGTTAAAAATTTCGCGTTTCTTTTCAGATTCAAGGACATGCTCTCTTTGATTTGGCTTACCATTTTTTCGGAGTAAGATAAACAGTCCTGACCTCGAAAATGTGTGCTATTGCAGCAAGGGTCAAGAATTACATCAGTCAGTATTTTTCCTCCATTCCCCAAAATGTGGGCTGACTAGTTATATTTCGAGTGTCAGTTGTCTCTCAAACAAGATCGAGTCCGTGAACTTCGGTTGAGTGAGAGTTTTCTAGTCGTTTCTTTTGATTCCTCTCATGGGGAATCATGAACCTGGGGCTTTTGAGGGGAAAAGGAGGATGCTATTGGTCTTTGTTAAGATCTTAGTGCCCTATTGAAGGGCTCAGGGGTTCGCTTGATGTTTGAAACAAGAACCCCAAAGGTCATCAAAAGTAATGGACGGGTCTGATCTCTCGGAGTTCTAGATGATTTCCTTTGCTATGTTTGCAATAGAGAACGCAAGGTTTTGAGCTTTTAAAGAAAAATAATCCATGAGCAACCGCAGCTTTCCCTGGGTTTTGTGGCAGATACTATTGAATGAAATATGGATAAATTCCTTTTAGGACAAATGTTAATGGGGACAAAGTTCGAAGAACTCTTCAGAAGAGAGTTGTGTACATATTTCGTTTAAAGGTCGCATGCCTAATAAATTCACAGCAAATCATCTTTCAATAATACATTTGCCTTTTTTCATTCAAAAGGTCTGAGCCTATTTTCTGTAAAATTAGGTTACAAGGATGCTTAACGAGACCAAGTAGATCATCCACCCAAAAATGACGCACAATTAATTTAATATTGTAAAAACACTTCTTGGTTACCAAATTTACAAGAAAGATACCAGAAAATTGGTGTGATAGGAAGGGCAAAAATAAGAGACATTACGATGACAATGAACAGAGAAAAAAATCAGCAGAGACTTTGCGTTGCCAGCCCCATCTTGCGTTGATTTCCAACATCGTTGCTAGGACATAATTTTTAATGCCACTTTTTGGCCACATGTCAACTATGTTTCTTCAATGGCTGTTATTTTTTCGAAAAGGATCATTTCTCAAAATTGAGTGCCATTTAAGCTAAATGATGCCACTCAAAAGAAGATTGCTTGGATGCAATCTTACTAGATGTATTTGTATTGACTGTCAAAACTGACTTCTCTTTTCATTAAATAAACGCATTCATGACTAAAAAAAAGAGATAATCTTCAAGGAAAAGGACTTCATATTTTACCAAAAGCTAGCATCGTAGATCTCGCACCAGCGACCATGCTGGAAATCATCGTAAAATGGGTCTGATGACGCAAGGTCTTCGCTGATGTTTTTCTCGGTTCATTTCATGCACGTCCAAAAGGTGCCTCAGACAATTTTTTACTATGTACATTGACAATTTTGGTCACCAAACCTAGTCAACCCTAGGTTTCGTTTTCCATAAAAGTCACTTGGGCGCAAACAGTAAATACTATTTATGCACCTGCAAAGGAAGGGAGTAATGGCCAAAATCCGGCGGAGGGAGTTTCATTTTATTGGCGACCCGAGGGCGTCAGCCCGAGGGGCGTCAATTAAAATGAAACGAGTGATGTCGGATCTTGGCTATTACTCCCTTCATTTGTGGGTGCATATGGTATTTTGTTGACCAACTTATCCTTTTTGGGACTTCCGTTACAATTTTTCAACCCTGAAAATCAGTTCAACCACGGACATTCGTACTATCCAACTAGCATGCTTTGCTTCCTCAATACCGGTATTAAGTAGTGATGTGACTTGGGCAAGTAATGAGTCATCACAAACACCCAAGAACAAGTTGTTGACAAGCATTACTTGGGCAATACACCAATACACTTCCCAAGCTCAAGGAACATTGAAAGATGCAGTTGCCGGCAGTTGCTCTTTGAAGAGTTAAGATACTTGCAGTGTGACTTAGAAGAAAAAATGTCAAGTTGCGTTTTCGATGATCTTTTGACCTTAATAATTTAGCAATAAATAGTGGAAGTGATAAAAAAAAATATTTCAATTTGGATAGCATTTGCAAAACCATGGTTTTTTTGTTTCGGTTCCAGGCCACACATGAATGCACTTTTGAGGCTAATCAAGACCGAGATTTAGAAGTCACACTTCCAGAACAATCTCGTTTACTCAGAGTTGCCGGCATGAAAAAGTAAAATGCCAAATCTTTTTTTAGTATTCTCGAAATATTTTGCATTTCCCCATGTGAGAGAATTGAAGTGTGTAATTTTCTTAAAAATACATCCTTTCAAAGGTATGGGCCCTATTTAACTGAATCAGCCTGGTTTAGTGAAATTCGGATGGCAAGTTTATTCTTCGTTCATAGCAAATTTGGCAAACCTGTTAGTTGGGAAAAGTACTTGTACAAGCACCCAAGCTATGCCAAGCTTCAGCAAGCCCAAGCATTGTGCCAATACAGCTTGCCCAATCTCTTGTTTGCCCCCCATCACTAGTATTAAGAGCAAGCTACGTTCACCTCAAGTACATCAGTCGGTGTGTTGGCTACTCAGTGCCATGGTATAAAAGCCTACCATGACTTCTTCAGTGGATCATTTCCCGTCAATGAGACGGGGGCTTCAGACGTGCAAGCAATTGTGCGTCTGAGATGTATTTGTAAAGGCATGATTCATTCATAGGGCAATAAAGTGATTGATAGGGTAATAAAATGATGTGTAGGGTAATAAAGTAAGTTGTAGGTGAATAATATTTTGGACCTGACCTCTTTGAGCTTGGAGGAAGTCTCATAAAAGGAGAAGGCGGTCAATAAAAGAAAATAACGTAGAACCTTTGAGCTTTATCAAACTAAATTTCAGTTCTTACGTGTCCAATAAACATTAGGAAGTTCGAAAATAGGTCAAACTTTATGGCAGGGTGCAATATCGGGGGTGTATTAGGAGGGTGACCTCCCAGTCTTCTGTACTGTGACCTTCTAGTAAAAGGCAAAAAATGGGACAGAAAATACTCTTCCAAAAAGGAATTTGAATCGCACACCAGATGTGAGTTTTCAACTTCCCTTTTTTTACTTACGTGTTTCTTAAGTTTATATATCCATCCTAGATATATCAAAGCCATCAATAATTCAAGCCCAAAACGTATGTTTATTTATAGACCAACGAAACTACGTATCCTTTTATTTCAAGTTTCCATCGCGGGCGTGCTCTCGAATTCGATATTCAAAGATGCGTATTGCACACAGTATTTATATTAAATGACTTTAATCGTTTCTCAAACGAATTTTCATTGAACATGATTGTGGAAAAATGTTTGTTTTTACGTCAAATACAAGCTGAAGAAGCAAGAATATAGAGGGAATAAATTTTATTTTCTAAGTATATACAGCTGATCATCAGGCCCGCTAGGCAGTTGCAAATGGCATTTTACAATGTAATTACCGAAATCTGCGATTTTCCCAACATTTTATAGATGGGGATTTTTTTTTTTTAACTGTAAGGAAATTGCCTGTTCCATTGAGAATGATCCATAAAAAAGAATGTTAAAATCAAAATAGGAATAGAAGCAGATTTATAGGTGATAAAAAAATATAGTCATTATAGCACCTTTTCTACCTATGAAATAAAATTTACAGTTGATGCAAGTATGAGAAAAGGTCAGTTTTTGCGGCAATAAAGTAAGAGAAATGTCAATAAAATCAGCGAAAAATCCAATTTTGTTACAGAATTCTCAAAAAAAAAAAACCATTCTGAAGTAGAAAACGATACCTTTTTTGGCCATTTTTCTTAAATTTGGTGGCCCTGCTGATGACAATTTTTTTTCAATTGATACGATGTTAATAATGAAATGTCGCAAAGATTTAAGAATGTAATTTTAAATCTTAAGTAGGGCAAAAATTTCGTTTTAATGCAAATTATATTCACAGCAAATTTTGGCCGCAAAGTACTGAAACAGGAAACCCGCAACCTCTTTTTATCTGATAAAAATTTTTGTTGGTAAGGTCTCTTTGCAAGGATAATATTTTATTAGTAGTTCCGTGTTCTATATCCTCTTTTGTAACAGATAACGAACTTCGTACTTACAAGATGATTTTGAACACTTTCATCGATTTTTTCCAAGCATAATGGGCATAAACTCATTAATCATTATCATTGACAGTTTTACCGTCGACCTCAAAAAATCCTACTGGATACTACATTTTCCCCTTGTTTTTGCAATTGAGAAAAACGCCTTTGGATTAGTCTAAATTATTCATAGATATTAAGGGTATTTAACCTTTTCCCTACACATAAACTTGTGTAATGCAATAAAAGTTAAGTTTTTTCCCTTGAATTTTGGGTCCAAAAAGTGCCAAGATGTCTTTGAGTATTTCAATCCAAAGCTAATTTTTTTTTAACCGTGGGTAGTAAAACATCCGTCCGCAACAACAAAAAATACTAGGTTTTGATAACGCAGTAGCATTGTAGCTTAATGAATTACATCTATATCTTTAAAGTGAAGTGTATCATATTCGTTGAAAGTCGATGACTTTGTTATTCTCTTCTGTTTGAAGGCAACCTACAACCAAAAAATGTTTTCATGTCAAGAAGGTTTTACATTTTAGGCATGTTCAAGTGTCGAATGAAGAAGCAGAGTTGTAGAGTGGGAGGTTAGCCCGCATAGGTACATTCCCATTTCGAAAACGGCATCACTGACTTTAGAGAAATTGGAAGAGTTTGCGTACGTAAATCTTGCTTAATTTCTCGCAACACGTTGGTGTTGCAACCAGAGCAAAGAATGTACTAAACTTGGTGTTATCTAATGATCCTGATCTGATCCAACAAGGTGGGTGTGGTCAAGTTTAAGTTCAAAGATGAACACTAAGCTTTTCTCGTCGAAAAATTACGAGAGTTAGACTTCTCCGAAGTTGCTGCAGGTTTGCAGTTCAAGACCGCAAGTTTGGGGAAAGGGTTCAACGCGGAAAGGGTTTCCCAATGGAATCAATAACAGGTAAAATTTGTTCTTACTCTGTTTAAAACATTTCTATTTTCAATTCGTTGCCCCTCAGTCTCAAAAAGCAAATACTTACTAGAGGTTGAGTTCGGTTTGCGATAGTCAATTAATAGTTGGAAAAAGTTTTAAAGTTAAAGTGCTCCGCGTGGCTCTTTTGCTCATGTATTGGACATGAGCGTTATTGATGATGTAAAATTTTGTTTGTTTTTTGTTTTAAATGAATTAGCTTCAATTCAGTTATATTTTTGGCTGAAAAAAGTTTGTGGTACAGTGGAAAAACATGACCTTTTTAGAATTAAAACTGTTTGTGCTTTTTTCGTCGTTTTAACGGACATGTACATGTTACATCATAATTTTCAAACAAAAAAGTTTTAAACAGCAAGCCAAGAAGAAGCTTAAAAAAGAATTGAGTTATTTGCAAAGAAAGCTCAACCGACGTAAACGCCATTCTCAAAATTACTTGACCTCATTAATGTCACATTCTAATATTCCTTTCACGTAATTTCATTTATTTATTTTATTTTATTATACTTTGGATTTGACCAAGTCTATGTATGTCTAACCTACTATGTATACATGAAATCAAAAATTGTTGCCAAGAATAGCTTAGTCGTGGAATTCATGTAATTTCTTTGTCTCCATAGGTATCAATGCACTTTAAATCCTAAACGATACCAGGAATTTCAACCAATACCGGACCTAACTTAGGATCCCGGGGACCAACTTTTGCACTCAATTCAATCCTCTCACAAGGAAACTCGGACAATGTGGGGAAGATATCCTGTTCTATGAATATGAAGACTACACGATATCCGTTGAAAGGAAAGAAGTTCTCACTCTTTTAAGTGCAAACTTTGCGGCATCTCTTTCTCTTGGGATTGAAAATTGGCCAATGATCCTCTCAGCATCCACCAAGGAATCCATGTATCAGAAACCATTGACCAAAGAGAAAGCCCCTCTTAGCATGCCATTCGACGGTGTCGAATCACTGGATCTAATTATAAAGACTTTTGCACTTCATCATTCAAATGTACAAGATCTGTTTAGGATCAACTTCAAGATATTTCGCATGTTAACGCGATTCGGTGGGGGATCGATCGTGAGGATTAGGCCATTGGTGACTACACATCGATGGTTGGAAAGAGGATTACCAGATGTGTTTTTTTCATTTGCAAAGCGTTTCCTCAATTTGGATATAGTCCAGATGAACTAATTGACGATGACGGAATCCTGGAGGTGAAGTGCCTCTTTTCGTTGCGGAATAAGAGCCCGCGTTAAGATTCAAGAGATTTTGGCCAGTCCTCCCACCTCAGCCTCGTTTGTTGTTCAACCAGATGGAAACTTTCAGTTAAAGAGAAGTCGTAATACTATTTCCAAGTTCAATTGGGTATGTGGGTTTTGGGAAGACAGTTTGTAGATTTTGCATGGTGAACAAAAAATGGCTTAAGAAAGAGCGCATCAACCAAGATACTTCTATTATCGAAAAATGTGTGGATCAAGCCCATTCCAACTTCATGAATGTTTTTGTTCCCGAGTACTTCGAACAAAGAGGTCCAAAAAATCTCCAGCCCATTGACCTTCCCTCTTAAGTTATTTTGTCGTTTTCTAAAAAATAAACGGCGACTTTTTGTCTAGGTTTTTATTCAGATCATTTTTTTTACTAATGGCTCTTGACAATTTACCAAACAACAACATACAAAGATTACTGGAGAAATAATGGGGATCAAATAGTTTGGCAGAATACCAGATAGAAGCTTAAATGTTTTCAGCCGTCAGCTGTCTTCGGTTCTTCTGAGAAGGTGACCAACAGCAATAACAAAAAAGGACCCAAAAACGTTACTCAATTCCACCTTTGATTCATCAATTGCATGGTTGTCATTCGCCTGGTCACACATTTCAAATGTTCCCCCACTTTTGTCCGCTCAACAGTTGGCGACCGTAGACCCATTTTTAGGCTTACACTCCCTATAGTATTAATAGATCTCAATTCTCCAAAACAAATTGAATGTGGTCCAAGCAAAGATAGAGGTCTCTTCATGGAGCGAGAGCGTCGACAAGCCTCAGGCTAGCTTGACCTCGTTGAAAAGGTCACAAGGTGAAAAAACCTGCCCAGCTCCAAAGGGAGCCTAAGGAGTGACCCCCAAGAACCCTACCCCCCTCCCCCAGAGGAGGGTTTTTCCTTACCTCTTCAGTCTAACTTTCCCCACCTTCAAGAGACAATCCTGGGCTTCGAAGAAAATTGGTTGAAACACAATCTATCCAAAATTAAATAACAATTTATACTGTAACCTTTTTACCGTGTGTCCTTTTTACTGTGATGGTTTTACAGCAACCTTTTTATTGTGACCAGCTCCGACGAAGCAAGAGATTGAATAGAGCTGCAAATATGAAGGTTTGAGATTTAAAAAAAGTTGAATGAAGTTTTGGAACGATGATTTTATGAAAGTAATCGAATTACCTTAAATTACTTTAAAAAAAGGGGGAAAAGAAGGCTCAAATATTTGAAAATTTCAATTCTCCCGACGACGTAAACCCGGTTTATCAGTGGGTACTTAAAGGGATGATTTTTGGATGTAATAATTTCTCCGACCAACCCTGCTTGGACACGAAATTTTCTACAACCAAAAACACGAGTCACTTTGTTGCATTCTTATCCCCTCTCTAAGGCATACAAGTTTTTAAAAAATATTACGATGTTCATAATCAAATGTGGGCAGTTACAATGGCGGCGTGTTTCCCTCGTTTCACGATCTCCCCGTGCGAATTGAATTGCAGGTAAAAAGGTCACAAACAAAACGGTCACAGGTAAATAGTTCACATTCAAAAGGTCACGAGGAAAAAAGGCCACAAGGAAAAAGGGCCACCGTACAAAGGTCACAGGGCAAAACAGTCACGGTAAAAAGGTCACACAATAAAAAGGGAAGAAAAATCATTTTTCCATGGACATAAATGTGTTCCACCCGGAATATCTCCGTAACCTGTGGGCAGATCTTGAAAAAAGAGTGTACCTTTGGCTCCAGAGGGGTGAGGGAACGCCCTTCCCCATGGTCCGCCGGATTCGGGGCGGGTTGGGGCCATGGTCCAAAAAAATTGGGAATGACTTCTTGTTGACTTTACTAATGGGACCTTTGCCTTAGCATAATTGTACTTCACCCGGTTAATCTTAGAGACCATCATCAAACTTGCAGACGTTAGGAGCACCTATCAAGTTCCACAGAGTCATGTATTTGCACACAATGTGGAAATAACCCCTATCCATACCATTCACTCCATTTTCGCAGCGCGTAAAATAAAATGTCGCGCCATATCCACAAAATCTCCAAAACGAAATAAGAGTTAACTTTTGAGTATTAAGTATGACAAAATTATATTTTCAATATGCAAATCATATTCACAAAACAAATCTTGGACGTAAGGAACTGAATTGCGAGCCTAGCAACCTCTTTTTACCTGATCAAAGATTTGCTCAGCGAGTTCTTTCTTTTATCGCAGGATAACGGCCTTCCCCCTTATTATTGCAGATAAAGTTGGAAGGCAATTCTTTTTAATTCAAATCTTCCAATATAGATGAACGCAAATTCCGCAGCAAAAGACAAACAACAAATACCAAGACAACTTGCCCAAATTAAGAAATGTCCTTCCAACTCTTGCCATCCCAGAACAATATTTTTCGGCCGTGATTTGGAGTCTGCCAATTTACCAACTCGTTCCATCGCTTTATCGGTCCAATATTTAATCAACCCGGATTCCTTGATCTTTTGAACCCGATCGTTCACTATGGGAGTCAAAGGGCTCATTTTTCCAAGCCCTAAAGCAACCCGATGAAATCGCGGAAAGTCAGTTACAATATGTGCTTGAGTTTCTCCATATCTGCAAAAGGAGAGCTAAATACATGCCTACTTTCTTGAATAATTTAGATTTAAAAAACGCACTCATTGGTTAGGCGTTTGCGTATCTCCACTTGAAATAGTTGCAAGCTTTGAAACAAAATGATGTCGCCTCGGCTAAAGTTCTTGAATGCACCGTCATAATCTCTGTGAGATTGATGGGATGCCCTCAATTCCTGAATCAAAGGGTTCTTTGACACGTAACTTATGAAGGACGATCCACCTCTGCTAGATGTCGGTAATCCAGCCTGAAAGTTAGGAAAAAATAGTATAATGATTTCATCTGTCAACAATGGGGCTTTGATCCCATTTTGACAATGAATTCCAATATTTGGGTCTGACTTTTAGCGTATTATGAACAAAATTTGAACTGTGCTTTCTTATGGAAAGAAGGAGCACCCAAGTGCTCAAAAGGCTGGAATGGCACAAGTGAAAAGGTTGCTTTAGTGAGCGTTTTAAATCATACTGCTAGAGCACGTCTCCGCCAGTCATGTGAGGGTATTTGCAATTTTTGCTTAATTTTGACAAAAACTTTTAGTACTTCATGTGGTGAAGATTTCAAAAACATTTGTTGAGAGTTATTTTCCAGATGAAATATGTAACTAAATTGCAACTAAAATATTCCGTTCATTTCAAATTTGGCGCGCACTTTTCAGACTAGATCAGCCAATCTAGAGTCGCTCTAAGCCAATCAAGCACCTCCATTCAACCCTCTGAGAAATAAACAGAGCCATAAAATGTGAGGTGTCGACCGCCATCACTTATTTCATCTACATACTTTGTAGACCTTGTACTACATACTACACTTCTCTCTGGAGGAAAATTTTGTGTTTACAAAGAAACACAGCAAAGTGAAATCAAAAGTTGTTTCACATCATATCTTCAGTTTTGTGCCGAATTGTTTTGCCAATTGTTCTGCGACCAAGTTACATATGTTCCATCTAGGGTCTTGTGAATCTGAATTCAAGAGTGACATCCAATATTAAGTGGAAAAAGCACTCAAAATGTTCATCACTCACAGCGCTCACAGATTCTTCATCAAAGCCAAAAGAGATGTGTTGAGAGCCATTGACCTATCATGACTTCGTCCTCCATGGCCTACCTTATTAATTTAACCCAAATCTTAAAATAATTGATTACTCCATAATCAGTGACCATTATGTCTAAACGCACATGGTTTGTTTATTAATTGTGATCATCTCATTCTATTCCAATCATTCTGACCAGATTTAGACCAGATGACCAGTTTTAGACCAGGTTCAGGGGTCTTTGTTCAGACTGAGTAGACCCAAGTTGCCAAGATGCAAAGCCATCCAAGAAGAATGGACTTACACAAAACTCCCTTAGGACGAAGAAACAATTTGTTATTGAAAGAACCAGACAGTTCCAAGGCCAAAATTGACTTCTCAGACTTCGAGTCATTTCTTTCAATTTTGAATTCAACCAAGGTTTGTGAAGCAGAGCAACGGAGGGATGAGATATGTAACAAACTATATGAAAAAGTATTACTCATTGAAAGCTTGCCAAACTGTCAAAATGTCGTGTTTGTTTTCTCGTTGAAATACAATCTAAACTTATCAAAGCCAATAAGATTGCTATACAAAATGTTTATTTAATTATATGTAATCAAGTTTCTGTTACATTATTAAGACGTTCTCGTGTCAAATAGATGAGAAATCACCTAGCATACTTTTGCACGAATATAACAACCTCTTGAACACTGCAATACGAAATGCATACATGGTTGAACACAAAATGTACTGTATTATTCAGAGGGGGTTCAAGCCTTTTAAGGAATCTTTGAAGCAAGATTTCAAAGATCAGCCAATACTACTGAAACTACTGAGCAAGAACGACCCTCGTAAAAGAGGTTGAGACATCTTCAATGATTTATACTGATGGATTTTGAGTTCGTATTTTGCCATACTTTTGCCATTTTGGTCCTTCAGGATCAAAAAAGCTTACCACTACTAAACTTCTCAAAAGACAAGATATCTAATCTCCAAGAAGAATATGGCAGCACTACCAATTCGAAATTCATTTTTATAACTACCAATGGAACAGGTCTTTGGTCAAAAAGTTACTACAACTCGCCTTTTTTAACGGCAATTACTCTTTGAGTAAAAAGTGGCAACACTAACTCGAAACCCATCCCTAATGATTTAGGCGCATGACATTGCTCAAAGAAAAATGCCTTTTAACTAGTTTAGGGATCTGAAATAGATTTTGGCGCAGAGCAGAAATTCCACGTACTTAAAAACTGTTTTTATTCAAGAAGAGCAATAACTTGCTGCCTTTCTGTATTTTTGATAACTGTCAAATATCTTTAACTTGGCTAAACTGCAAATTATACTCTAAATTTGTAGGCTACTTATATATGTACTTAACAAAAAACAAGTCTACAACAATTTGTGACTCATCACTGGATAACGACAAATTTGACAGTCCTCCTTTACGATCGTTCTGGCTTACAAGTACCTAATCGTATCTTGTAGCAAGCCATCCTACGAACGAGTGTCCAAGGTGCGCGCCAAATTTGAAACGAGCTTCATATTTTAGTTGCACATTAGTTACATATTTCATCTGGAAAATAACTCGCGACAAATGTTTTTGAAATCTTCACCGAATGATGTACTAGCGGTTTTTGTCAAAATTAAGCAAAAATTGCAAATACCCTCAGATGATTGTGGCGGATACGTGAGAGGTAAAACAGAGCCGTTGGCTTCTCTGAGTTGCTTGGCCCGTTTTGGGAAATCCAAGTCGTAATTCATTTAAGCATCCATTCACTGATTCTAGGTCCGCGGAAACGATCGACATTTCAGGTAAGAGACCTTGGCTGGAGTTGGGTCAAAATTACACAAAATTCATCTTCAAGGTAATTGAATAAAAAACACTTAAGCAAGCGTTGTGCTATTGCAAAAAAGAATCAGCATTGATCAAAACAATAATTCAAATATGCCAAAGATGAATCATATTTGAAATACCGGGCGTAACGATAAATCTTTACTCTCAGTATTTGCCCAATAGCTCAAGATTGGGTGGTGGTAGACAAATGATTCCGTTTTATAATATAGCATAAAGACATAGTTATCAAACAAAACAAAAAAGAACGTTCTAGTTGCTATATTTCCCAAGATATTTAATATGGAAAGAGAAAAACGAATTTCGATCCGCGCGCTTTTGGACGCTGGCCAAACGACAACACAGATTTCCCACCAAGTGGGTGTGTCCAGACCCACTGCATATGCCGTGAGGCGGTCCCAGAATATTGAGAGAAAGGCTGGGAGTGGACGCAAGTCCAAACTTGACCCAAAGAAGTTCAAGACACTGGCAAAAAGGGCCCCACTGAAGTCAATGAGGTCAATTGCAAGGGATTTGGGCATTTCGCACATGTCAGTGAACAGGGACAATGAAAAAGGCTGGTGGAAAGAGCCTTGTGAGAGTGGAGAGACCTCCATTCTTTTTCATTGCCCTGTTCATTGACATGTGCGAAATGCTCAAATCCCTTGCAAATGACCTCATTGACTTCAGTTCTTTTTGCCAGTGTCTTGAACTTCTTTGGGTCAAGTTTGGACTTGCGTCCACTCCCAGCCTTTCTCTCAATATTCTGGGACCGCCTCACGGCATATGCAGAGGGTCTGGACACGCCCACTTGGTGGGAAATCTGTGTTGTCGTTTGGCCAGCGTCCAAAAGCGCGCGGATCGAAATTCGTTTTTCTCTTTCCATATTAAATATCTTGGGAAATATAGCAACTAGAACGTTCTTTTTTGTTTTGTTTGATAACTATGTCTTTATGCTATATTATAAAACGGAATCATTTGTCTACCACCACCCAATCTTGAGCTATTGGGCAAATACTGAGTGTAAAGATTTTATCGTTACGCCCGGTAATTTCCATAAATGCTTTCGAAAAACTTATTTTCCACTTAGACGTGAGCGAGCACATGTTTTGTACCGTGCTTCTCTTTAATTCTTTATCTCTCATTTTCTTTCTTGCTCTTTTACATGTACCATTTATTTATCTAATTATTGATGTTATTTTATCTAAATATTCTAATTGCCATTGAAACCCTTTTTTTACTTACCATCATTTGTCACATGTCTCATCCACCCACTCATTTTTCTACCATTTTGGTGCTTGAGTACTTGTTGCAAATACAAAAATAAAAATAGAAATGAGACAATTTTAATATCTTTCTGAGAATATCTGATTTTATGTGCCTCATTTTCTAATCAATAAACTGAGCATATTATTAACCAGGTGTTAGCATATGTATCTTTACGTAAAATAGAGATCATTTCAAAGACCGAGATGGACGATTAGATGGGCAAAATTGCATTCGCTAAAATGTGCTCAGCAACTCAGCACAGCCAAGGATGGCTCAAGCCAGGATTACTTTCAAAATACACACTAGGTCCGATTAGTACAATGGAAATTCAACGGAACAATATATTTGTTGCAAAAACCTCACATTTTAGTACAATGATCGGACCTAGTGTGTACCGGGTGTTTCAAAAGAAACAGAACACCTAATTCCATCGTCAATAACTCATGATTGAAAACATGTATGAACCTCACCTTTATTGGATAGGATTGGCCAAACACTTGACTTGAAAAGTCAGAAAAAGCAATTTCACCCAATTTCAATATTTAAGCGACGACGATTTTTTCCCTTAAGGGCCCTTTACGAAAACAGAGCGTTCGTGACTCCGACTTTTTTCTCTCTTCATAAATTTGGCTAAAATCAAAAACAAGGCGACAAAAAGAGAATAACAACTTGTGTATCTTAAGAATTGTTATCTGCCGCATCTTTTTGAGCTCTATATATTTTTTGTGAGATCAACCATTTCCGAGTTACGGACATGGTTTGCTGTTCCGTTTCTTATGCATCACCCGGTATTTTTGAAATCCGTCCTGAAGTACAGTGGTTCCTGGCACAGCCAATAGCCCTATTGAACCGCCAGCAGGATGATTGAAAACGCTCACTTAAGCAATCTTTTGCATGTGCCAAAGGCATTTTTGGTATTATTTTGTACCGTTTCAAAATTTAGATTTTCTCTAGCACCACCATAATTGAGATTAAACTAGGGCGTAATTAATAAAAAAAAATTGATCGATCAGTTATTGATTGGTAATGTTTGAGTTATTTTATAAGAAATGGAGAATTTCCTTATTTTTCTCAATAAGCCCTTTAATTTCAAAT
The DNA here is from genome assembly GCA_010645155.1 of Tigriopus japonicus. Lineage (NCBI taxonomy): Eukaryota > Metazoa > Arthropoda > Copepoda > Harpacticoida > Harpacticidae > Tigriopus > Tigriopus japonicus. The sequence goes on along the minus strand of CM021316.1, from coordinate 7,972,015 downwards.
CTGCAAAAGTGGCAAGATATTTCAACGAAACATATCATTTCTTCATATTTATCAAGATCAAGAGAGTAATTTTTCTCATGTGTACACAAATGTAAGTAACACAACCAAAGCACATAATAAGGTCAGATGTTTTGTGTATTCCAAGGTGTGTTAGCAAAGATGACTTCGAGGCAACTTCAAGGCAGTTTCAGCCGTTTTGTTAATAGCATAAGCTTTCTTGAATCAGAAGTACACCAAGCAACTCATAAAAAAGAGAAGTGTACCACTGGTGCCAAGGTGCAACAAGTAGATACGTCAACAATTTTCCAACGCTAGTCATATGTATGTTTAGCATGCACAAACATGTGCTAGTTCCATTGACTTCAAGTAAACTTCTAGCAAGCTGGGTCGCTATTTGGGCTTAGCATCAGGTTTGATTGATGAGAGGTTCTCCGAGAAGCACGCCTAGAGAGGAGCATTCCAACGTTGTGGAAGCACTCCCATTTGAACACTTCAACGCTGATCAATCGAACTGCAAGCGAACTTCCTTCCAGTGTTTCCTTAAATTAGCTGCCAAAATTTACATGCTCCTGTGAGATCAATCAATGTTTTGAGTTGAATGGAGTAATATGAAATAAAGAAGGAGAAATGTGGAATAGCTGAACCAGCGGGCAATTAGTGTTTCGAGAGGATGAATTTACGATCATAGATGTAGAGGCAATTCTAGGTTGGAATGAGAAACTTACTTTTCAAAATGGCAGCTGTCTCAACAAAACCAGCCAATTGAACTACGAAGTGTCCTAACAACAGGAACCACTGTACGTCAGGACGAATTTCAAAAATACACACTGGGTCCGATCATTGTACTAAAATGTGAGGTTTTTGCAACAAACGTATTGTTCCGTTGAATTTTCATTGTACTAATCGGACCCAGTGTGTATTTTGAAAGTAATCCTGGCTTGAGCCATCCTTGCCTAACAAGTACACTTTCTAGAGTTGCCATCAAAACATATGCTCACACCATTTACTTGAACTGGACGATTCATATTGCGTTTGGCACAATTTGTCAAAATTGCACCCAACAAACTATCAGAGTGCCACAAGTTCAAATTGAATTAGTATATGAAATCACTGAATGCGATTTGATTGGGTTGCAGAAATCTTCAAAGGAGCTGTGTTTATAAAGTTAATGAAAAGTTTACTCTCAAGTAGACTTTTGAGCATACCTTCAAGTAAACTAGCAAGCATTCCAAGACCAATACAACCAAAACATATGACCTATTATTGCAGTCATGGTTCTTCGATATGTTTACAGAAGAAGAAAATAGCGGATGGAGTTTAGGATTAAGCAATAAAGATTAATCGTAAATAGGTCAAACACAATGCGGTCACAAGTAAATTGATCAAAAAATGGGTCACCTGAAAAAGGTCACAAGGTAAAGGGGTACCATGGGATCCCATGGGGCGATTTTCATTAATGAAATACATTTGTATTCCTGGGGTCACCCCCTGGGTGATGTGGGGAACTGAACTCGTTTGGACTTTGGAGACTGAATCAAAAACACTAGGTCCAAAATGAGTCCAACGTCCATTTTAGTGGTCTAGTCCAGGTTACCCCTAGTTAGAGTTCTAGGGAGAGAAATGACACTCCCAGCCAGCCGCTTGCCTTCAGTTTTGATCCCCCTTCACTCAGGGTTGCATCGGAGAAAAACCCGCCCGGTTTTTTCGGGTGGGTTTTTCGGGCGGGGTTTTCGGCTTTTTCGTTTCTGTTTTTTTTGGGTTTTTCGTTTTCGTTTTTTTCATATTTTTTGTTTCTTCAATATTCTTATTCTTATTCTTAACTCTTCACGTTATCTTCTTCAAATTGGACCACATTATCAAATCCCAACTGAGTTTTTAACGATATAGGACACAATAATAACTCGATTTTTTGCAAGAAACAACAACTTTTGGCATTTTTTTTGTCTCGATTTCTCAAGAAAGTCCTATGATAAAAAAGACAAATTTGCCCAGAATTGAGACATATTTGGCCGAATTTGACATTTCTATGTCAACAAGTAGCATTTTAAAATCAGAAAATGGCAACTTATTAACAACTTTCCTCTCATTGTGTGCAACTTTTAACAAAAATAGCAACTTCATCCGTGCCCTATCTATAAAATATCCTCATAATTCATATCTTCTTCAAGAGATCCAGGAAATGCAATATCCACAAGCATTGAATTTAAGTCTCATAGAGGTGAGCACAATTTTTGAGGGCCAAAAAGAGAAAAACCCGAAAAACGCGCCCAAAAAACCCGCTTAATGTCAACTGGGCAGGATTGAAGCAACCCTGCCTTCACTAGCCTACAGTTGGGCAGGATCACTGTAATGTGTTCTAAAAAGAAGAGTGGCCTGACAGCCCAAGCGGAAATTGATTGATTTTTGAATCAAATTTCTAGATGACTTGGAATTAACATAACTTAACTTAACGTAATGAAGTGATATTAAGAATGAGGAGATGAGTTAATTGAAAGAGGTGATACACCTATTGGCGCTCTTGGCCGATTAATAGTTAGATACCTCAATGCCAGTATATATGAGGCATTTTAATGCATAATGGGTAATATATAAAACGTTATTATGGCTTATTAAGTGCAAGAAAGCTATAAGATCAATAATTACTTACAGTAACAATAAGTCCTTAAGGTATACCAAATATTTCATGAAGAAATCACCTATATGAATTACTTAAATGGATATTTGCATATATTCAAATTGAATTGTCTCAGGTTAAAACTATGTTAAAATTTGATGTTTTGGGTTGTCTATCTATGCATGAATATTACAAAAATATCAAAACTGAAAATCCTTTAGAGGGGAGATACGGAGGCTGGATAACTAAGCTGTTAACATCTAACATAAATCTGAATGAGATAACATATCTTCCTGAGCAACACAACGCTTACAGAAAAGGTTGCGTGGCCATCAGCTGTCCAGAAGTTCCGTGGTCTATGTCTTATTCCATTACAGCAATTACTAGTAACATCATCATTTTTGGCGGGAAAAAAAGTTCGGAAGACCTGTGTTTCTGATTAGCGTGCGAGGTAACTAAAAGGAAGGTTTAGGCCTGGTGATTGCAACAATGCCTTTCTTATCTGCACAAATTGAAGTTGAAATAGCAATTCTTGACATTGTTTTTGCAAAAAAGTATGTTTTGTTGCTTTTATCTAAATTTCACTACATAAGTTGAGAGGGTTCTTCCGAACTTTGAAATTAGGAATGCCTGACTTTGAATAACAAGATGGCTAGAGGAGATCGGTTCCTGGGGCAACTAAACCTAAAACATATTATTTGTTTAATTGAAGGCTTTCAATTTCTCCATTTTTTTCAAATTACTTTGCAATAATTCTCAAAATACATTAACCATGCATGCCATTGCCCATAAATGCAACATTTTTCGAAAATCTGACCCTTGAAAACTGAATTTTTTTTGGCAAGCCTACCCTGCTAAGGGCAGCAGGTCCGTAAAACGCCGTAAAATGATACGGTAAACACTCCCATTGACAACAATTTTCTTCTGACTAGGGGTAGAGTTCTAGGTAGAGAAATGTCACTCCCAAAATCAAGAGTTTTTGTTATGATTCCATTCAGCTGACAACTCACTCTCATGGCATGGCGGCAAATTCAAATACCCAGGAGATTGAGGTATATACAATTGAAGATCAGGGTTACTTCAGAAGTCTTAAGAAGCAAAAACTTTTCCAGAAATTTTATGGAGGTATTCACTCATAGAGTGGATCAGCTACAAAGTTTTTGATGTTCAAGAGATAAACCGATACAAGAAAAAGTACCAAAGATTACCTAATTTCATCATTTACGTACATTTCACAATTTCTACATAGTTTCTTTGTTTTAAGATTTGGTCAACCTGACTGAGGGTTCATTCTGGCCACAACGGTGCTACAGGGAAAACAAACAGGCCTGGCTGACGTTTACTGAGTTTGCCTCATTCATAGATTTTTTGATTGAAAGATAATATCGATTAATTGATGTTTACTGATGAAAAAATTCAATCATCTAATCTTTCTCACATCAGGTTGCTAGTTCTAGGTTTGCCAACATTACTTATGTAGTACACCACCTTGCCAAATTCGGAAGCAAGTTCCCTTTGCATAGCGCCCCTGATCCAAAGGGTTCCCATACAACTCCTCCAACACTAATCTCCCCCTGTAGGTTTGCACCAGGTGATCTCCGCCATGGTAAACTC
>CM021316.1:7950735-7965304 GCA_010645155.1 Tigriopus japonicus | reverse complement strand
GGAGATCACCTGGTGCAAACCTACAGGGGGAGATCACTGTTGGGGGAAAGAGATGGCCACCGATCCAAAGTACAATGATCAAATGAAGAAGGGGTGCCATTTGTGTTTGTCTCCAGAGGAAAGGCACAGCATTCAGCAGAAAAATGATAGATTTAGAAGGCTAATTGGCAGCCTTCTTAAACAACCTGTGGTGAAAAGTGATTGGCGGTTGGATTGTTTCCATCACTAGTGATTATGTTGAGCATTTTCACTTCTTAACCTTTTTGCCATGCCCTTTTTACCTTGTAACCACTTTAAGGAGAATTGTTTATGGTAACCTGTTGATTGTGACCGTTTTGTTTGTAACCTTTAAGCCATGCCCCCCAAAAAAGGAAAACTTCTTTACTTGTTTTCAATCCTTTTTGGTTCTCTTTTGCTTTTCCCCTCCAGGTTAAACCATGGATATCCAGACTAGATGTCGTAAGACCGACCGCTTGGTTGGTAAAATCGTGCAATGGGCATTGATCATAAACCAGTTTATAGTATTGTTTTGTCAACCAACCGAGTGATCGTCCACAATCCAGCAGTCTAGAAATCCATGGTTGAACAAACTCTCACCAAGTTCCATTGAAAAGCCAAATTCACTTACATCCACAACTCCTTGAATGGTATTGATGGGTGCTTTCCTTAATGGTACAGTAAGAAAAGACACTAATCCCCCACTGTAGCCTTTGGAAAGAATGAATACTCCAATAAGGAAAGTGGCCATGAAAAGTCTCCCGGTTAACGTGGTCCACTTGTGGCTCAATTTGTTGGATTCCATAAGGGTTGCCGAAACAAGAAATAAAATACCTTTTCCCCACTCTAATGAGTTTTGAACGTCCAATAACTCATAGAGGCCTACAAATAGACACGAGGCTCCAAAAACAACCACTGACCATATCCATGTGGAACTTCTGAATGGCCTCACCATGGCCACGATTTGCGGCAATGGTGCCGGTTTCAAGACGAGAAAGGCATCATAATCATAGTCATATTCCAAGGAAAAGTCCATGATCGAAAGTCTTTCAGCCTTGGCAAACACCTGGGCGAACCCAAGATCAGCTCGGTCAAATTGAAGGTCTCCAACCATGCCATCAAATTTTCCATCTCCATCCTTGTCACGACCCCAAAATTCGCCATCGGTAGGAGTTTTCACCATTAATTTAGCATTCAGAGATTTGGCAATTGTTTTAACTAGTTCCACCTCTATCCCTTCTTGGATCAAGCCATTTCCTTTGGGGTCTTGAATTTGGTCAAAAAATGGCGGATAAATCACGGCGCTTCCGCGGATTACCCGTCCTGACAAATCCGAATGTCGGCCTCTACCTAACACATTTCCACCTTCAAACACAAATTTCCGACCGTTCCAAGCATTTGTGACAACCAAGTCGTTCTCAGGACCCATTTTGGACTGAAAGATCAAACTTGGTTCATTTTCAAGCATGGCGACCACGGCCACATTCAGAAATCGGGGACGGGTTCGGAGAAAGGTGACAAAATCCGGCAATAGGCTAGTAGTCATCAGAACCAAATAGGGCATTTCTGGTCTGGTGTGGTTGTGAATATTTTTGAGCATGTCAAAGTTTGGGTAAGTTGACAAATCTATCATTGTTAGATCACAATGTGGTAGACCAGCGTGAAGCGAATCTGGTGGTAAGATTTGAAAAACAAAGACCATCGAAAGCAAACCCAAACGGTCAGTGGTTGAGGTTTTTATGAAGCATATGTCTTGTACGTTGTGTCCTTTGAGGGCGTTTTGAAGGGAAATGCTGAAATTTGTGGCAACCGCGGAATGAATGAATGGGACCAAGAATACCGGATGCAACACCTTGAAAAGAGCCATTCTTACTGACTAAAGGCTCTATCGTTTCGGTTCAATTTATGTGCCAGATTTGTTCCCATCAAAACTTTTTCAAGACAATGCGTAGAAAAACAAGATTGGACGGAATATTGGGAAAAAGCACCAAATATGTGTTGATGTTCATTTAAAGGTCTCGATTTTCCCTAGTGAGAATGAACACCGATACTCTTGAAAGAATGATACCGAGTCTGAATAATGTAAAGTATGGAAACATGAATAACACGGAAGGACAATAGTCCAATATTTCTGATAAAATGAAGATAACTATCATATTTGCTTGTTCTATAAGTTTTGGTCGAAAGCGCTTTCGGTCTGGCACCTTGAGAAACAAGAGGCTGCACATTGTACATTTAAGGTCAATTGTTGAAGTAGTTTTGAAGAATGGTAGAAGCATATCTAGAAGAATAAAAGAAGCATGAACGAAGCATACGAAGTGAAGTAGAAATAACCAAGAAGCACTGGAATCATGGAGTGGGACGCTAGAAATGAGAATAATGATTTCCTGTAGGAACAATTCAATTACGTTCTTCTGTAAATGAGACCTTGCATATGTTGACAAGAGTACGTATTTCAATTTTCAGCTCAATCGAACGTCGGAGTCAAAAGTTCTGCTCTCTCAAAGATCAGTGCAAATCCTACCGAGATTGAATGAACTTGCTCTTTTGTGGTAATCGTTTTACCACAAAAGGGCGAGTTCATTCACGCTATGCTCTCTTCAGTACATAAGTTTGAGAAGGCCTAACTTTTCACTTCGGCATTCAATTGGGCTGAAATTTGAAATACGTGTTCTTCTCAATGCAAGCCAGGTCTCATTTGCAGAAGAACGCAAATGCTTCGTTTCTGCTGGAAATCATAATTCTCATTGCTTGCCTCCCACTCCATGATTTCCGTGCTTCTTGAAATAACCAACGCTCGATCAAGTTTCGCTACATAAGCTGCTATTGAAAAATGCAGCTTATGTAGTAAAACTTGATTGAGCATGGTTATTTCTACTCCATTTGATGTGCTTCTTTCGTGTTTCTAGCTATGCTTCTACTAAACTTCCAAACTACCTCAACAACGGACCTTTATTTTAAGGTCCAGCTCAGCTTGAGATTTCTGTTGTCGCCACGACAAATCCTATCATTTTGTGATGTATTACAACTTATTAGTATATTCGGGGCTACCATATACTTCTAAATTATATTTTACAATGTAATTGCATCCCTTTAGGATGATCTGGAAAGAAGATGTCAAAACCACAGAACGAAAAGACGCAGAGTGGATTTTTTATAGTTGTAATAATGTGCATTTAGTTTTTAGCTATTCAAAGTTATCTATTATAAAGCTCAATTTTTTCTCAAAATGTTTGCAAAAATAATTCGGCCTTTTTTCGACATAAAATAGCAAATCGTAGCTCGTATTTTTATCTATCTATCCGAGTCCTTCTTTGACTGAGTCTTATATCAGTCAATTATTACCATTAGCAAAGCCAAATCTTTCTGTTCTTGATGTATTTTTCAAGATGAATCAAAATACAATAAATATCAATCACAGCATGAATAATCAGGTCAAGAATATCTAAGCGTCACCTCTTATTGGTAACTAGGAGCGGGGTTGTACTTGGGGGCGGGCTTGTAAGCGGGCTTGTAGGCGGGCTCCTCGGGGTACTTGGCCTCTCCTTCATATTGCACATCAGCCACGTTGCCGGAATAGGCATCAGCGGTGTTATAGGTCACGATTTGGGTGCGGCCGTCGGGAAGGACAACACGGTATTCGCCGTTGGTAGCATAACCATCACGGGCCTCGTTCTGGTTGAAGTCGACTCCGGCGTATTGGTCAGCCACGGCGTAGTTGTACTCGTACTTGGCGGGCTCATCATAAGAAGGCTCCTTGTAAGAAGCGGGTTGGTAGGGGGCGGGCCTGTAAGGGGCGTTGTCGGCCAAGACGGCGGCGGCAAAGAGGATAACGGCAACGAAGGACTGGAAATAAGAATACAGGTTTACAGTCAACTTCGGATATAAGGGACCCGGATATAAGGGATTTTCGCTTATAAGGATGATTAAGGTTTTGGATGATCCGGATGATCGATTTCCATGCAATTTCGGTCGGATATAAGGGACAGTCAGATATAAGGGACGAATTTCGGTGGTCCCGCCGGGTCCCTTATATCCAAATTGACTGTACTGAGAAATGCTTCTTTGATTTTGGTTGGCCGTTTTGTGTACCTTCATGGTGATTGAGGTGATTGGATGATGAATTTCAACTGATGGAAAAATATGGAGCACACTTCAGTTTTACGATTTTCTATGGGCCCAGCGGCCCAACACTTATCAGAGCACCTACCCGATAAAATCTAAGCTTACACGCGCTAGAGTACTATAGTGCTCTAATACGCATCTTGGTTCGGCGTCAACGGTCGCAACACCATCATTGACCCCTTGAATGAGTGTCAAATGTCCTCCGCTCCCTGAGCGGACGTGCTGTGCAAAATACAACAGAAGAAACATGTAGATTATTTGTTTAAATTGAATAGTTGAATAATCGCAGTTTTTGGAGACTAGTTTTGTAAATTTTCCATTCATTTTTTTAATCCAACGTGAAATGGATACATCAACATATCGAAACACTTGCCATGTGCTGCCCAAGCACATGGACAGCACATGGCTTTTCATAAGCCTTCATGAAATGAATTATCTTCCTAGGGCTGGGCAAAATTTGTTTCAGGCAAAACACAACATCTCTTTGCTCTACTTGGTTTCCGATAAATCTTGATTTGGGCAATCAACAATAAATGAGTGCAGCCCCATTTTTTTTTTTTTTGCAAAAATATGTGCTTAAAAGTGACGAAATAATAAATAAATATTTTCTTCCAAGTGCCATGACATTTGAAAAAATGTTAAAGATTTTTTACAACGCTATTATTTATTAATTTCGTCTGTGTTCACAAATTTATCCAATGCATTTGTGGGAAATTAATGTAATGGGTCGTTTTTGGAGGCACACTTTCAACCTAAGTTTGTAACCTAGAATTTTAATATGCTTCAATAGATGGCGCAGTTTTTTTGCGAATATGGTATTATTTATTTATCTGTAATTGTCCCCACAAAAGCTCTTAATACAATCATCCGAGAATAAGACTATTTAGAGAAAGTCTTGGTCAAACCAAGAAGCACTGAATTTCTGGAGTGGGAGGCTAACGATGAGAATTATGATTTCCTTTAGGATTAATACAATTGCGTTCTTCTGCCAACAAAAACTGGCTTGTATTCAGTAGACTATGTATTTCAAATTTCAACTCAACCGAATGCCGGAGTAAAAAGTAATGCCTTCTCAAACTTATGTACTGAAGAGAGCATAGAAGGAATGAATTCGCCCTTTTGTGGTAAAACCGGTAAAACAATTACCAGAAAAGGGCTAGTTCATTCCTTCTCGGTAGGATTTGCACTGAACTTTGAGCGAGCATAACTTTTGACTCCAACGTTCAACTGGGCTGAAAATTGAAATAAGTATTTTTGTCAACATTGGCATGGTCTTGTTTGTAGAAGAACGTAATTGAAATGTTCCTACTGAAAATCATGATTCCTCTCGTTAGCCTCCCAGTCCAGAGAATTCAGTGGTTCTTGGTCAAACAAATGGGCGAGCAATGGACGGAGAGGAGCACAAGCTGAAGATTGGGGTTCTTGATATGACCACCAGATGTGCTGACGATACAGAGTCGAGGGTGGAATTCAAAATGGAACTAGGGCAAACTTTGGAAGCCTTCAAATGTAAAAAACAAAGATAACTTGGGTCATTTAACAATCTCAATGAGCAATCAAAAATATGAGCATTTTTTCCACATATATTGATTGACTTAGCTTTAAAATTTCTGGCTTCACTATTCATCTATAGCCATCCATCTCTAACTGCCATCCATAGGCCCCTATTTTAAGCTGGAGTTAAAATCTTACACAAAGTTGAAAAATTCACTTTCTTTGAAAATTGCACCTTTTGATATTTTAGGTAGATTTAGTAAGTTTTTTTTGTAGCGAACTGCAAACTTTTGGTATTTTTAATCTTCAACATTAATTAGTTTTTTTTTTAACATTAATTAGGATTTTGAATGGCTTCTTCAATGGACGAATTTAAAAGCACAATAAACACACCAGATGATTTACATTATACGTGACATGAAAAACGAAAAATTTGCAAAACATATAATTTTCCTGAAAAGATAGTTTTTTAGACAGTTTTCCCAAATCAATTTGGTTATTCAATTCATGTGTTCAATTTACCAAGAGAACAGCTCACGTTTAAGTTTATTTAGTTGCATTGTTCCACATCAAGACGTTCGTTGAAAATATGAAACAGATGCTTTGTGTTCTTGATGTTTATTACAAGAGATTTAAAATAGAATAAATATCAATCACAACATGAAAAGTCGGGTCAAGGGTTCCTGAGCGCCACTTCTTATTGGTAAGAAGGAGCAGGGGCGTACTTGGGGGCGGGCTTGTAAGCGGGCTTGGGCTCATACTTGGGGTATTGAGCCTCACCTTCATATCGCACATCAGCCACATAACCGGAGTAAGCATCTTGAACGGTGTAGGTCACAATTTGGGTGCGGCCGTCGGGAAGGACAACACGGTATTCGCCGTTGGTGGCATAACCGTCACGGGCCTCGTTCTGGTTGAAGTTGACTCCGGCGTATTGGTCAGCCACGGCGTAGTTGTACTCGTACTTGGGTGGCTCATCATAAGAAGGCTCCTTGTAAGAGGCGGGTTGGTAAGGGGCGGGTCTGTAAGGGGCGTTGTCGGCCAAGACGGCGGCGGCAAAGAGGATGACGGCAACGAAGGACTGGAAATAAGATTTAGGAATTAGAATATGCTTCTAAGTGAGCTTGGTTTTCGGCTATGGTTGCCTTACTTTCATGGTGATTGAAGTGATTGGTTGATGAGTTTCAACTGATGCTGATTCAAAGGTACTTTTGGTATTTATAGGCCTTGGGAATCCTTCTGGCTTATTAACTGTGCACTAGGCAGGTCGTTTGGTGCGTCAACATGAACGTCGTTGTTGGTTGACCCTTGAAAAGCCAACTTTGTGCGCTTGCCTAAGGGAGGTTTGCGTACGCCTATTTCCGCTCCAATTCCTTGGGTTGGGTTGAGTCGATCGAGTAACTGAACTGGACCTCGTGAAAACCGGGTTTACTAGACATCTTTCCTTGGGCGTCGAAATGAGGTTTCGGACAGAAAGGTAAAGTCGTACTTGTTGATCTGAAATGGTTTTGAATGGTTTAAAGCTAACGGATCGCTTCTTCTCAGATTCTTGTTTTTACAATAGGCTGTTCCCGGTCACTTTTTTTTATTGACGATTGGTGTAACCCCTCCCATCTTGTTGTCTTGACCGGTTTAGACACAAGGAACGCATAAAAAGGGTGCAAAGTTATTAGTGGTGATGCTCTGTTCAGATTGTTTGCCTAAAAACAAGGGCTCTAAAAATGGTAATTTCGACAAATTGAGAGCTTCTTTCAACATGGTCTTCAAAGCTATTTTTTTTCAAGCGCAACCCTTGATCTTACTGAACTAAACAATTAGAAGTTGTTATGGTGATAGCCTTTTATTGTTCATGTGTTTTTAGATACCAATTGGTAAACAAAAGAAGAAAGTTTTTTTAACTGTAGAGCAGAAAGTCTGGAGCAGGGGTCGGCAACCGGTGGGCTGCGGCCCAAATGTGGGCCCAGGTGTGGTCGTTGGTGGGCCCAGGAGCTATGGAGAAAGTCCAAAATAGTGGGCCCACGAGCTGTCCATAGTACTGTACTTGTGGGCCCAAAGCTCTTTGATCGTTAATTTGTGGGCCCCTGAACCTACCAATGCCTGTTTGATGGGCTCCTGACAACACGAATCAAATTTCGTGGGCCTTGACCCAAAAGTGGTTGCCAACCCCTGATCTAGAGCATAAGGAGGCAAAGTTGGTGTCTGTTAAATAAAAATGGATTTGGAAACCCCAAAACCGAGAAGGAATCGATTGCCTTCTGCCTTAACTTCTTAATTGTCTTCTCTTTTCTATTTCTTCTTTTTTTCGTCTTTTTCGTCTTTTTGACCTTTATTCGTCGCGAAATTGTTTTCGTCTAATTTGGATTTTATTCGTCTTATTTCATGTAATCGGGCAATTTTATTAGTCTTTTCTTGTCCAACTGGCCAAAAATTGGGATGTTTTTGGATTTCAAGCTTTCAATTTTCCAAGCAAATAAAAACTTTGAAGAAAGTTGAATGCAAAAGCTTGGGCCAATGTAATAATTTGATTGTCAGTTGCAAACAAAACACAATCCTCACTGATAAATTAATTTGTACTCATAGTTGCTCGACAGACACAGAAAGAAAATAATTCTACTAGGTTGAAGAAACTTTCTGGCCATCAGAACAGTTAATTTATGTGCAAATATGATTTTAAGTACAGCTCTACGGAAAACGTTCCTTAAAAAGAAGCATTTTTAAACTCTTGTTTTTTTTGACATATGTTCTACTGACTTATTCTTGCTCATTGGGTATTCCTATTTAAAATCTTCTAGATTTTACCGTTTTTACTCAAGCAGACAGATCTTTCCCCGTGAATTGAGACATACATTTCGTCTATTTTTTGTGAGCAGTTTTCAAGTTTCTAAAGTTTTTTTCGCCTGTACTGGCAATAACTTTGTCCTCTTTTTTATGTATCAGTTTCATTCGCCTTTTAGGGAAATTGATTTATATTTTTTCGTCTTACAAGCATTTTTTTCGTTTTTTTCGTCTTATGGGAACTATGACATACACAACTATTTCAAACATAGTGTAAAATAATACAGTGTTTATACACTCACATACACAGTAGTGTATATACTTCGTAATCTGTACATTATTCTTCATTTATTGTTTAATCGGTCAATTTTATTCGTCCTTTTTCGTCTAATCAGGCAATTCTATTTGTCTTTTTCGTTTAATTTGACAGTTTTAACTCTACAACTGTTACAACTTTAAATGTAGAGGGACAAAAGGGTGTGTGGAAAAAAGTAAATTGTAATTTTTAAGTATCTGGTGGACTCGAAGATAAACCAAATATTTCTTGTTGCAACTCTAATGTTTAATGTCGGCTTGTTTCCGAACTTTGATTTTGACTAATGAACTAACTCTTTGTCTGGAAAAATTTTAACGCAACAATCAATATTCCAACGTTATTTCTTGAAATTTTCCGCATTTTGTAATGTTGGACAAATATTGAAGATTTTTGTATTTACCTTGTAAAATGTTATTTGCAACCATCTAGTGGCCTTGGTCCTCTTAACAGAACATCGTAATCTGTCCATTATGTCTAGTGGTTCATGAGTAAAGAAAATGTCCCCGCCAACACAATTGTCGTAAAAATATCAGGTCTTATAATTTATAACATATCAATACGGCCTTTGCCGGGTGGATAACAAAAGATTGGAGCTGAAGGTGGTGACGTCTTCTTGAAGACCTCTATAAAAATACCTTTCAAAACCACTTAATTACGTACTGTACGTTCTTGATTATTGATTAACATCTCCCTTTTTAACGTTTTGAGCACAATATTTTATCCTCAAGTTCAGGTTTCTTTTTTTTAATATTTTGTTGAATATTTGACTCAAAAGCATTAAAAAATATTACATTTGTGTTGTTGAAATGCCCTAAATACGTAAAGGTAATTGAGAGGTTATTGTAATCATGCGTATTCAACCAGGGGCCAAAATTATTTTCTTGGTAGACTTGTGCTCTATTTGTTTTTTTCTTGAGCATCATTTGAGCTCAAAGTAATTTTAATTGAATTTAATTACATTTCACGCATTTTCTAAAGAATCTGAGTGAAAGATGTAAGGAAGAAATACGTAAGAATCAACTTTAGATAATGTGAGACATCAGTCTAATTGAAATCTTTTTAAGGTTTGGCATTTTATCACGTGGCTATATGATTTTTCTGCGTTTCGCTTGGTAGGTAAAGAGCGCAAAAGGTGAAATTAAAAGATGTAATTGAATTTTGAAAGTTTTATATCTAAGTAAGTCAATTAGCTAGTCAAAAACAACCATTAGCTTTTCCTATTTTTCAAAGTGACCGTGTTAAAATTTCTCTATACCATCAAAAGTGAATGCGTATTGAGAGTCCCTAAGTAGATGCAAAACCTCAAATGTCTGTTCTTGATGTTTATTTCAAGATGTATAAAATAGAATAAATATCAATCACAGCATGAATTGCGGGGTCAAGGGTTCGTCGTCGTCACATCTTATTGGTAAGAAGGGGCGGGGGCGTACTTGGGGGCGGGTTTGTAAGCGGGCTTGTAGGCGGGCTCTTCGGGGTACTTGGCCTCTCCTTCATATCGCACATCAGCCACGTTGCCGGAATAAGCATCAGCGGTGTTGTAGGTCACGATCTGGGTGCGGCCGTCGGGAAGGACGACACGGTATTCGCCGTTGGTGGCATAACCATCACGGGCCTCGTTCTGGTTGAAGTCGACTCCGGCGTATTGGTCAGCCACGGCGTAGTTGTACTCGTACTTGGGTGGCTCATCATAAGAAGGCTCCTTGTAAGAGGCGGGTTGGTAAGGGGCGGGCCTGTAAGGGGCGTTGTCGGCCAAAACGGCGGCGGCAAAGAGGATGACGGCAACGAAGGACTGGAAACGCAGGTTAAAGAATGAGAACATGCTTCTAAATGAGGTGGGCTTTAAACTACGGTTGACTTACTTTCATGGTGATTGAAGTGATTGGTTGATGTGTTTCAACTGATGACCATTCTGAGCGACAGTCCGGTTTTATAGCCCTTCAGGAACCATAGAGTGAGCGTCCATATGTGTGCTTCACTTGACGAAAGGCGTCAGAACGTACGCACAGTAGGTGTTTCGACGCATATGTTGCGTTTCTTTGGCCGGCGTCTCATCTTGCTCTACTTTCATGGGGTTGGATCGATTGGGGGCCATAACTGGACATTGTGAAAACCGGCTCAAAGATCCGTTGAATCCCCTTGTAACGATTAGATCTGGGATAGGTCGGGATCGGGTCTGAAATAGATTAAAATTTAGCCGGATTTGGTCCTTATGGTTTGAGAATTTTGTGAACCTCTAAGTCCTAGGACACAAATGTTGATGTTTTTTTTTTCAAAAATACTTGAATAACGTTAAAATAATGGAATGACATAGAACCAGAACAGGTTTTTTTCTCTTGGCGATGTTCAACCTGTAAGCGTAACATAATCACATGTGATTGTTTTTGAATTGAGTCTGTGAGTGACGTTTTCTTCATTTTGAGTCACAATTTATTCAGTTTTGTGCCAGAACCTTTTTTTGGTGTGTTACTGTATTATTTGTATGTTATTACTTACAACTTAAATCGGTTTGCCATTTTCTTTGTTTTATATGCCTTTTTTGCTTTGTTTTATGTTTTACTCTCTCATTTGTGTGCTAATTAGAAACAACGGTACCTTCTTTTTTGCTGATTATCATTTATGATTGAATGTATTATTGCGACTCTTGGTTATGTCAAGGCGTATAGAATAAGTTTAAAAAATATACATGTATGGTCATATACATGATTAATGACATGTCAATCAATAAAACGTATCAATAGATGAGTAAAAATGTGAAATCACAGTTGAGTTGACTAGCTTAGTTTTGACAATTTACATATACAATATATTTTACCAAGCATAATTGATTACATTTGACCACCCAACTTAATTTTCAGAGATGAGGAGCAATGGGAAGTGTATTCAATTAGAGTTTTATCCACGCAATTACGCTTTGTCAATTATTTTGTAAGATACATATATTACTATCTCTAACTGACCATACCAAATACGTTGCAAGCTGGGCAACGAAATCTTTTTTTGTCTCAATCTTCAACCATGGAACATACCAGGGTCCGCGGGTTCACTCCCTTGGCTACCTCCCGAGCTGCGTGGGTCTTTAACCTTTTTACAGTGACTTTTTTACCTTGTGACCTTTTTACGGTGACCTTCATATTGTGACCTATTTACCATGACCTTTTTACTTTGTGACCTATGCACTGCTACGCTTTTCTTCGTTTTCTTAGAATGTTGTATTTGGGTGATTGTAGATAAAAAGGTCACAAACAAAACGGTCACAAGTAAATAAGTCACAATAAAATGGGCGCGTGGAAAAAAGGTCACAATAAAAAGGTTACACGGTGAAAAATCCCTTTTCCATGAATATTGTTCTGGTCCACCCGGATGTTCTCAAAAGCCCATGGGCAGATCTCAAAAGATGGGCGCAATTTTGACTCCAGAGGGGTGAGAGAACACCTTCCTTCATGATCCGCCGGATCCGGGGCAAGTTGGGACCGAAAGAATGTTAGAAATGGCTTCCTGTTAACTTATGGAACTTTGCCTTGCCATAATTATGTTCCAACAGGTAAATCTTAGGGTCCTATAGGACAATCTTCAACCATGGAACATACCAGGGTCCGTGGGTTTACCCCCTTGGCTACATCCCGAACTGCGTGGGTCTGTGACCTTTTTTACGTGACCGTTTTACTTTGTGACTTATTCACTGCGCGTCATCCATTTGATGCCCTCACAAATATTGCATGTCATGGCACACAACTAAGCCATAATTGTTTTCATCACTTAAAGATAAACAGTGCTTTAGGCCAAAATTTTGTTTTCAATAGACATATCATTGCTATAAAGGACTCTACAAGTAGAGTTTAAATAACATTACAATTTGACCCAGAAACTTCGTTTTCCTAGAATGTGAAGTATTTTACCGTCGCTACTCAAAAATAATTTCAACAAGGCAACCTTGTCTTAAATCAAAGTTTTTAGTGTTGATTAAACCCTTAACACCATCATTAGAACCTTTTGGTCATTGTAAATGGCCGGTTGGTCAACTGATACTGAAGAGTTGGAAGCACTTTTTTGTTGTCATTATTTTGAACATGCAAATCTGTTTCATTGATTTATGAAAAGCTGTTAGTGACATTCAGTTGACAAGTACCAGGTATTTGTAAGAAGTAATTCGTTTCACAAGTAATTGTATTTTATTACATTTATGAAAAGATTGACACAACTTTGCTTTTGAAGTGTTTTAACACCCTTCCAATAAAAGTGACCATCGGGAATATTTGGAACACGAAACATTGCAAAATACACAATTATAGAAGACAAAATACCTTGCCGCAATGGAGACGTTTTATCTTCGAATGTGTGATGTGATGAGGAAAGGTATACCATTTCAAGAAACATTGGAATCGTGGAATGGGAGTTTAGCAATGAGAATTATGACTCTCAGTAGAAACGAGTCAATTACTTTTTTCTGTAAACAAGACCTTTCTTGTGTTGCGTAGACTACGTACTTAAATTTTCAGCTCTATCGAATGTCGGAGTCAAAAGTTATGCTCTCTCAAAGCTCAGTGCAAATCCTAACAGGAATTTTCTGGAATCGTATTACCACAAAAGGGCGAGCTCATTTTTTCTATGCTCTCTTCAGCACAAAGGTATGAGAGCAAATCTGGCATTCGATTGAGCTGAAAATTGAAAAACATCGTCTCCACAATGCAAGAAGGGAAGGTCTCATTTGCAGAAGAACGGAAATAATTCGTTTCTACTGGAAATCATAATTCTCATTACTAGCCTCCCACTCATGATTCCCGTGCTTCTTGACCATATGAAAACTCTTAGATCATGTACCACATTTGAATACGGTTCGTTTGAGGTCACACAAGGTCGATCATGGTCTCCCACCATTTCTCTAGTTTCAGCATTTCAAATGTTATCTGTTTGTGCATGACTTCCAAAAACAGGCAGGCTGAAATTGAAACAATCTTTACATGAGCCGGCCTGCATGTAAAGGCTTCATTTTTCAGCCTGGCTGACTCAAAATTCAGCCGGGAAGGGTGGGTAGGGTGCAACTATGGCCGGTTTGTCACTGTAACCTGTTCTTAAAATTCCACTGAAACAGACCCTGATCAAAGTCATTTACACACGAGGGTGAGTTAAAAATTCCTTAGACCAATGCCCACATATCGGTGTTTAAAAAACTCATTACACGAGCCGGAAAAAAATGTCAAAAAAGCAGTTTTTAGGTTGGAAATATGGCTAAAAAAAGTTTTTTTCAGCTAAAAACGGGCAAAAAGAGTTTTTCCCAGATACAGATTGAACAAAAAAAGTTTTTTCTCGATTATTAGACTTAAAAATTTACATGAATTTCAAAAAAAAGTTTTCTTTTGGGAAAGAAAACGTAAAAAAAAAGTTTTTTACTTAAAATTTCTACAAAATAAGTTAAAAATAAGTTTTAAAAACCCGAAAAAGTTTTTTCCGGGCGAAAATGTCCAAAAAGTTTTTTTTTAAGTTTTAGGTTCAAAACCTTTTTAATGTAACATTTTGAAATATCTTATTCCACCCTTGACTGCCTTTCTGATAGAACTGTGGAGGCTGCCTTTGGCACCATGGAATCACTTACTTTTTGCATCATAAACAGCAGAACTTTTTAAGGACCTCAAGTTGGCTTAACCATCTCCTGTTGTTAACATTTGCCACACGCTTAATTTCTAAAGCAAAGTATAGTAAAGAGCGGCTCAATGTCCAGGTAACTAAGAATTAATTTCATCCTTGAGTTATATCTGTTCTTGATTTTTACTTCAAGATGTACCAAATAGAATAAATATCAATCACAGCATGAATAGACGGGTCAAGGGTTCGTCATTGTCACTTCTTATTGATAAGAAGGGGCGG
>CM021316.1:7930904-7942657 GCA_010645155.1 Tigriopus japonicus | reverse complement strand
AGATCTTGCCTAATTAAATCATAGCTTCGAGCAAGTTTGTATAAGAGCAAAATTTGCAAAATTACACCTGTTCACAAGAGATGAACCTTCAATTCGATTTTTTTTCATCAACCCAAAAATTGTATACTTAAACGAGTTAGAAGCCCAGTCTACCTCAAGTCTGGATATCCCTCGTATAACAAAAACATATTTAGAAGCATATGAGACAGAGTAGAGATAACTATGCGTGATCAAGTTTTGCTACATAGGCTCTGATTGAAAAACGCAAATAGGGCAGTGAGCCAATCTGACATTGCCTCGTGTCCAAAAAAGCCCCAAACCGTCACTTTTGCCCTGAGTTTCAGTTCACGGTTGAGATGAGCTCAATATCATTCTTGCTCTTGGTTCAGATCTTGTGTGCAAAAGAGTTTGTTGATGGATTTAGTTAGAAAAAGCTCACATTAGACCAAAGGATTTGCTCCCAACTTTCAAAAAAACCATCCTGACACATGTGTGGTTGAAGGAATCTGAGTCTTTTTCAGTTTTTTAGTCTAAAAGAGTGTTTGGCCTGCCTCTATGGACCCAGTTAAGGGTGTTCTTCATTTGCTTTCTCAGTCTCCTTAGACACAAGGTAACCCTGGTCAGTCACTTGGTACTTTTCTTTAACAGTGCTCTCTTTTGCCAACCAATTTGGAGATCACAAGGTCAAACTTAACTCGCAGTCGACGAAACGCGTTGCATAGCGTCTACTGTAAAGGAGTGACATAATTTATGGGTCAATCTGTCTAATCTGAGCAATCCTAATGAAAAGAATAGTTGATATTTTTGTGTTTTAGTTCTATGAAGGATTTCAACCCAAGCTTATATGGCAGGGAATGTAGTGCAAATAATGAGGGTCTATTGAGCTTAGCTCAAATGGTGTTTGCCCCTCTTTCAACACCATCTATTGGGGAACATTTAAAGCTGGGGTATGAATCCTTCATACAGAGAGAACTGTCACTCGGGTTAGGTCAGTGCTGATTTGATTTGAGCTAGTTAATAGTCTGGGACATAAATCGTTTTTTAATCACTAGATAGCGAGCAAGCTTTAGTCAAGCTGATTTGGTGAAGGGGGTGGAAAGCGTTGAATTTGTGAGGATAATGTCGCCCTCACAACTGTTGAGTGGACAGTTTGTGTGATCAAACATGCAAATCAAGACCAACTTTTTGAAACTTGCTCTTGAAGCCACAAGTTAGTTTTTGTCCATTTATGTTTTGGATTAACCCTATGTAACGCAAAAGCTTAATCAGTAACTTATTCAATGTAATATTGGCAAAAAAGTTTCTAGTTGTAGTATTCAAATCCAAGAAATGGTCACTTAATGACGTCTTCTTGTTCTTTCAAGAAAGTGACCACTAGCAAAAGCAAAGAAATCACAAAAGCATTACTCAATTCCACCTTTGATTCATCAATTGCATGGTTGTCATTTGCATATTTCAAATGTTCCCGCACTTATGTCCGCTCAACAATTGATGACGGGCGACACGTTTTTACAATTATACGCCCTCAAGAATTTAATAGATCTCAATGGTCTGGGAGCTAAGGTACCAAGTAAATTGATCAATCATGCCTTGCTCTTGTTTTAAAGTACTTGAATGAGAAATTCTGCTTGTGAATCCCTGAAGTCGCAAATTCCAATTTTGAATCACGAAACTAAATGTAGCCAACGTCAAATCCCTTAACGAAAACGTTTCAAGCTTGTAGAATCACACACAATTTGGGAGTGACATTGCTGTGTGAACTGTAGTCTCAAAAAGCCACGAAAAAGTCAGCTATTCAGCTCATCAACACTAACTAATTAGCCAACGATTCAGTGAGGTCACTAATCTAAACAAAGTCAGGGATTGGTTCAGAATTGAGCCCGCTCAACCAATGACAACAAGGCAGCAATTTTGCGGACATTAGATCACTTTTAACGCTTCAACAACACTTAGCAGTGATGACTTTAAGGACTCCCATAAACATTTAGGCCGATTGAAATCGGATGAATCACTTTATAGTCCAAAGAAGATCGATGTTAAAAGGAATACTTGTAAGCTTATCATCAAAAAAGCTCCAACTATCTGGGATTTATTCATCAACAATATGGCGTAGGTTAGGTCACAATGAGCCTTGATTCTGTCCATGGCATATCATTCTGTTCACTTCTATCGGGTCATTCTGATATAGAGGTGAAGAATCTTTCCAAGAATTGAAGTTTCTGATGCTGTGGCATTTTTTCTCGAAATGTTTTGGAACGGTGTCAGTGTTTGGTGCTTTCATTCTTACATTTTTTCACTTCAGCTTGCGTGTTGAATCTAGTTGTTTCTTGGCCTTAGTCTGGATTCCCATGGTTGATCGATTGGTGGGTTTGTTGATTGGTTGCCTTTACAATCCTTCAAACATCTTCTGATGCTAGTCATGAAAAGTCTTTTGGTTTTTCGCTTTCGTAAGTTGCTCTTGTTGTTTTGGACTAAAGCAAGACGACTCTTTTGTTTAGACGGCTGGCCGCGTCGAAACGGTAATTCAGGGTCAGAGGGGTAATCATAAAAATCCCAAACGTGCGTCCTTCGATACCGATCACCAAACCGGCTTATGAGTTTACTCAGATCAAAACCATGTATTTTTTTTAAAAGTAAATTACGTGTTCATTGAGTCAAGCGAGACAAGAGGCATTGAGTCAAGCGAGACAAGAGGCATTGAGTCAAGCGAGACAAGAGGCATTGAGTCAAGCGAGACAAGAGGCATTGAGTCAAGCGAGACAAGAGGGATGATTCAAATTGGTCTACAAATAAAGTTTGAACCCTGATTAGGTCTGGCCCTACGACATAAATGTGAGGTTTGGTGAAAAGTTTGTTTTTTATTTCACTCTTACAGGAAGCCTAAGTACTTTTTAACGCATTTTAAAACACGTTGGTACGTCGCAATACTAGTACATCGCATGTAGCCACCAAAAATGTCAGAATCACCTCCTTTTTTAACAGCTTTGAGCTATTCAAGTTTTGGTCCACCTGCGCAGAACAACTGTATGTCCGCGATCTCACATAGTACAGAAGAAGCAACAGGCAGGTACAAAATACGAAAAACAAAATACCGCAAATATCCATTCAATTTGCTTTGCATATCAACTAAACTACGAAAGTGTACTTTTTTGATTATATCTCAAATAAGTAGATGTAATCAAGGCATAAAAGTAGTTTACTGACACCATCGCATTATTTTTAAACGAGTGAAATCTCGATCTTCAATTAAAAACTCGTCACACTTGAGAAATGAAGGCAGAATCAGATCGGCCTAATGCTTATAAACTTGGGTCTCGGCCTCGTGACGTCATTTGATGACGTGGACAGCCGGTCACGTGACTTCAACAGAAAAAGTAGGACATTGTTCTGAATTCAATGCCATGATTTCTGACAAAAACTGCTTTATCTCACTCAATTGTGTTGTTCAAGGCTGAATGACTAAGTTGAAAAGTACCAATGTGGTTTGGTTTAATTTTTGAAATTGCTAACTCCCAATTCTAATCCAAATTTGGCAGACAAATATTCAAGGAAATGATTAAAATAATTTCTGAGAGGGATAGAATGTCAATTCCAGTCAGAGTTGGGTAAATTACTTGATGAAATGTAATAAATTATAAAAAAATACTTCTTTTATTTTGTTGCACTTTTTGGCAAAATTCTATTGACTGAGACCCCTTTTGTCAATATTGAATTTGATTTATTCTCAGTTTCATGCTTAAATGGGTTTGATTTTATTTATTATCTTTTCTTTTGAAACATGAGCATATTAGGCAAGTGATGGTTTTCCCACTTTGTTTAAAAACTGTTATGTTTATTGGTGTATTCACTTGCCACTTTAATACTTGAGAAATGCTATTCTATTTACTAACTATTAATTAGTTGATGTTTTAGAGTCAGTTTTGTTTTTTATTAAAGAGGCATTCTGTTTAAGCCTATGTAGCTACATAGTTTGCAATAATTCAAGCCTAAAAAAATTGTTTCTTGACATTCTTTACATGGTAATTGGAAGGCCGTGGGATAAACCTTTAACATGCTCTTTTAATCATTCAACCCTTTTAATTTCTTTTTACATTCGCATTGAGCCTTAAAACCCCCAATTGCTGAACTAGAACCGTTTTAAGTGTAAATCATGGTATTGAATTCAGGAGAATGTCCTACTTTTTTACGGCAAGGTGACTTAAGAAAACGTCGATTCAAGAAGCTGCATTTTGTGGATTAGGGTTGGTTTTTTTATATCTTTTGGATGTGTAAATTATTCTAGGCTTGTCTGTAAGATTTTCACAACAAATAAAGTTATTTTCTTGCAAAATGGCCCCTGAATGTCTTCCGATCTGGGAGATGAGTAGGGGTGCACTTTTCGTGCAAATAAAAAGACCAAAAAGTGTAGATTAAAGTGCAAAAAAGTGCAAACATTTTTTTGTGAAATACAAAGAAATTGCTTGATTGATCTGGTACATTTGGGAAAACACGAAAATTGCTAAGCCCCTTGGTTGTTCCAAAAATGGTATTTAAGTCAAAAAAGATCAGAATTATAAAAGTGAATATCTGTTCTTGACTTTTATTTCAAGATGTATCAAATAGAATAAATATCAATCACAGCATGAATAGTCTGGTCAATGTTTCGTCATCGTCACTTCTTATTCGTAAGAAGGGGCGGGGGCGTACTTGGGGGCGGGCTTGTAAGCGGGCTTGTAAGCGGGCTCTTCAGGGTACTTGGCCTCTCCTTCATATCGCACATCAGCCACGTTGCCGGAATAAGCATCAGCGGTGTTGTAGGTCACGATCTGGGTGCGGCCGTCGGGAAGGACAACGCGGTATTCTCCGTTGGTGGCATAACCATCACGGGCCTCGTTCTGGTTGAAGTCGGCGCCGGAGTAATGATCGGCCACGGCATATTGGTATTCGTACTTGGGGGGCTCATCATAAGAAGGCTCCTTGTAAGAGGCGGGTTGGTAGGGGGCGGGCCTGTAAGGGGCGTTGTCGGCCAAAACGGCGGCGGCGAAGAGGATAACAGCAACGAAGGACTGGAAATAAGAAGACAGGTTTACGATTGGAGCTTCATTGATTTTTGGGGGCCATTTTTTCTTGCTGTACCTTCATGATGATTGAGGTGACTGGTTGATGACTTTCAACTGATGACAAATCTCGAGTCCACTTTAGCTTTATACGTTTTTTTTCATGAGTCGAGCGATCCAGCGCTTAGAGGATTGACTGATGATATGCTGTTGGTTCACTACTGTGCACGCCTTGATTTGACTTAAAAGGCGGAAATACAACCATTTACTCCAAGAACGATTTTCTAAGCATTATCCCCCAAACAAACACTTTACCCAGAACTTCCATCAAATGTTAATTGGGTAATAAATATGGATGTGGTATGGTTTTTGGTTGAATTTATATGTAAAATACCTTGAAGATTGGCGTGAATTCTTGGTTATTGAAAAGGAATTTCAGGTAAGGACCATAACACGATTCAACTGAAAACATACAGGTGTTGCATACAGTAAATAAAACAATAAAAGCTTAGTTCAGGATGCAGAACTCATTTTCAGATAGTTTGACGAATCCTGGAATTTGCAAAAAAATGCTTAAGTATTGTTTTTATCTTACGTAAGGCGACATTTTATGATTCTACCACAAATGTGACTCAACACGTTGTGTCCAAATTGTTAATGGAGGGACTCCAAATGGAACTTAAAGTGTTTTAAGATGAATTTTGGCATGTACTTTGCCTTAAATTCTTTCTCAATAGTCAAGTTTTTCATACTGATTGTAGGTAAAAAGGTCATAAGCAAAACGGTCACAGGCAAATAGGTCACAGTAAAAAGGTCACGGGGTAAATTGGTCACAGTAAAAAGGTCACGGGGTAAATAGGTCACAGTAAAAAGGTCACGGGGTAAATAGGTCACAGTAAAAAGGTCACACGGGAAATAGGTCACAGTAAAAAGGTCACACGGGAAATAGGTCACAGTAAAAAGGTCACACGGTAAATAGGTCACAGTAAAAAGGTCATACGGTAAATAGGTCACATAATAAAAAGGTCATAAGGTAAAAAGGTCACACGAGAAAAAAGGTCTTGCAATCATTGCAAACACATAATGTTGTTGGGCTAAACATCATACTTTAACTGAGGTTGAGACAATTTATTAATCATGTGCTTCACTGGACATTAAGGAAACGTCAGTATGACACTAAACAGCAGCAAATAATTCAGCAAACCAATAACAAGGATAGCCTCTTAAACAAAGGCATAGGTTTTAGGTAGTTTGAAGTTGTTGCTGTGCAAAACAGACCAAAAATCTAAGTTTTACTGTCAAAATCTACAGAGCTGTTTGTCTAAGTTGATATACCGACCCTCCTGTTTTGTCCTTTGAGAATGCTGAACGAAAAAATTGTTGAAAATAGATGTGCTTTATAGATTTCCGAAATATTTTAGAACAACATTCCATTCACTTCATCTCAGAATTTAGTCAAAGGAAATTTCCAGCTATTATTTTTAAACATGTTTTAAGTAACATCATAGAGTTTTCCCATGTGACTTAATCAGTCAATCTTAAGTAAGTGTTTAGCATTGCCTCTATATCTCAAAACTGGCCTCAAAAGTTTCTAGAATAAAAGAAATACTTTAGTATACAAGGTATTTAGTACACAAGGTAAAACTATACAATGTATAGGTACAATTTCCTTCCAACTTCTACCTAAGGACCATTTAAAATGACATGTCTAGTCAATGTCTAGTCATTCTTCTTTGAACTGACTCAAGAAGATCAATGGAGCATTTCAGTCCCGGCGACCAAACCGAAGAGGCATACTCAAGTATTGGACGAACGTAGGTGGTAAACAACAATCAAAGGAGAATCAAGTGCCTCGTAGAAAAGGAGCGCTTAATCATTCCAACCACTGCATTTGCCTGATTTGTCAATTTAATTGAATTTTTAAATGACTTTACAATCTCTTTGACACATCATTTGGCATGGATTATGTTTTTAGATACTGAGATGTTTTATTATATGTTTGTTTTATGTTTGCTTATGTTTTTAGATACTCTCCTTCAACAAAAAATGATTATCGATCCTGATCTGATGTTGATCAGCGGGGGAGTGTTCCATGAACGGAATTTTCATATTCACTTTTTAAGGTTGCGTGTTTTGTTAATAACAATGACCCGATGAATAAACAAGTTAATTAGGAAAAATACGCCTTTGAAAATTGCAGCGAAAAGAGATTGCAGAATAAGAAATAAATACACAAGAATCACTTCAAAGATGTACATTCTAGACAAACGAATTTAATTTCTGTGATTGCGTTCAATGTTTATTAAAAAGTTACTCGTCTAAGTCCACAATAATCAAAATTAGTGCACAGGGGAAACGGAACGAGAAACGAGTACTTTTTGGGTTTTTGAGCCGTAACAATTACAGCATTTTTGAAATGTAATGGCAACGCAATTCCTTTTGCGAAAAAAGGAACGAATAACTGTACTTTCGTTACTTGTAATTTCGTTACAACTGCCTTGTTCACCAATTATCAGTGATGAAAACCTGCAATCAAACTTTTTGAGCACGCTAAACGAATATCTTGGATATCTGTTCTTGATTTTTATTTCAAGATGTTCATTATTTCAAATAGAATAAATATCAATCACAGCATGAATAGACACCCATGTTTCGTCATCGTTACTTCTTATTGATACGAAGGAGCGGGAGCGTACTTGGGGGCAGGCTTGTAAGCGGGCTTGTAGGCGGGCTCCTCGGGGTACTTGGCCTCTCCTTCATATCGCACATCAGCCACGTTGCCGGAATAAGCATCAGCGGTGTTGTAGGTCACGATCTGGGTGCGGCCGTCGGGAAGGACAACACGGTATTCGCCGTTGGTGGCATAACCGTCACGGGCCTCGTTCTGGTTGAAGTCGGCACCGGAGTAATGATCAGCCACGGCATATTGGTATTCGTACTTGGGGGGCTCATCATAAGAAGGCTCCTTGTAAGAGGCGGGTTGGTAGGGGGCGGGCCTGTAAGGAGCGTTGTCGGCCAAAACGGCGGCGGCAAAGAGGATAACGGCAACGAAGGACTGAAAGTAATGGGAAAAGATGTTTGACCGGTTTTATGTTGTTATTAGCGGACATTTCGGGCTGTTTTAGTACCTTCATGGTGATTGAGGTGATTGGTTGATGATTTTCAACTGATGACAAATCTTGAGCACTCTTCAGTTTTATACGATTTTATTCATGTGTCTAGCGGCCCATCGCCTTGTACGTAGAATGTCCGATGACATTTGACATAGCAGACCTGTAGTGAACTTTTGTGCACACCTTGGTTCGGTGTCAATGGTCGTACCACAACCATTGGCCCCTTGAACGACTTCCAAAAGTTTACGCAGAACCATTTTCAATCGACAACCGTGATCCAACACGGCCTTGTTGGCGACACAACTTGGTCAATTGTTGAGGTAGATTCACAAGAAACAGTGAATTTCCTGAATTGGCAGGCTAGTTATCTGAATAATGATATCTCAAACGATCAACTTAACTTATTTATTTTGCAAATTTTGTTATGTTGGGTAGAATACATGATACTTCAGTGGACTATACATATTTCAATTTTCAGTCCTACCGAATGCCGGAGTAAAATGCCTTTTCAAATTTATATTCCTAAGAGGACATATAAAGAAGTAGCTTGCCCTTCCACTAAACTTCAAGAGATCATACCTCTCAACTATGGGACATGTAAAGTACGGGCACGAATTTTGAACTTTGAAGGCTGATCAGGCTGCCCCACAATCGTTGCAAAAACTACTACGATCAAAGCTCTTCCAGTCTCTCCAAAACTTTGAATGCAAAAGTACTCTTTACAAACAGAAATTCTTCCAAAGTTTTGGCTACTATGTTTAACATTCATCACCCGATTTGCATTAGCATGGTGGCGAATTATGAATTGTGCTGAAGATCATACCGGTACCTATCAATCACCACCTCAAAAACTGGAAACACTAAAACCAGGTGGTGTCCAAGTGCCGATTTAGAGAACAGTCCATCTCTGGAAGAACAAAATTGTTTTTATCCTACAAGAAATCAAGGGCTCTTCAACATCAGAAATGTAGCAGTCCCAGTAAATAGGTAGTTTTTTTTTCTAAAAAAACTGTCATATATTTATGCTAATAAGAAAATCAATCCGTTGGTAGTTGGCACAGTGTTTTTTTTTGTTGGGTTACGGATTTTTCATTACCGTTGCAAAATAAGTCAATAAGTTAATCATTTTCATTGCTATATATAATTAGCATTTATACGAAATTTGATCTACCAATGAGCTACTGTTGGCAGATCTGTACAACCCTTGAATAGTGGGTTGGTCAGGAATAGTATTTAAAATTTGTCCAATCCTGCTTTAAATGCTATTAGAGGATCAACTTCTTTATACTCCCGACGAATTCTAATGGGAAACAGATTGAACAACGAAGGAACCCGATAACGAAGAGAGGAGGAATTCATTGTTCGAACTAGCCTGGATTCCTTGGGATTTGGAGGCTCTTTTTTTGCTTTTGCTTTTGTGCTCTTAGAGCACAAGTAAAACCTCTACGATCGCTACAGCTGACCTCAAATCCTGGGTTAGGACAGAGGCCATGAATGTTCTTGAAGACATATAGTATGAAATACCTTTCATACCTTCTCTGAGTACTGTACAGCCCTAACTTCTGGAGCCTCTCCCAATACGAGAGCTCTCTCATTCCTGTGATGTTCCTGGTAAAACATCTTTGGACCTGCTCGATCTTTTGCAAACCTGCTGAACTCATTGGAGCCCAAATGGGTGAGGCATATTCAAGATGCGGCTGGACAATCGACTTGTACAGAGTTAGCATCGTAATACTAGCTCGTATGCTATGATGGCAAAGCTCGATAGTTGACTTTCAAGTTTACTTCAGAGTGTGCTTGCCCGGTTTTCTCCATCGATTTGCCTTTTCTCGAATGTGACGGTCCGTTTCGATCTTGAAATTCCCGAACATCTATGATCGTTCGCTCGCCTCCTTTCAAAGCCGTCACCTCCTAATTTCAGCTACCCCACATTTCTCCTTTTGTCTCTTCATCGCACCCTTTTCAACCCCGCACTTAAGAACAGGTCAGGGGCCGTGCAATTTTTGACAGCGAATTTGAAGAAACACTGACAGGAAGTCCGCTTGGAGTTGGCTCGATCGGCGTGGAAGTGTTCGAATGGGAATGCTTCAACGACGCCGGAGAACTTCCCTCTTCGAATGCTCCCAGTCATGCTTCTCGTCGATCAAACCTCATGTTAAGGTCAAATAATGAGACGGTTTACTTGAAGTTGACTCAAAGTGAATGCTACTAGCACACCTTGGCGCACGCTTAACATACCAGTGACTATCTCTGGACTTGAAAGTGCGATAGATCCAGCCACATGTTTGAAATGCCTTACCCATTTTCAATTGGATTTGCTCATCAAACTTTAAATCATCTTGGATGACAATACCTAAAATCTTCTCAGATGTTAAGTGCTCGGTATTGCAACCTCCATTGTAAAGCAGATCCCATGGAGTCCCGACGATTGAAATGTGATCTTGTTGCCTTATTCAAAATTCGGGCAGGGATGATTACAATCGATCCAGGCCAGAGTACCAGCTTGGATTTGCTTAGAGGAGAGCCGGAATCCTGGACGAGATCTTTGAGATGGAACCCTCATTTCCGTAAACCGGTAATCCACACTATGACCAGAAGCTGGTGTTTCGCATTCATGGAACGACCTGGACATTTCCTAACGTTTCTGCGGAAATGTCAGCATGTTTAAAGCCAGCCTCAAGAACCTCAATCTAGCCAAGTACTTAAGTTTCAGCCTTAGTAAACCCTCTTATGAACTATTGGTTCCACCCTTGAGTATTAACTACATTTAGTTGTGTGTTTGCTTATTCATTTCATCTCATCTCATATTCTGATGTTTTCTTATCCTTATACAGACAAATCCTTTTTATGCACCTTTGGGAGTGCTTGAGTTGTCCGAGACAATAAACGATTTGAGTGGAGCATCTAATTTTGACGGCCCATACATCATTGTGCAATGATGTACGTACTAAAACTATAAATATATGAAAATGAACCCTGCAAAAGGCCAATATTTCAAGGGGTGGAAAGTGATCGACTGATTGTGTAGTTCAAGGCGACTTGATGGGGAGTTCCAAAGAAATTGCACTTGGTCCGTTTTCTCTGGGTTTGGTTCAAATTGGTTTATTTCTTTGTTCAGTTGTGATGGGTTTCGTGTTAAGAGTGTTGCCATTTTGACCCGAAGTTTATTTGCTATTGAAAAAGATAGGTCGTTTTAAACTTTTCGGCCAAAGACCAAAACAAGGACCGATGTGGCAATTCTCGAACTAAATCGAGTTCAAGTTCCATCGGTAGTTATCATAATGGACTTCGAGTTGGCAGTGCTGCCATATTTTACTGGGATGTTATCTATCTCTCCTGCCCTTAAGGAATCTTCGTGATGGTAAGCTTTTTGACCCAAAAGGACCAAAATGGCAAAACTATGGCAAAAATCGAACTCAAAATATATCGGTACTGTTCAGTAGTACTATACTGAATAAGGAATATTAACTAGCCCTGAGCAGGGATAACCTATATAATAGTATTAATACTGGATGCGAACTCGCGGAATTTCTCCGGCACGCAACCTCCGGTATGAGGCCGAGATTCGTAAACAAGAAGAACAAACCGCCATGTTGGGAGCGGA
>CM021316.1:7917790-7930324 GCA_010645155.1 Tigriopus japonicus | reverse complement strand
GCACTCTTCATTTTTATACGATTTTACGTTTGTCGACGAGTCTTGAGCTTAGTTGATCATCTCATGGCGGGATCTGGTGTACTGTGTTACCTTGGTTTGGCGTCAATGGTCAAGACACAACCATTGGCCCATTGAACTACTTTTTTCGAGTGCTTCATGAGCGGACGCTTTACGCAGATCTCAGAAACATTTTCAGCCATTTGGAAACGCAACGACTAAAAAACTCTTTCACCTCGTTTCTATCAAGCCAAATAGCACATTTGGTTGTGAAATCAAGAATAAATATTTCGTCATATAAAGTGGAATCTTTATTTCATCAAGAGCTCGGGATCGGTAATTTCCACGGTTGCTAATGCTTTGCTTATGTTTTTAGCTTGGAATGTTTGCCCGAGTTTTACGGATACCAATAAGCCAAGTTACAGAACACTTTAATTAAAACAAATTTTTATGAATGGGATTTAGCTCCAAAGAGACTTTGAAGCCGGCTTCTTCGATACGTTGCTCTTGGGAGAAAATATCATCTCGCAAACACCTTTATGCGTATTTTGATTCGCAACAACCCTCTTGACTAAAACTGACTTGATTTTATGAAATTGGCTTTCAAAAATGTACAATTCTTCATGCCTTTTTGAAATTTTATAAAAAGTGACAAAATTCTTTAAATTTACGAATAAGAAAGGCAACACAAAACGTAATACATTTGGGCGTTTTTCTTCATCTTTTGTTGACCAGGAAGTTTTTGATTTTATGGTTGTTGGTTGTTGGTGCATATACCCACACATGAATTGAATCTTAGTAAGATTAATAAATCGAAATCTACAGGGTTTGTCATGGCATAATATTTTATTGCTTTGTCGATTAGCAGTAACAGTACTTTTTATCGAGTTACTTGCATACTACGATATTCTCTTAGTAGTAAGCTTTTGCTAAAGATAGTCTTGAAGCGAATATTGGTAAATTCAACACTGACACTAGGTCGGTGGTTGAGATAGTTTGGAAGTATAGTAGAAGCATATCTAGAACAAGGATAACTCTACCCAGGATCTGAACCCTCAACAGAAATAGTGCCATTCTCAAATTAGACGTTCTTCAGGCAACGCAAGCCAATTGTCATTGGGCAGGATTGGCCACATTTGCCCTTCAAAAGGTGATGAGATTATTGGCCTGCAGATAACATGACTTCTTTGTTTTGGTGGATCAACAACCATTTATATTTTGAGTATTAAGTTCCTTTTGCTATTCATAAGGTGATACCAGGTTTCTTTTATTTAAAAAAATAATTTGAGCCTAAATTCTCATTGTGGGATCCATATTACAATTCCAACAAAACTACAATATTCAGTCACCCTTCTTTGTTTGGCCAGTTGCTTCTCACTCACAACATTTGAAACACACCTCTTTTCATCTTGAAATGTGATAAATTCATCTATGCAGTGTCTTTTAAGTGTGTTATTTAAATCATATTCAGTCCATTTGTCTTGTGCCAGTGCTCCTTCATCTGCTAGAGTCCATGTTTGATGGCACACCCACCATTTGATAGTGCTTATATGATCAAAATCTCTAATTTTGGCGGCATTGTCTCTTCACCTCAAAACTAGTCTCACATGTATTTCGAACTTATAACTGACTTATTTAGCTAAATTAAGCCCCGTGGGTACTCTTACTATGAATGACTTTTTGGTGCAAATGCAAGTTATTTGCTCTTTTTTCGACATTTAGTTACAATTTCAGCCTTTTTTCTGCACTCTGTTTTGCACGTTTAAGTACATTTTTCTGCAACTTTTGGTAGGAGCAATGAAGAGATTAAGCAGGAGCAGCAGGGTTGGTCAGGGGGATTATCCACTCAGAAAAGCGTCCCGTTTATCCCCCTTGGGATAAACGGGACTCAGGGAGTCAGGCTCAACAACAACATTACAAAAGTCAAGGCCTGCTCTGCCAACCCTTTTCGGAATTGAAAATACACTTGAGAACTTATCTCCAAGCATATTAGCCATAACCTCACTCTCATTAACGGTTTTACCGTCGACCTCAAAAGGTCCTACAGGATACTTCATTTTTCTCTTTGTGTTTGCAAAAGAGGAAAAGACCTTTGGATTTGTCTTAACCTCCTGGATCACTCTACTTTCCTTCTCTAACTGATCGGAATCAATGGAGGCCACAATCTTTGATTGGACCACATCCAATTTGCTTTGGAGGCTGGCTACAACAAATGGATTTGAAGCACGTCGAAGTCTATTTGAAATCTGACAACTCCTTTTGAGCAACTTCTTTCTATACTTTGGAATTCTAGACAATGGTCCACCTTTTGGCGCCGTTTCTGGAATACACAGAGACAAACAAACCTCCTGAAAAATGGAAATCAGCCTATTTATGGCGTCATCTATGGATGGTTCCTGCTTCAGAATGGAAGTCAAGTCCAACTCTTCCAATATTTCAACAATAAGAGGCCAATATTCCTCTTTGAACTTGAACTTTGCCAGACCCACCTTTTGTGCAGGTTTAACTCTAGAGCTCGCCCGTTTTTGAGTAATGGTCGACCCTATCTCAAGAATGTTATGACCTGAAATGCTACACGGGGCAACATGGACGTACTGGATCAGAACAGGGTCATTGGAAAAAACTAAGTCCAGAACACTCTCTGCTCTGGTTGCAACACCAACGTGTTTAGAAAGATTACGCAAGATCGCAAACTTTTCCAATTTTTCGAAAATCAGCGATGCTGTTTTCGAAATGAGAATGTACCCATCCGGACTAACCTCCCACTCTACAATGCTAGCCGGAAAATTGAAGTCGCCAATAACAAAGACTCGAGAACAAACCTCTCGATCTAACTCCTTTCCAATGAATTGGAGAGCTGATAGAAATGAGGAAGAGCTACAAGAAGGTGACCGATACATTGTTACAACCGTAAGATTAAGAACCATAAGGCTTGGATAGATCCGTCCATTTTTGTTGGCTGACTATGGTTCGAAGTAGAGCACTATAATGTTATTATAGTGCTCTAGTTACTCACGGTAATTTTATAAATTATATTAATCATTAATTCTCTTTACTTTTCTCCCATTCCTTGTAGCGGTATTAAAAAATCCACCCTCCCCCCCCAAAAAAAATATGTTTAACCATGACATGAAAAACTGGAATAATTTGATGTATCCATGAAAAAAATGTTTCTCGCAATAAAGATTCTAATATTATTAATTTATAATAAGCAATTAGCCCTTGTTTTCCTCTATCAAATGCCAGATTTTTAAGCTTTCGTTGACTCTTTTTTTTAATCCCGCAACCCAAATCTTGTGCTCTGAACAATTGAAAGTTAAGGGGAGCAAGCTTTGCTTTTCAAGATGACTCTTGATCAAGTGTTGACGTTTCCATTTGAATGCCCTTGACCTGTTCCATCCATTCAGAGACTGATGAACAATAATATGGACTTCCACTCACGAATCATTGCCGACTGAGGTGCCTGCAATACCATCTTTGCACCATCAGATTTTCATCTTATCATTCACCTTCCGCCCGACCTTCAATTCAACCGCAGTTTTGTTACCGATCTCTACTTATTTACCTCAATTTTTAGCCAAGAAATTCCTATCATTTTGGGAGTTTTAGGAAGCGCACTAACGTGAATCTTCCATCGTCCGATTTCCGCTTTCAAAGATGGGCAGGGACTTGCTCCTTAATTGGTTGACCAGGCCCTTCTTCCATTTTGGTGGTCGTTAACTTGACTCGGCCCAAATAGGACAACCCAACATTTCAACTTAATTGACCCGGTTCTTAGTCCCATGAATTTTGAACTATCTGGCAATAAGACCATAAATATCTTTGAAGTAGCTCTGATCTTGTAGGAAGCAGTTTTACTACAAGCCACCTGCTAAAAAAAGACAAGTGACGATTGCGACTAAACAGGCACCTCCCGAAACTGATTTGATTCCTCGAATTGAGCCCTGTCAGATGGTTTTGCTGATATGTGGCTCGAAGGCGATTCTTGGTGCAGATATCACGTGGTTATTTCACTCAGTGCTTGCGTTCACTCCATCCATACCTGTTCCTGATTGCGTGGTCAAGAGATCAGGTCAGTTGATGGTTGGAATGGCCGGAATTGGAGCAACAGGAAGAGAATAAAGAATATGGTGGACGAGGTTTTGATAAAAGATACGTTTGTTGGAGAAGGAGCATACCTAATTTTGGTGGTCCTGACTTCAATTTAGTATAGCATAAATCCGATATTGCTGTATTGGATGTAATGAAATATTTTGGTGAACAAGGCATAAAATGACGCGTAAGTATTTGAGCAGGAGGAGGCGATACCAAAATCTCCAAAGATTATCACTGAAACCATGCACAGTTAAATGTAATTGAAGTCAACTTTGGCTTGTATTGCATCATTTCCTTGACAACGAAACCTGTTTGAAGTTGAATGAACTGTGTCGTGGCTGATCGTGATGTGCGTCAGTGAGATTCATCATCTGATACTCAACCAAGTCCTGCTGAAGGTTTGTTGTCCGTGGTTGGGTTTCTTTTTATCAAATTATAAAGGATCGTTGCTATTTTAAATAAACCAGGATTTGTTTGTTTTCAACGCAAGAAGGTGGTAAGGAGAGCGACCGAAAATGTCTAATTTTGAAGGCCAAATATAAAAAAAAATATTTCAGCTGAAACATGAAACTTAAAAAAAAAACATAATATCAACTTAAAATCTTCAAAAAGATTTCTATAATCTACAGTATTTAGGTAAAATACATTGATATTGCTCGAAAATTTTGATAAAACACTTTTCAAAAATGAAATTGGAATTTTGTACTGATGAAAAATTAGCAATTACCGAAACGTTGGCTAACGATACTGCTTTGTTTATTACTCATACCGTTTGAATTCAGGTCTTCATGAATGATAAAGGTTAAAAAATTGGAGAAAAGGAAAAAAAGAAGTTGAAAATATGGCCCAAAATTAGTTATAACTCAAGTTCCAAAAATTTCTAAAAAGCACGAAGAAATGTTGCTGTCATTTCCGTCTCAATTCATTATTTTAAGCTAAAAAATCGTTTGTTCTTTTTTGTCCAAATTTATTCGTTCTTGAGTTTTGGGGCTTTTTTCCTCCTTAAAAAATGGGGGCCATTCTTTAGGTCGGATCTAAATTTCTGATAAGGCAAAAGTTCTCTCTCTTGGCCAGTCTATCGAACAACCTTCAGCAGGGTCTGGATTCAACAGAATGAAGTTTGAGTGTAAAAGAACATGAGGGCTCAATGCCAAAGAAAAACGCCCAAGGAGTCTCTCGCTCTACCCTGGGTTGGGTCATCGTGAGGTTGACTGAGCAACTATTTTCAAGTGGCAAAAGTAGATGCAATCCATTGATTTAAGCCGGAGGATATACTTAAGTTGCACAAGGAATACTAAAGCCAAGTCAATGTGTTGGCTAATTTGACGTCCAAGTATATTCTGTAGGGGCTAGTTCAATAATCCAAATCTGAAGTCTTATTGAAAATATAACTCCGCACAAACTTTTCGAAATAAACGTGTCTTTTTTCGCTAAAATTATAATCTAAACAAAAATAGAAACTGCATTCTTTACTTGCAAAAAGGAAAATACTAAACCACTCAAAGAACGTCATCAGAGTGGGGAAGAAAGTTCTGTCCAAGATCGCTTCTATTTCATATGAAATAGATATTATGTTATGAATACGCACACATATGTTATATAACATGGACTTACCTCCATTTTATTTCCTGGTGGTTTATTGTTTGATGCATATTTAATGATTGTGTGTTTTATGAATTCCTTAAGGAAAGAGTAAACAGCCGTAAAAGAGCGCCAAAATGGGAAAGCTACCATTTTTAGCGTAAATTGAGAATTGTTTAAGGGTGCAAAATGAGCATTAAAATTGCTTCATATTTCACCTAGCATTTTCATGACCTTTCGAATTGCGGTAAGGTTATTATAAAATTGACTAGTTATTGGGCAGAGTGTGTGTCCCGCAAATTCTGGAAACCTTGAAACTTTCTACTTCTAATGCCATTGAATGTACTAACCAATTCAACAAAAGAAATTAAAATACTTCGTAAGATTCCTGCAATTTTAGTAGAAAGCAAAAACCCTTAAAATATATCTTTTAAGGATGAAATTCTGTAACGATACCTTTGAAATGTTTGTAATATTGGTTGCGGATTTTCTACTACCGCTACAAGGAATGCGATTCCCTGTAATCAAGGATTTCTCCCGACAGCTTCAATCCGATCCCTAAGAGGATTCGAACCTACGCCGTCTGGGGAAGCACTTACACTCGGCTCTTATGAGAACGCATTAGTACGCGCGGCCACTATGGCTTCCTTGAAAAAGGATTTCTCCCGACAGCTTCAATCCGACCCCCAACAGGATTCGAAACTACGCCGTCTGGGGAAGCACTTACACTCGGCACTTTTAAGAACGCGCTAGTACGCGTGGCCACTCTGGCTTCCTTAAAGTTGAAATGCCTTGTCATTTTCTGAAAAATAATTCGAGAGATCCAAATTTCACCTTTTTTTTGAAAATTTTCGGAGCTGTAATCCGTTCCATTTTTCGAGGAACAGCTTAAACCCTACTATATTGGGGGTTTACTAGTACTAGGGGGTTTCACCCTACTAGTGAAATATCGTTGTTTCACTTCATTCATTCTTTGCTTTCTTGACTAATCTTGATACAAGAATGTGTACAATCAAAAGGTTTTTCTGAACCAAAAAGAGGTCACGAATAAGAAAAAAAAACTTTTTCACACACTTCTTTTTTCTCCTAAGCATGACTAGCCGGTCTATTTTGCTTCATTAGTTCCATCTTTTGATCTTGAAATTGACAGCTTGATGCATTTTTCACATTTAAAACCAAATGTTATAGAATCTCAGAAAGCATTCTTCGTTGTCAAACTTATTATTTGCTCAAAAAACAATAATTTATCAAATATCACAGATCAATCGGAAATTTACTCCTCATCCTCCGACTCAGGCTTATAAGCAGGAGCGGGTTCGTAGGCAGGAGCGGGCTGATAGGAAGGAGCTGGGGCATATCTTGGGGCGGGATGGTAAGCGGGCTTGTAGGGAGCGGGCTGGTAGGGAGCAGGCTTGTAGGAAGCGGGCTTCTCCTCAGGGTATTGGGCCTCACCCTCATACCGGACATCAGCCACAAAACCGGACTTGCCATCTTGAACGGTGTAGGTCACAATTTGGGTGCGACCATCGGGAAGAGCCACGCGGTATCCACCATTGGTGGCATAACCGTCACGGGCCTCGTTCTGGGTGAAGTCGGCACCAGAGTAGTGATCAGCCACGGCATAGTTGTACTCGTACTTGGCGGGCTCCTCATAAGCGGGTTCCTTGTATGATGGCTTGTAGGCGGGCTTGTAGGCGGGTCGATAAGGAGCAGGGGTGTATTGGGGTTCATATTGGGGCTCATAAGTGGGCTCGGGTTTATCAGCACTGGGAGCAGCAGCAGCCACAGCCAACAGGTTAAGAGCAACAAAAGCCTGAAAATTGAAAAGCGAGAATAAATGTGACCAAATTCTTCAACTGATGGCAACTTTGGGTCTTACCTTCATTTTGAGGTGATTTTGGTTTGATGGTGTCAATTGGACTGATAATTAGCGTTCTTTCCTTTCTGGTTTTATAAGCATTCTCTTCCTGTTGCCAGTCCAGTGCGTGAGACAGGTGTGCCTTTTTTCCACATCCGATTCCCCATCCTCGCTCAAAATATGTCACCGATGGCGCTCAAACCAGACTTTTGAGCTATCTACTATTACGTCCGATGAAGAAATTGGGTAGGGTTCACGGTCAGTATTGACGTTGGCTTTATAACAGCCTCATTGAAAATGAATTCGCAGAGTAATTCGCAGAGGTTTTTTTTGGTTTTCACAAATATGAAGAAACAAATGAATGAGGTTTTGAACTTTGCAATTTCATTTACAACTTATTTGCCCCTTTGGTATGGATCTTCTTAATCTTTTCTAAGTAAAAAAATCCGTGCCTTTTCTTCCTTCATTGTTAGAACGAATTAATTTTGACCGTTTTTGTAGAAAAAGTAATATTTCAGGTATTAAAGACCATATCAAATGTCATACGGGATTAAATCAGTAATGTAGTAAAAGGTTTTGAGGAAAGATTTTAAGTTGTTTGAGATAGATTTTAAGTTGTTGGATAAAAGACCCCACTAGCCAACAAAGCCTGCTAATACATCATGAAGTTTTCTGCAATGCATTTACATGTGCAATATCCGTTTGTGGATTAACAGATAAAAGTTTTGACTTAAAGATCCCAATAAAGAATCACTACTGATACATCTGTGAAGGAAACTCGCAAATCCAAGAACCACTGAATTTCACTGGACTGGGAGGCTCACAAAAGAATCATGACTTCCAGTAGGAACAAATCAACATTGCAAATGAGACATTTTCTATGTTGACTTGAATATGTATTTCAATTTTCAGCTCAATCGAACATTGGAGTCATAAGTTATGCTTTGTCAAAGTTCAGTGCAAATTGTATCGAGAACTATCCCTCTTCTGTTATTTTTCTTACCTAGTGATGTGTTTCGAACCAGGAGTGCTGCCAGTTTTGAATTGGAAGTTCATCGATGTTAAAAAGGGCAGGTTGTATTGAACTTTTTGAAAAGACCTGAACAGGGACCAATTTGGCAACACTCGAACTAGTTGAATTTTGAGTTCCATCGATAGTTATGAAAATGGATTTCGAGTTGGCAGTCCAGCCAGATTTTATGGCAGATAAGGTCTATTGCCTATTGAAAAGTTTTGTTGTGGTCCGATATTTGACCATAAAAACCAAAATGCCAAAAATCCAACACGAAAAACATCAGAACTTTTGCTACAAAAGGGCGAACTCATTAACCATATGCTCTCTTCAGTTTGTGATTTTGAGAAGGCATAACTTTTCATTCCTACATTCGATTGAGCTGAAATTTGAAATACATAGTCTACTGAATGGAAGACATGTCTCATTTGCAGAAGAACGCAATGAACCGAGAAAAACACAAGCAAAGACCCATCTTACGATGATTTCTAACATGGTTGCCAAGGCAAGATCAAGAAGCACTGAAAACTGGAGTGGGAGGTTAACGGTGAGAATCATGAATTCCAGAAGAAATTAATTCAATTGCATTCTTCTGCAAACGAGACCTTGCTTGTATTCAGTAGACTCCATATTTCAAATTTCAGCTCAATCGAATGCCAGAGTAAAAAGTTATGCCTTTCAAACTAATGCACTGAAGAGAGCATCATAGAATGAATGAACTCGCCCTTTTGCAGTAAAACAATTACCAGAAAAGGGCTAGTTCATTCCTTCTCGGTAGGATTTGCACTAAACATTGAGAGCGCATAACTTTTGACTTTGACGTTGGATTGAGCTGAAAATTGAAATACATATTTTTATCAACCTAAGTAAGGTCTCATTTGCAGAAGAGCGTAAATGAACTGTTCCTACTGGAAATCATGATTCCTCTTGTTAGCCTCCCAGTCCAGAGAAATTCAGTGGTTCTTGGCAAGATCTATGATGCTAGTTTTTGGCAAAACCTAAATCCTTTTCCTTGACGATTATCCTCTTTTTAGTGGCATCATTTAGTTTAAAAGACACCCATTTTTGAGAAATGATCCTTTTCAAAAAAATGTTGGCCATCAAAGAAACGGAGTTGACATGTGGCATCAAAGATTATGTCCCTGCAACCATGTTGGAAATCAACGCAAGATGGGTCTGGCAACACAAGGTCACTGCAGATTTTTTCTCGGTTCATTGAATTCATCCTTCTGGAAATCACAATTCTCACTGTTAGCCTCCCACTCCAGAAAGTCAGTGCTTCTTGGCAAATCACATTACCTGGCCTCTCCTCTATGGGAGTGATTACCGTTTCATTTTACGGACCTGCTGCCGTCTCTAACTGCTGTTAGCAGTGTAGGCTTGCCAAAAAAATCTCAGTTTTCAAGGGTCAGATTTTCGAAAAATGTTGCATAAAGGGCAATGGTATGGTTAATGTGTGTTGAGAAGCATTGCAAAGTAATTTGAAAACAAATGGAGAAATTGGAAGCCTTCAATTAAACAAATTATTTGTTTTTAGGTTTAGTTGCCCCAGGAACCGATCTCCTCTGGCCATCTTGTTATTCAAAGTCGGGCATTCCTAATTTCAAAGTTCGGAAGAACCCTCTCAACTTATGTAGCAAAATTTTATATAAAAGCAACAAAACATTATTTTTGCAAATACAATGTCAAGAATTGCTATTTCAACTTCAATTTGTGCAGATAAGAAAGGCATTGTTGCACTCACGAGGCCTAAACCTTCGTTTTAGTCACCTCGCATGCTCATCAGAAACACAGGTCTTCCGAACTTTTTTTCCCGCCAAAAATGATGACGTCACTAGTAATAGCTGGAATTATTAAAAAAGTCATTACGAGGTTCTAATTTTCCTTCATTTTATGTCAAACGCTATCTACCCTGTTTAGGTGCAAACAACCAAACAGATCAGATTTAAAAAATCCCATACTAAGAGCCCAACATGTCAAAACAAATATTTAAGGCTTTAGAAGAGATCCTGGGCCCGACATAAATCGTCTTTTGGCCTTTTCTTTGATTTGTAAGGTCTGACGGAGAGGTTTTCGATATAGCACATCTATGAATTCAATTTCAGTTTGAAAATTTGTCAAAATTTTAGCTGAATGGGTCCGACTTTACTATACTACTCAATCATGACATGGTGACGTGTTTTCATTCAAAAATCTCCTAAATTAACTTATTCTTACCCAACTTAACATACTGGGAGAAAAACACGAAAGAGTGTGAATGTTTTTTTTGCCGTTGCATAGGGCTTTTTCACCTGTTTTAAGAGACTTATAGTGTAGTAACGCTTTGCGCTTTGGTATAAATGCAATTACATGATCTTATCAACAATCTATTCCCAAATTGAGGCAGGGTTCTCTTAGGGGTGACATCATCTTCAAAATAAAAGGGTCCTTGTTCACATTGATTGACAAATTGTTGAGAATTTAGCATGTAAAAGTGATCGCCTTTACTTTTTGGGTGTCTTATTGGTTTGACACAAACGCAACGGGAAAAAATCTGTCACTCACTTTCATATTTTCCTCCCAATAGAACCTATTGTAACTAAGTACGGTGCAATTCCAAATTTGCAGGGCTTTAGAAAATTCTCAAAAAAGGAACAGGTTGCAATTTCCGTTCACTTTCTAAAAAAGTAAGTGGTTCCAGCATTTCTTTGCATGAATATTTATTACAGAACAATTTTAGCTGGAGATTTGGGGTCCAAACTGGCTAAAAATGGATCAGAACATGGCTTGGGTGTTTTGTAGAACAAGAAAAATTTGTTTTGATTGATTGTCAAAACAGCTTGAGAATTATAATCAATTTTTTTTATTAAGTTTTTGAAGGGTTGGTCTCATCTCTGACACATCCCCGGCCATTTTGAGCCCGGAATCCCCAGCTTAATTTGTTTGATAACACTCTTCTATTGGAAAGAACTTTTTCCAGATGTCATTGAAAATAACATCAACTTCCCTTCAGCAATAAATTCTCAAATCAAAAGTCATTCTTATAGTGATTTACCACCCAGAACATTGTAAAAATATATAGAGGGTATTGATGAGAGGGCAAAAAAATCCAAAAAAAGACAAGTGGAGAGCCTGAATAAATGATGGGGGAGAGAAAAAAATGAGAGACTCTACGTTAGAATAATATCAGGTGGGAACAAAAGTCAACAATCTTGATGCCTGATTTGAAAGACGCACAAGAAGGGGTTGAACAGATATTTAGCGGCAATGAGTCCATTAGTTGAAATGATACTTCTTTCCCATGAGCTTCTTTAGTTTCATGTAGTAATTAGTGACAAAGTCAAAAATTGATAGGCGAATTGCAAAAACATACTTAAATAGCTTCTGTCATATATATTATGAGTACAAAATATCAAAACTTTTTACAAAATTAGGCATAACAGTCTGTAGCATTGTCAGCCTGACGACTGCAACGAATGCGCAACTTCACCAGGGCTGCCAGATAATTGTTCAACAAAAAAGTCATTTCATATGACAATGCAATATTGTGCGCAAGGAAAACGCTCTAATGGCTTCAAGTGACGTTCTAAATATTCACCAATCAATTTCGTATCTGGTTAGATTAAGTTTTCCTAAAAAGTAAGAAACTTAATGCAAATCAGCGTGGAGATTCATCAAGAGCTGACATCACCGAGTCAATTCACAGCACCCAAGAACCACAGTACAATGGAACCGACGTCTTGGGACCAAAATGGCACATGCGCGTACTCTTTTATTATAGCGCTCTAGTTGCAGGGACATAATCTTTGATGCCACATGTCAACTCTGTTTCTTTGATGGCTATCATTTTTTTGAAAAGGATCATTTCTCAAAAATGGGTGTCTTTTCAACTAAATGATGCCACTAAAAAGAGGATAATCGTCAAGGAAAAGGATTTAGGTTTTGCTAAAAACTAGCATCATAGATCTTGCCTTGGCAACCATGTTAGAAATCAACGTAAGCTGGGTCTGGC
>CM021316.1:7884866-7902130 GCA_010645155.1 Tigriopus japonicus | reverse complement strand
TGTTGCATGGTCGAGTGTTGGTGAATGACTAGATGTATATTGTCTTGGAGACATAGATAGAGCAGGATACAACAATAATCATTTTGAGAAATAATGTGAGGAAATCGAATTTTTTGTAAGTTTACTCGCCTTCTCATCAATTGAAGATTATGCTTTAATGTCTAAGCCTTACTTCATACCTTGGAACAGCCGATAAACAAAATTCATATTGGTAGAACTGTAGTAAATCGTCTCGCGTCTTTCCTTGTTTTGATTTTGCCAGTTTTGCAAAACTTGCCAGGCAAGTGACTTTTCAGTTTTCTCGGACTTACGCATGTAATGACACGTGGTTATTATATTCTCATATTTGCAAACATCCTCGACATCTTTTGACAAATGTTAGGTGAGTCCTTTTTAATGAGTTTCTCTTTCCTTCTGAACGAGATGAAATTTGTGTCAAGATTTTTAGAGTTCATCTGGGCCTTATAGTTAATGCCTCGACGTTTCCAAAAGCAGCCTTTACATTCATTCAAATACAGTAAAATGACACATTAAATATATTGTTGTTGTGAGTAGACTTACTGTTCAAACGTCTTGTCTTGGTTTTAGGCTCATAGTGATAATTTTTGGCTTGGCATTGAGTCTATCATTGATCTGCTATTTGTCAGTTTGTTCCTAATGAAGTTCTTATCACGGAGTTAGCTTTCTTGACCTGGCTCTAATTAGATACACTCTCTTATGAAGCGGCTCTATTTTTATCCAGCACTATTTTGATTAGCTCTATTTCGTACACTCTCTCTTTTTACC
Source organism: Tigriopus japonicus (assembly GCA_010645155.1). NCBI lineage: Eukaryota > Metazoa > Arthropoda > Copepoda > Harpacticoida > Harpacticidae > Tigriopus > Tigriopus japonicus. The sequence goes on along the minus strand of CM021316.1, from coordinate 7,901,344 downwards.
CACTCTAACTTCATGGGATCCAGGAAATATGTAAGAGTTGATCCTCTAACAGCATTTAAGGCAACATTGGACAAATTATTAAACACTGTTCCTGATCAACCCACCATTCAAGGGTTGTACAGATCTGCCAACAGTAACTCGTTGTTAGACCAAGCATCATATAAATGTGTATTTTATACAGTATCGCTAATGATTCCCTTTCTTTACAAGGAATCCAATTCCCTGTAGTGATAGTAAAAATCCGCATCCACAATATATTTTGTTTATTTTTTTAAAGTTAGTTTAAAAAAACTTGAACCCCCATAGGGTATGAATGTGGAAGGCAATGGTAATAGAGTAGTGGCCATTCTCCAATGTGATAACTGGATGACAAGAACTTCATGAGGAATATGTTGACGGCGAACTTCTTCCTTTATTGCTAATTGAATTCAAGGCCCCGCCAAGAATAGGAGCCACTTAGAGAATTATTTAAGGACAAAAGTTCTAGATGATGGTTTGATTAGAACTACTTTTACTTTCACAAACCTTTTAAGCATTCTAAGACCGCTTTTTGCCTAACTAAACGTCTTTAATAGTGCAAATGAATAGCAATCAAAGCTCTTTATTTTGAGCAATAAATAACATTTGCATAAATATTTGAGATCTTCATTGCATTTATGCCTCATAGGCAGGGGCTGGAGCGTACTTGGGGGCGGGTTGGTAGGGAGCGGGCTTGTAAGGAGCGGGCTTCTCCTCGGGGTATTGGGCCTCACCCTCATATCGCACATCAGCCACATAACCGGATTCGTTGTCTTGAACGGTGTAGGTCACGATTTGGGTGCGACCATCGGGAAGAGCCACACGGTATCCACCATTGGTGGCATAACCATCACGGGCCTCGTTCTGGGTGAAGTCGGCACCGGAGTAGTGATCAGCCACGGCATAGTTGTACTCGTATTTGGCGGGCTCCTCATAGGCTGGCTCCTTGTAAGCGGGTTTGTAAGGGGCAGGGGCGTAACGGGGCTCATAGGGTTGGTACGTGGGCTCGGGCTTGTCAGCAGCGGGAGCAGCAGAGGCCACGGCCAAGAGGGTGAGGGCGATGAAGGTCTGAAATTGCAACAAGAGGGTCATTTATGCTTTGGTCATTTCTTTGGGCGTACTTGTCACATTGGAAGAAAGAGGGTTTACCTTCATTGTGTTGGTTTGTGGATCGAGTTGAACTGATGAGGAATCTGAGTCAAGCGTCTGATTTTATATTGGCATGCAACTAGAGGGCTGTTGCACTGGCGCCTCTAGGCTTATATGGGCTGCTTATGTCTTAATCATGCAATTTTGTACTTTAATCCCAAAACATTGAATTGAAAACATAAATCTGATGGTAAAATTAACATCAGTAGATAAAAGCTATTAAATAGCTTCAATAAATAAGAAAACACTTCTCTCAGTTGAGCACTCTAACTTTTTATGCGTAAAAATGAATCTCAACGTGATTCTTGTTTCGGAAGCACGCCCAAAATTAGAGCATATGAAAAAGTGAGCCATCGAGACCGGTTTATGGTTGTATCTTGAACAGGTAAGCTTTGAATGGAAGAAGACGATCTCATGAAAAGAGGTACATAAATCAATTGGTCAAGATCAAGTTTCATCAGGGTTTGGGCAACAAGGATCATAAAATTCGCTCAAAAGGGTGGTTCGAAGCCAAATGCATTCCAACCTAAAATAAAAAAATGATAGTCAAGAAGTCAGAAAGGTATCGAGTTAAAACATGATTTAAAGTATTGTGATGACGCAAAGTTATAAGAACGGAAAAATGCGTCAGTGCCATAGGTATTTTTTGAAATACTAGGTAGCGGATAACTTATTGTCAATCTGATTGGCATCGAGGGCAACAGATGTTTTATTTGTGTTGAAATCACCACCAAAAATACTCTTATGCAGGCGGTCAGTGTGGTTTAACCTACAAATCAGGAGCATTTTCTAAAAAAAATGTTCTTGAGGCCACAAGTTATTTTCTGTCCAACACTGTATCTGATTAACCTAAGGTTACACAAAAGTTCAAAGGTGTGTCCATACTATCAGGATTCACTGAAGATATTGGTAGAAGAGTTCTCACTTGTAGGATTTAAATCTATTGATGGGACTAAATCCCGTGTTTCTTTGTTTGTTTGTAAATTTGTTTGTTTTTTTTTAAATATATTTGTTTCTTTGGGGCAAACTTGTGTAATTTCGAAACAAAGACGATGTTGGTGTGATGATTTGTCATAATTAGCGTGGCCAAAACTATTTAATTTAGAAGCCCAAATACTTAAGCAATGTTTAAGCAAATAACATTAACATATTTGGGAAAGTATCCAAATTATCTCCAAATATTAAAACTGAATGCATTTTAGAGAAATAAATTGGTATTTTCAAAAAAAATCATGAAAGTTCAAAAATTTAGTTTTTTGATTTTACAATGACATTTATATAGGTTCAAAATAGGATGCCAATAAAACTTGTTTACAAATATTTTCCTGTCGCATATTTGTTAGAGTATTCAACAACAAAATTCCAGTATGTTTCTGTTGGGAGTTGCAATTTAAAAGAAGATAAGTTTTTTATGTCAAAACGCTGCAAAAAAGCGAATTGCAGTTTTCTAAATTTGGGACTTTTTAAATCAATTTATTTTTTATCACAAATTAGATTTCCTTGAAAAAAATCAAGGAATATCAAGGAATATTCGGAAATCATGAGATCATCAAATTGAAACAATTAAATAAAAGACGGTGATTTTTCTTTAGTTTTGTCAGAAAACGTTCAAAGTTTTAAATTCTGCTCAAAATAATTGAAAAACACATTTGTATATTTATTTGAATATTTTCTCAGCCGATTTAGTCACAATTAACAATAGTTAGTGTCTAATAATGATTTTCCCCAGAAGGCTTTATGTTGTTAAAAGAGCTTATTGGTTTAAGGGATATATTCCATACCACTGGAATACCTAAGAAAGTTTTTGATGCCCTGAAAGTATTTTTTGACCTTTTGCACCTAGGCAAGTCACACTAGCTGCCCTGTTTTTCAGGGGGACTATTATGATCAACATCTGTTGCTTTCTTTTTCTATTTTCTTTCTATTTGTTATTTGTTTTTATTTGTTTTTGGGCTTGTTTGCGGATTATTTACAACTGCTATAAAAAATATGATTCCCTGTAAACAAGTACATCATTAATGTAATCTATACAATTGACATTTAAACAAAATTTGGTCTACCAAAAAATTATTGTTGGCAGATCTGAACAACCCATGATTAGTGGATTGATCAGGAATAGTTTTTAAGAACTTATCTAACACTGCTTTAAAAGTTTTCAGACGATCAGCTCCTACATATTCCCGACGAAGACTAATGGGTAACAAATTGAACAATGAAGGAGCCCGATAAAGAAGAGAGGAGGACTTCATTGTTCGAACTAACCTTGATTCCTTAGGATTTGGAGGTGCTTTCAGAGCGCACGTAAAACCTCGACGATCGCTACAACTGATCTCAAATCCGGGGTTAGGACAGAGCCCATGAATGCTCTTGAAAACATACGTACAGTATCAGATACCTTTCATACCTTCTCTGAGTACTCTACAGCCCTAACTTAACGACTGCCCAACTTGAAACTGGATATTGATGTTGTCTACAATAATATCAAACAAATAGTAATCAATTGCATGGATGTCATTTCCGTAGTGACTCGTTTAGAATTCTCGACAAATTTTGTCTTCTCACCAACCTTAGACGTGTTTGTTCCGGAAAAAGCTTTCTAGAATTTTATCCTTTAGAAATCATTGGTAAGTGCAAAGTCTTTGGAATACGTTGTCGGTTTTAAGAGAATACTCGTAAATGTTTTGGAACATCAAAGGAGTTTTAGATATAACTTGATTGAACAAGACCTACCAAGAAGATCACAGTTGGGTTAATACATTCACAATAGAGAACGCCCATCCATAGATAATGGATGAATTACGTTAAATGACAATCATGAAAGCGAAAAGAACTCAAAAAATTACAGAACTTCGCATTTGTATAAATGAGTTGAAAATCATCAACTCAAAATCCTTAATGAATAAGACAAAATCCATATACCGTAATAAAGAATAAGTGGATCATCCACTAGACCAGTATTTAACAACACAACCCTTACTCAGAAGGACATTGCTAATATACTAGTTTCAGAAACAAGCGACCATCAGGAAGAGCCGCACGATATCCGCCGTTGGTAGCACAACCGTCACGAGCCTCGTTCTTGTGAAGTCGGCACCATAATAGTGATCTACCACGGCATAGCTGTACTCGTGTTTGGTAGGCTCCTCATGGGCGGGTTCCTTGTATGCTGGCTTTTGGGTGGGCTGATATGCACTTGGGGGCGTATTGATGATTAGGAGGCTTTGAGGCTCTGTCCTTTCCTCTCTCCCTCTTTCCATTCCTCCTTTTTCCCGCAATCCTTCAATCCAAGACTACTGTTACTGATGTTGATTTTGATTGATTGATTGATTTTTATTGAGGGACGTGGGCATGATGTGATAGGTAGCATGATATTTTTCGCCGCGATCCCAAGGTTACCCATAAGCCAAATGGCTTGTTTTCGTGGGAAACCCTTACTGATTCCTTAAGAGAATTATTGGAGGCAATTGAGCTTGAGAGTTAACTTTCTTTTTTTTTCATCCCAGACCACAAAGATGGATTTATCAGAATGTACCCGAGATGCTGTCTACCGTACTGTTGCAGGAATAACAATTCATTATGGTGCAGTTGGAAGAGCATGCACTCGTGCTTCCCTCCGTCAAATGTAAGGCCCAAGTCTTAATTGTGTTTAGTGCCAACGGGTCAATTTTAACTTGTGAAAGATGTTCGTTCCAGGCTTTTGGAAAAGAGTAACCAGGAAGTTTCTTGTGCATTCAAGTCGCACTTTTGGTAAATCAAAGTATATTGATCTTCTCTTTGAACGTATAATGATTAATAATAAGCAGCGTTTGATTAGTGAGACAGCTATTTAAGACTTTTTTGGGCGCTTGACTTTCGTTAGGTCATGGATTTTTAGGATGTTAAATGTTTCGAAAAGATTTCCAGTGTGTGAGCGACTCTAAGCTCACATAATCCATCTCACCGCCTTATGTTGAAGGCGAGTAAGCCTTGTACTGCCTGTTAAACTCAAATTATTTCCAACATTCCGTGGACTAGACAAAATAAATCTCGTCTTCTCTATATTCAAAACAAGTCTGTTAGTTAACAACCAGGAGGAAATTTCGATTAAAGATCGATTACATTCCTGTTCCAATTGTTCAAGGTTACTCCCGAAGTACTGTAACGTTGTGTCGTCGGCGAATATCGTGAATTTGGAACTCGTTGTTCTGGGAAGGTCAATAATATATATTTAAAAAAATAATGGGCCCAAGACACTTCCTTGTGGCACGCCACATGTTGAGCATGTGAAATTAGACGATACCCCGTCGAGATCTACTCGTTGTTGCCTTTGTGAGAGATTGTCCCTAGTCCATCTCAATATATTTTCACTGTACCCATATTTTTCCAATTTTGAGAAAAAAGTCATTCTACTGTGTTTTGAGTTTTCAGTGCTGCCATTTTTAACTCAGAGTTTATGTCACTTCCCTACGGAAAGTCTGCATGAGGTAATCTTTCTGGCCCAGAAACCTAAACACAGACCAATGTCGCAACACTTTGCCAAAAATCGCACTATCGAACTCGAAACACATCCTTACAGTGCCTTCAAATAGATGAGGGGAAAAACGCCAATATTTTTCAAAATTGCAATTAACAACCTAGACGCAAACTAGGCGCACTTCAGAAAAAATAGGCCAAGAAATAGACGCAAACTAGACCCCAAAAAGTGCAAGATTGGCACGATAAGCAAGCTATGGAGACTCTGTATCCATGTTACATCAGCTCACATCAAGGAGAAATGCCGTATGAGTAGTTTGTGAACGCTGAGGCAAATTGGCAAGCATAATACAGCAAACAAAATTTTAGAGGTGATCAACTGTAAGCTGTGAACAGTATTTCTTGTTTTGATTTGAACAGGCTGACCGCACATAAATGCATTTGAACTTGACCTCATCTCAATCATAGTCAAGAAAAGCTGGATGAAATTAGTTTTTTGAAAGCAGATAATATGAACCCTTAGCTTTTGCAAGCTGCGTGTATAGTATTTCTCCTTGTTATGATACTGTCACTCAATTAGCTGATGCACCCTTAGTTGCTTCTGCTTGACCACTTCACATTTGATCATCCTTGCTCCCATTTATGAGAATGCGTTATTTTTTACAGGAGCTGTTATTGATATTTTAGAGGATTTGTATACAAATTTTCAACTCAATGGAACAATAGACTTGAAAGCCATGCATCTTTAAAATTCAGGCAAGTGTAGGCGGATAATGAACTTGTTCTACCTCGTGTTGTAAGATTGCATGAACCACTCATAAGATAAGACAACTTTTGCATTTGAAACACTTGTTTCAAGTGTCCAAGCAATAGCACCAAGTAAATAGCATGTTGTTTTAGGAACAATTCACAAATTATTGTTAGGATAATTTCTTATGCGGGCTGTCTTGTCAGCTGGTTTGATTGTAAAAATGTTTGGTAATCTTTTGGGTAATTTTTCGTAAAAAGTCAAAGTTTAGGTAATTTTCTGGGTAATTTTGATGAGTTTTTAGGTAATTTTGCGAAAAAAAAATCCGAGAGCTCTGGCTACGTCCAAAAATGTCGGAACTTTGAGAAAGGATCCACGCGCGGATCGTTGCCGGCGACAGGCCCGCCGACATTGCCCGCCGCTTCGACGTCACCAGGGCCACCGTCTAAAACGTGAAGAAGTTGTGCAACGCCACCAACCGCCAGCGCCACCGCGATATATAATGTGATGGTGACCGGAGTGCGGGTGGATCGAGGCCTACCTGGGCTGAGAGCCTGAGACTCTTGGAAAAGCCCCCGGTGGCCCGGTGAAACTGGACATTTTTGGACGTAGCGGCCACTGTTTTCAAGGTACAGCTGTCGTAAGCACCGCAAATTAAAGCTGGCGATCCACTGAACCTCGATCAATCTTTAATTTTTCGATTTGGGCACTTTAAATTGTATTTTTAAACGTTTTAAAAAGTGTATAAGACGATACGGGACACCCTGTAAGTACTATTCACATCTTGGTATCAAGAAAGAAAGGTTAAAAATTAGTCTTTGAAAGATGTTTTCAATATCAAAGTCCATCTAAACCCGTCTGAAAACCTACAAGAAGACGCAGATTGCAATGCAATCAAAATGAAGCTTTTTTCATAAGTCAGAAATAAATAACATTTTGATAAATAAGGTCGGTCGAGCTTAAGCAGTATAAGATGGAGCGGGCTCATAGGCGGGTGCGGGCTCGTAAGCAGGGGCAGGGGCGTACTTGGGAGCAGGCTCATAAGCGGGGGCAGGGGCGTACTTGGGAGCGGGTTGGTAAGCGGGTTTGGGCTCGTACTTAGGGTATTGGGGCTCGCCCTCATATCGCACATCAGCCACATATCCAGAATAAGCATCCTGAACGTTGTAGGTCACGATTTGGGTGCGACCGTCGGGTAGGACCACACGGTATTCGCCGTTGGTTGCATAACCATCACGGGCCTCATTCTGGTTGAAGTTGACTCCGGCATATTGGTCAGCCACGGCATACTCATATTGGTACTTGGCGGGCTCATCATAAGAGGGCTCCTTGTAGGAAGCGGGTTGATAAGGAGCGGGTTGATAGGGGGCTGGGGCATAAGAAGGCTCGGGCTGGTCGGCAGCGGGAGCAGCGGCGGCAACAGCGATGACAGCGGCGGCGATGAAGGACTAAAATAGAAAAAGAACACTTACAAATGTTTCAATTCAGTATGAATTTGCAGCTGTCAATGGTTTTTATTTATCTTACCTTCATTTTGAATTAGTGTTTTTTGTGGAAAAGATCGGAGTGAACTGATGACCCATTAGTTTGTGTATTTGCCTTTTATAGAAGTTGATCGTTGTTGGAGAAGGGTACGGGTGTTGGCTAAGAGAAAGACCCATTCCGCAATATGTTGCTTCAGATTTACCACGAGTAATGTATCCGACGCACTCTTTCTTACGCGCGTCCAAGTCATGCGTACTTACGCCCAATTTACGTACTTTCCAGAGGTAGTAAGGTTCTTAGCACAAACGTACTACTGCTGCTGTTCATTTTTTTTTAAATTCGTTACTTTGTACTCTTGTATCTCTTTATATGATTCACTAAATGTGCCCAATATATTGTCCTCAAAACGACTTCAATTTAGCAATGGAACACGTGCATCCAAGAAGCCAACCCGATTTTTAAGGGATTTACGAATTAAACTTCCCCAGAACCAGCTTCCAATTTGGAACAGTTTTTAAAGGGAGGGAGGGTTATCGTTCATATTGGATGAAAATATGGCATACAACTTTAACTTTGTGAACCAAAATGACCATTAGATTATGCAGAATGATGTTCAAATAGAAATATTTTGAAGATTGTTCAGTTTGAGTGGGTAGATGAGTGAATGCATCAATGTAATGCTTTTTATCTTTATGTGAGAGTAAGATGTGGCGAAGATTTGTCCAACCACAATAAACTTTTTAAAGCATTGACACGGTTATTTTTTATCACAAACATCAATTTTCCCGCATATTTCATCCAGTCATCCGTAGCAGAACCGTGCCAATTACTTTCAAAATGTAATTGATTACGAACATGGAAATTGAAATGGAATTGCAATTACATTATTATGGTAGAAATACAACTGCGGTACATCACAGGCCTGATCTACAGTGATGGGAACCAAGGGTGTTGACAATTTTTACTCAGTGTAATTCAAGCTTAAAAGTAGAGCAAAGTGGACTGACTCTTCTTTAGTTTAGTTTTTCTTAGTCTCGAACCAAAAAAGTAAAATATTCTTTTTTTTGAGAGGAAGGATACTAACGAAGCTTCTTGCATTCATTGAATATTTGGGGGTTTGATGGCTAGGAAGTCCACAACATGCAAAAGAAAGAGGAGCACTTTCTTGTGCTCGTCCTAAACTTGCTGGCCCATAAATTCCGATTGAAAACAAAACATTTTGTCACCAATACAAAGGTGACAGGCATCATGGGTCAAATTTCAAATTTTAGCCCAAAACCACTCCGCATTTTGAATGTCAAGTCATGTTCTTGTACCTTTTTCTGAAGGCAAGGGATATCAAAAGTGCAAGCGTTTCATTTTTCACTCTTTTCATTCTCACCTTTCTTTTTGGATTATTCCGCGGTTCTTACCTTTTCCGGCAATTTTAATGTAAATTGTAATTGTGTTTTTAAATATTGATATCTTGAAATTAGTGCAAATCCCACAAACAAGCTTAGCATTTGGTTTAAGTTAAGAATATAACAGCTATAGATCACTCACAAATAAAATAGTTTGAATAAAGGTTAAAAGCACCTTAATAATGGTTGAGAAGCCATTGCTTTGAAAATTTTTGGGTTTGTTGGGTTCTTTGAAGCTGTACGTTACTGCCATTGTCGTTAGGGTGAAGTTGACTCTTCTCTCTCATGAGCTTTTTTCGGTCCTAGCATCTTTTTACGCCATAAATCAATCCTGATGAGTAGGGCTGGGAAATTTTTTTTTTTTACATTAACAATATTTTTTTACATTTTTTGTCAATTTTACTTGAATATAACATTTTAATTTTATTTGACATTTTTTGGAAAATTTCAACATTTTCTTAAAATTTTTGTACTTTTTGCTCAAAAATGTCATCCCAAAACCGGTTCTGAGGGACCAATTAATCAAATGAAGGTTTGAAATTTCCCGCCAAAATTTCCCGCTAAAATTGTTATTGTTCAACTTCACATTTTACGATGCCAATTTTTTTCAAATCTTTGGAAAGGGGAAAAAAGTGCCCTTAAATTTCTTTTTGTCAAAAAGTTGTGAAAAGTTCAAATCAGAAACTATGTGACCCTTGTTTCCGTGATTATTTTACGTGGGCTAAATCGCTATGGGTAAAGTAAAGTATGTTTTAAGTTGGCACTGCTGCCATTATTTACTCAGACTTTAATATCTATTGCCTTTCAAAGGGTCTGAATGTGCTATCTAACTTAAAACATTAATTGTTTTGACGTCTAGCTTATAAAAACATCCCGCTATGCAAAGCCCAACCTCCCGTTTTTTTACAGCTAGAGTTTTGACGGCAATATTTCCTTCAGATGTCTGGTCACATTGTCTTAAGTAGACTTCTCAAGTCCCCCACGCATCTAGTCCCATTCCTTACACATCTCGTTGACTTTTTTGCCCTAATTTTCAATATTTTGTGCCCTTTTTGCTTTGTATTTCAACATTTTTTGCTCTTTTTGCTCTATATTTCAACATTTTTTGCCCTTTTTCCTGACATTTTTATGACATTTTTTGGATGTTTTTCCAACATTTTTTCCCGGGCTCTACTGATGAGGAAGGCTTACTTTCTAAAATAAACTACAGGGTGCGGCAGCGCTCATTACAAAATTTTGTTTTCGATCTATATCCAAGTCGCTCTAAACATGAATTGGAATTTTAACAAAACACTTTTTTAACAAAAATCATAGCCTGACATTTTCAGATGAAATTTGTTTGATGCAATCCCCTTCAGCAACTACAACAGCCTTTAAATTAGGTCTGAAGGCAACGCACACCTTCGGGAAAGACTCCTCTGGAATGTTGTTCCAAACTTGGCGGACGTGGCTTATCAGACTTTCAATACTGTTATGAGGTATTTGATTGGTTTTTCTGTCAACTTCGCTTAACTAGAGAAAGTCCAAAACATTCAAATCAGGCAAGCATGGGGGCCACATTGAAGCCGGCCTAAAATTCGACAGGCTTCCAACCTAGTTTGCCCGTGTTTTTGCGTAACTTGATGCATTGCTCGTGAATTCAAGATCATTGTGTATGTACTGCTGCTGGTTGTAGTTCGTTTCGTTGTTACACATAGTGCGGGCAAGGCGGCACGTGGACACCATCGGGTTGGCATCTGTTTTTGCCTTCAAATGGGTAAGAATGATTCTGTCCGCATTTTATTGTACCCTGCGACTCCCTGACAACTTGGATGGCTATTTTCAGCACGCACAACCTTTTCCTAGTTATAGACAGTCTTCAACGAGACCCCTGATACTTTTGCAATTGATTTATTGCTGACTCCCACACTTCGCAAGTCCGTCTTGAGAAACTGTTTTTAGATTTCTATCAAAATGTATTAACCAAAAGATTGACAAAAACTAGCATTACTGACCGGATTTGAAATTAAAAAAAAACTTTTTTTTCTTCTTTTTTTCCCAGTTTAAATGGGATTTTTTAGTCTCTCTCTTTTCTAGAAATTTTGAATTCTAAAAAAGAGCTCGTTAGGAACAAATTCATTGGCCATATGAATACTTTTGAATTCTTAGATAATTTAGACTTAAAAAGTGTCTTGCACCTTGCCTGACACTGTGTACTATCCATTTGTATAATCTGCCGTAGTTGGCAAATCCGGCTGACAAAACTGTCGCAAAAGCATCGTAGCAAATAAAATCAAAGCAAAGCAAGTACAGCCAAAACTTGACAATTAAAAAGTTTAAGTCGTATCAAACACCTTCGGCCGACTAAAAAACGATCCACTGGGTTGTCCAATCAAAATGAAGTTTTGTTTCACGAAGAGGAAATAAATAACATTTTGATAAATAACTTCAGAAATTCATCGTCGCACAGCACTTAAGCGGTATAAGATGGAGCGGGCTCATAGGCAGGAGCGGGTTCGTAAGCAGGGGCAGGGGCGTACTTGGGAGCAGGCTCATAAGCGGGGGCAGGGGCGTACTTGGGAGCGGGTTGGTAAGCAGGCTTGGGCTCATACTTGGGGTATTGAGCCTCACCCTCATATCGCACATCAGCCACATAACCAGATTCATTGTCATGGACGGTGTAGGTCACGATTTGGGTGCGGCCATCGGGAAGGGCCACACGGTATTCGCCATTGGTGGAGTAACCATCACGGGCCTCGTTCTGGTTGAAGTTGGTTTGCGCGTAGTCATCAGCCACGGCGTATTGGTATTGGTACTTTGGGGGCTCATCATAAGAAGGCTCCTGGTAGGAAGCGGGTTGGTAAGCGGGCTTATAAGGAGCGGGCTTGTAAGGGGCGGGAGCATAAGCGGGCTCGGGAGCGTAAGCGGGCTCAGGGACATAAGCGGGCTCGGGCTGGTCGGCAGTGGGAGCGGCGGCAGCAACGGCCAAAACAGCGGCAGCGATGAAGGACTACAAGAAATGAAAACAATTATTAGCATATCCTCATTGATACAGTTTGATGGGCCATTTTCTAAAATAAGAGTTTTTTTTTTTAATTTTGCACTTCATTGTTTTAGCCAAATATTTGAAGATGAAAGTACTAACTTAAATTAGTCTGATTGTTATTAACAATTGGCGAATTTTGAGGTATTTCTTACCTTCATTTTGAATGGTGGTTTGTGGAAAAGATCGAGTCGAACTGATGACCATCTAGTTGCCGGCTTCACCTTTTATAGGGGTAGATTCATGTTGCTAGAATGTACGGGTGTTGGCCAAGAGAAAGACCCATTCCAAAGCGTGTTGTTCCAATTTTACATCAACCAACCAACGTATTTGACGCATCCGATGTGCGCGTCTTGCTTAAAGCGTACGTACGCCCATTATGCCATGGTACGTACTTTGTATATAAGTACATTACAGTGTTACTTATGACGTCAAACGTACTATTTCACCATCTAACTTCTACCGGTACTTGTGGCTCATCATCCTGTGTAGAGTCTGGATCGATTACAAGATGAACTGTAACACACATTCTTCTCAAACATCTTTGTTTCATTGATGGTTGCAATTCTCGCATCAAATTGCATGTTGCGAGATTGAAATGATCGAATGAAGACAATTCCACGAACTTTGCTGATGTCACAGCTTGAGACTTTTTCCACCGTGTAGATTTAATACACATGGGTTCATAGTTTGTCAGTCATGATCAAAGCCATTAACGACTTAAATTTGTCTCTACAACCTTGGCAAATGGTCCGGGACTGTCATAGTTGCGGTTTTTGAATGATTCAACAAGAGGGATAAGTTTTGGTTTTTTTCTTTCACAGTTCAGATTTCCCGGTGTCTAGTTACCTCTTGACTCATTTTGCACACATTGGTCCTTCATCTATATACATAACCCCACATCTTTCGCTCGTTCCGATGGCTGCTACATTTTTGTTAGATAGGTCGCATGTTAACGCATTTAAGATTTTTTGGAATATTACAAAATGAAATCCAATTAACGGTCCTCAAGTAAACACTCGCCCGAGGTGCTGCGTTTCAAACAGAACTGTTGACTTGAGAGTATTCGAAAGGATGGTTGATCTGACTTAATATTGCTAGTGTAAAAATCTGATATGTGTTCGTATGCGACCCAATAAGTCGAAGACATGGCGGTTCTCTCAACTTTTATTGTTGATGAGTAGGGACAGGAACTTTAGACGAATAAACTTATTCGTCTTTTTTACCTTTATTCGTCGCGAATTTTTTTTCCGTTTAATTAGGATTTTAGTCGTCTTTTTTTCATCTAACCGGGCAATATTATTCGTCTTTTATCGTTTAATTGGCCAAAAAATTGGATTTTCTTGGATTTCAAGCTCATTAAGCGTTGTTTTCAATTTTCCAAGTAAATAATGACTTTAAAGAAAGTTCAACGCCAAAGCTTATGGCAAATTAACAATTTGATTGTCAGTTGCGGTTTTGCACCGACAAAACACAATCCAAACTTACAAATTAACTTATACTCGTAGTGTTGCTCAACGGACACAGAAAGAAAATTGGATTTGTTTTGAAAAAGCCTTCTAGCCATGAGAACAAAAAATGTATGTATCTGCATATCTGACTTCAGCACTACAGAAAACGCTCCTATTTAAGAGGAATTTTTGAACTCCTGATTTTTATCTGACAAATGTTCTACCGAAACTCTTGCCCATTAATTACTTGCTATTTAAACTTTCCTAGATTTGGCCGTTTTTGCACTAGCAGACAGATTTTTTCCCCGGTATTGTCTATTTTGTGGGAGTACTTATCAATATGTGGATGATGGTGTAGCGCAGTTGGTAAAACGCGGGACCGAGCTAAGCTCGGGTTCATGGATTCGATCCCAGGTCTTCTCTTCGCCTTTTTCGTCTAATCAGGCAATTCTATTCGTCTTTTTTCCTCTAATCAGGCAAGTCTATTCGTCTTTTTTTGTTTAATTTGACATTTTATTCGTCTTTTTTTGTTTAATTTGACATTTTATTCGTCTAAACTTCCTGTCCCTATTGATTAGGATTCTGTTTGAGTCGAAATAAAAAGCTATGTTTTTTTCACTTTGAAACTTTCGCTTTTTCCCTCTGGTACTTCATTAAAAATAAATCATTCAAGAGAGGATGGTGTAGCGCAGTTGATTAATGGGCCTCCAAATTACGTTCGGTTTTAAAGGTTCGAACCCAGGTCTTTCCTCCCCCCCCTCTTCCAATTATAACTTATTTTAAAAGCTGGCGTGGGGAGACTAACGGGGAAGATTTTGCTTTCCAGAATGATTAATTCAATTGCGTTCGTTTGCAAACGAGACCCTGTTTGTATTCAGTAGACGACGTATTTCAATTTTCAGCTCAATCGAACCACGGAGTCAAAAGTTAAGCCCTCTCAAACTTATGAACTGCAAAGAACATGGAAAGAATGAGCTCGCCCTTTTGTGGTAAAACAATCACCGCAGAAGGGCTACTAGTTCATTCATTCTCGGTAGGATTCGCACTGAACTTTGATAGAGCATAACTTTTGATGCCGACCTTTGATTAAGCTGATAATTGAAAGACAAATTTAAGTCAACCAAGACAAGGTCTCATTTGCAGAAGAACATGATTGCTTTGTTCCTTCAAGAGATTATGATTCCTTTCATTCTAGGTTTATGTAGTGGCAGAAAAATTCCTAGTTGTAGAATTCAAATCCAAGGCATGGTCACCTTGTGACATCTTCAGCACATTCAAGAATGTGATCATTAACCGCGGTGTTCAGAATGGCTTTTTAGGTTTGGATCGAAATACCCAAAGACATCATGGCATCTTGGAAGTAGATCAAAAGGTTGGAAATGGTAAGGGCCTTGTGGCCCGCGTGATTAAGTTGGATGATGGTTGTTCGTCTTTCTTGCTCCATGTTTGTTTTTGAAGCTAGAGGGCAAACAGAGAACTGTCACTCCAGTTCAGCCAGTGGAGATTTGTTTTGAACACACTTCAGTAGTCTGGCAGCAAGGGCTGAACGCATCATGCATTGCCCTTGTTCGACAAAAGCAGTTGAATAAGCAATTTTGCTACTGACTCCCTGAAAACGTCAAATGCCATCACACAAACATTGCAGGCTTGGTGACTCACAAACATTTTGGGAGTGTCATTTCTCTGCTAGCCCTCTATTTGAAGCTAGCGCAAAATTTTCAAAACGAAACTTTTTCTAGAGATTTAACCTCGTAAACTGACGGAAACAAAATTGATTTGGAGCACTGGATTCGGGCTTTATATTAGGTTTAAGAAGTTACCAATTTATGTGTTCAACTCTGTATTTGATAGATCCCAATGACTCAAACGTGATTCGTCGCCCAAGTATCATAGATTGATCTTGATAGAATTAGGCCATGGCATGTTTGACTTTGAAGATAAAATAGACATTATTCAAGTTTTTCACACCAACTTCAATGAACACAGAAAAAAATTGAGAGAAATCTCCGAACAATTAATTCATTCACCTTTTCCGATACTAAGATGGACAAAGGGTACAAGGTGTCCTTTACAACAATGCAATCTTAATTCAAAGATTAACCTCTGGTCTAAAATGTTCGTTGATTATTTCGTTTTAAAATGAATCAAGGCATTTTTTAAAAAAGATACAAATAGCGAAAATTCCATGAGCTTCAGAAGTGGTTTGAGAAGCGCGTTTCTTCGATCTTAAATGCCCAAAATGGAGTCAGACCTAAGTGCATAAACTATTCTAGGCTAGCCTGGTTTCGATATTTGCTCTTTAAATTCAGAATTAGAAACTCGCATGAAAAACATCTCGGTAACTTTCCATTCAAAATAGTCTTTAGTTTCATGAGTCCGAAATAAATAACATTTTGATAAATAGCTTCAGATCTTCTTGGCAGCACTGCACTTTTAGGCCTCATAAGCGGGAGCGGGCTTGTAGGCGGGAGCAGGGGCGTACTTGGGGGCGGGCTTGTAAGCGGGCTTGGGCTCATACTTGGGGTATTGAGCCTCACCTTCATATCGCACATCAGCCACATAACCGGAGTAAGCATCTTGAACGGTGTAGGTCACAATTTGGGTGCGGCCATCGGGAAGGACAACACGGTATTCACCGTTGGTGGCATAACCATCACGGGCCTCGTTTTGGTTGAAGTTGGTTCCGGAATAATCATCAGCCACGGCGTATTGGTATTGATACTTGGCGGGCTCATCATAAGAAGGCTCCTTGT
>CM021316.1:7829135-7879334 GCA_010645155.1 Tigriopus japonicus | reverse complement strand
CCACCTTTGAAGTGTGCATTGATTAGGAATATCATTAAAAAAGTGGTCCAACAATTAAACGCTGTTTAAGGATATATATTCCTAACGATGAGTAGGTGTAAAAACTTTAACAACCAATGGTTGCCAAATTAAAGTTAAAGGAGGACTTAACAGGCGATGGAGCTAATCACACGTATGAATGCTGATCGAATTTTCTACTGGACTTGCTAAACTAACTTCCAATTGTCTTGGATAACAACACAAACTTTCATGAACCATACTTTCTCAGTATCGCGAAACCCACGTGTCTTCGAGAGGCTTATCTATTTCAACAGTTCCAAATGTCCCTACTAAATGTCATCAGATTTAAGCCAAGATACTCTAGATAATCCAAGAGACTTCCTAAAAGTCATTAAAAAGACTTAGCAAGCCTAGTTTATCCCTTGTATACTGTAAACTAATTTCGCATAGCCAATATGATGAGAAGTGCTGACAAGAGGAGACTGGCAAAAATAATCATGATAATAGATATGACCAGGGATCGGCAACCAAGAGAAGGCAAAGGTCCACAAACGACACTAAATTTGCGATGAGGCCTAAAACACAGACATTGCAATCGTGTTTTGCCGACCAAAATTGGTCTTAGGTCCAACGGTTGCCGACCCCTGGATTAGACCATGTGGTAATTACAGATCAGGAAACTGTTGAAGCCATCAAGAGCATAACTTGAAAAATACACTTTTTGATCTTGTAGCTACACCAACATGTTCGAAGAGATAACTTGCAGACTCTTTCAAAGTTTTTGAAAAACGGAAAAATTCCGATTTTGAAATAAGAATTTTATCTTTTAGGGTTGACTTCCGACTCGACAATGCTTGTAAAAAAATTCAAGTCAGCTCGAGCAAACATTTCGACAATTCCTTTCCTATAAATTAGAGAGATGAGTGGAACGAGCAAGAGTAAAAGTAGGGAGCCTATGCAGTGTGACAACAAAGTCTTGACCCCAGAAAAGTTCATTCCTTCTGTGAGACACTTCTTCTGCCTCGTTGTGATTGTACGTATATTCTGTATTAGTAGAGAAGATCAAATAGTTTCTTTTTACAAATCTATTTAAAAAGTTGACCGTTATTGCCGAAAAAACTTTCAAAACTCTTGTTTTTCCGGTTTCTAGAATTTTTTTTGAAGGAATAAAAAGACCTATGAAACCTATGGAAACCTAAAGTTTAATAAGATTTATATTAAAATCTAGACCCGATCACAGAAAAGGTCGCTAACATTTTTCAAGGTGAATGAACTTTATGTTTTTACCATTTTGAGCTTAAAAAATTCCGTCAAGTTTTCACACCAAGAGTTTTTTTTTTCTTTTCCCCTTTTTATGCTTTGCATTCATTAGAAATCAGAAAAAGACTATTGATAGGTGCTAATAAGTAAATAGGTTAATAGCTAATTATGGCCATGATTGATCTAACATTGGAAAGCGATTTTGGGGGAAAATGCTCAAAGGAGCATCAAATTTCAGAGGGGTCACAAACATATTCTCACACTGTACATTGTTACAACCGACAGATCAAAGGCCTGATGTCGTAAATCAAGACATGATGAATTTTCTTTCTTCATAATTGTTCCAAAATCCAGTTATCATTCCATTGTCCATAATCTGGATAATAATGCTCAGTATGCATTCGCTTTAAGTGTACTGAATTCCAGTTAGAGCACTGATCTTGGTACAGAGAATGATGACACAAAAGATTCAAATCACGATCAAAATGGTTTATTTTGAAATATAAATAACATTTTGATAAATATTCGAGATCTTCGCGACACTTAAGCCTCATAAGCGGGAGCAGGGGCGTACTTGGGCTTGTACTCAGGCTTGTAAGAGGGCTTCTCCTCGGGATATTGGGCCACACCCTCATACGAAACATCAGCAACAAAACCGGACTCGCCATCTTGAACGGTGTAGGTCACAATTTGGGTGCGACCATCGGGAAGGGCCACGCGGTATCCACCGTTGGTGGCATAACCGTCACGGGCCTCGTTTTGGGTGAAGTCGGCACCGGAGTAGTGATCAGCCACAGCGTAGTTGTACTCGTACTTGGGGGGCTCCTCATAGGCGGGTTCCTTGTAGGCGGGCTTGTAAGGGGCGGGGGCATATCGGGGCTCATAGGGTTGGTAGGTAGGCTCAGGCTTGTCAGCAGCGGGAGCGGCGGAGGCCACGGCCACGAGGGTAAGGGCGATGAAGGTCTGGAATTATGTCAAGGACAACAGTTATTCATTGCCATTCTGACTGAAGGGAAATGGAAGAGAACAATCCCGTTCTGGAGGTTTAACTAGGAGAGGAGGTTTACCTTCATTTTTAGTTATGTGTTTTGGGGGGATCGAGTTGAACTGATGACCAACTTTTGCCAACCCGACGGTTTTATAGTCAATCTAACCGTTTCGTTGTTGCTTTAATTTCTTGCGTACCCAATTGACGCACGCCCATGTGTTCAGATACGGTGGACAATATTCTCAAACTGGTTTCTTACAGTTGATTCTTCGTGCCAAGATGGTTTTGGAGACAAGGATGAGCTGTTTGGGGCTTTGACTTTTGCGGCGTTCAACATTCGAAGAACAAACATACTGTGGTTTGAACACAGCAATCGAATATCGAAGATTTCTCTATTTGAGGGTAAGACTGGAAGGACATTTATATGAAATCCTCTTTTGTTAGGTCCCTGGTTTGGTGAATCTTTGATCCTCTGGCGGATCTTATGGAGTAGATCTTCACAACTCTTGCAAGATGATATTCCTTGATCTAGGAGGCAATTTTGCTTCATTGCAGTTTGAAAATAAAAATCATGATAGAAACAAGGCGGAATTGTGTAGTGTCTCTCAGTAGTAGACTAATAACGACTTTTTCTGAGTTTGACGCGTACATTCTTGGTAAAATCGAAAAAATTGACCTGCTCAGGATATCTTGTGGTATTTTCATGATAAGATGGCCACAAAGTCCAAGACAAGAAAAAGCAAAAAATTAAGACGAGATAGACTCTTAAGGATAGAGAGAGAAAGATGAATTTAGTCTTTCACAATGAAATGCAAAAGAAAAGCCAAACATTTGTGAAGTGCTAATAAAAAGGCGCAAGAACATAGAACATAAAATGGCTGCCTGAGCATTCACTGGAACTACAGTTTTGAACTTCAACTTACTTATTGAGACGAAAGAGGTTAAATTAAATTGATTTTCTTGAACTTCACTTGAATACTCAAAATGCGCTTGATTAGTTTAGGCAAGTTCTTTTTTAATTTGACGGTCTAAAAATTATTTTGATCAAATGAAAATTAAATCGGTTATTAAATTTTTGCTTAAGTCAAAAGAGTATTTGATTTGACTAAATGGATTTTGATTTGGTTAAGACTTCTTATCAATTTAATGGTCTTTTTGCGTTGAAGTTATGTTAACAGGATTGTTAATTTGTTGAGTTTGGAGTTTTTAATATGTATACCAGTGGAGCTTTTTTAAGTCTCACTCATTTTGTCGAACAAGAATGGGTGGAAGATGAAGATTGTTTTATTTCAAAGTTGGGGTCATGAAAGATTCCATTTTGAAAGTGTTTTCGTTGTGAAAATTGTTAAATTGAGAATATTCAAAGTCAATTACTCAGATAGAAGTATTAGTGTTGTCATCATTTGTGCCAGAAGCAAGAAACCAATTTAAAGAGCTTAAGATGTTCACTTATTAAGGATCCTGCCAAGCCATCGTTGTTACTCTTATTGTATTGACATTTTCCAGGAAGAATGCATTTGTTGGAATTCAGAAAAACAGATTCCTTTTTTAACATGTAGCGAATGAGTTCAAAAATTGCCTTCTTCTCTTCATGGTTCGTTAGCTATTTGTCCTTAGGTTCACGCATAAGAAGTTCTAACATTGCTTATTTTTCTTTACTATACCATTACTTGACAAGATTTCGAATGATGTCGAGATGATTTGCCGTGGAAGTGAAGGGATGCTGGTTTTAAGAACAAGAACAACGACACTAATTTCTTTTACAAATTTTTAAAGCCATATCATTTATTCGATTTAAAAGCTGAATCAAACCCAACCAATAACAAGGTGGTCATTATTATTCCCCTCTACCCACTGCAGGGATTTGCTCCCATCCCAGCCTTCTTTTGTTACTACTTACTAAATCACCTTGGTCATATCTGTAGAAAAGTCAAACATGGTTTAAAATTTGAGGATAACTAAGAAAATCCTGTTTGGGACCTTTAAGGTCATGTTGCCCAATGTTTAAATTCTCTTTAAAGAGCCAAGTCTAAACAAAGATAAGATAACTCACACTTGTGCAATCAAAATGATGTATTGTTCCACCAAAGGGAAATAAATAGCATCTTGATAAATAACATCAGAGGATCAGAACACTGCACTTAGGCCTCATAAGAGGGAGCGGGCTTGTAGGCAGGGGCAGGGGCGTACTTGGGGGCGGGCTTGTAGGCGGGCTTGGGCTCGTACTTGGGGTATTGAGCCTCGCCTTCATATCGCACATCAGCCACGTTGCCGGAGTAAGCATCAGCGGTGTTGTAGGTCACGATCTGGGTGCGGCCATCGGGAAGGAGAACACGGTATTCGCCGTTGGTGGCGTAACCGTCACGACCCTCGTTCTGGTTGAAGTTCACACCGGAGTACTCATCAGCCACGGCGTATTGGTATTGGTACTTGGCGGGCTCATCATAAGAGGGCTCCTGGTAGGAAGCGGGCTTGTAAGGGGCGGGCTTGTAAGGGGCGGGCTTGTAGGGGGCGGGGGCAGGCTTGTAAGTGGGATCGGGTTGGTCGGCAGCGGGAGCTGCGGCGGCAACGGCGATGAAAGCGGCGGCGATGAAGGACTGAAAGAAAGAGATGCACCAATGAGTTGAAGTGTTTGAGAGGGCAGCACTTGAGAGACTCACCTTCATTTTGAATTGAGGATGGATCGAGTTGAACTGATGGCCACTCTCTATTTCTTGAAGTCTTATATAGATTGACAAATGTTGCCTCGGAGAAATAAGTAAGGCATGCTTGCTTGTTGCCTCGACTTTTCTCAGCCCATCATCATGATCATCTTGGAACGACGCCTTTTTGCCATGCGTTCAGTTCATGCAAACAGACAGTACGTAGTACTGCGTCGTATTGCGTACGCTTGGTTTGCAATGAGCTCCGGCTGAAAAGTTTGGTAACAAAACGTTATGAGACTTATCTAAAACTGTAAATGTTGCATCACCATACATTTTTTACGTGACACTTTCCTTCATGTTGTTTGTTCTTTTAACTCTAACATTGGGACAAATACAAGGTCGGTTGTTGAGGTAGTTTTGAAGTATAGTAAAAGCATACTTAGAGTTATAAAAGAAGCATGAAAGAAGCATATGAGGCGAAGTAAAAGTAACCATGCTCGATCAAGTTTCGTTACATAAGCTGCGATCGAAAAAAAACGGAGCTTATGTAGTAAAACTTGATCGTGCATGGCTATTTCTACTCCATCGCATGTGCTTCGTTTGCGTTTCTTCTATGCTTTTAGATATGCTTCTACTATACTTCAAAACTACCTCAACAACCGACCTACATTTAGCTTTCCAGAGGGTGACAGCTTTCAAATCGAATAACATGTAATATCGTGCAACCATGACACAAGATAATCGATCTTCTGGCAAGGTGCCAAAGGTTGAGAAGATGCCCAAACGTCTTGGAACCTTTGTCAGCAAGATGGATTCAATTGAAGATCTTGAGTACATTTGCAAGAGGAAATGCAACCCTTGAAAGGGTTCAGAATAGAATTAGTCCAAAAATTGAACGAATTAATGAATGAATGGGCAGATTGCAAAACGAGTTTGGCACGATCTTCAATGAGGACACGGAAATTAAAGTCAAAGATTGGACAATTAATTCACTACGTCTGGGGAATCCCTTTTTCAGCGATGCATCATGTTGCTTGCTGCATTAATGGTGGGTGTATTTTTTTGCAAGGAATGAGGAACACTTGGAAATATCTCGTCCAAATTCAAGAACTCGGGCACAAATTCCATTTCAAGTGGAATAACTTGCAATTTCTCTCTATCCGCAAAATCAAAGGTTGGCAATATTTTTGAGTTCACGGTCCTCCAAACTTGACCACCAAATGGAAGTTACGGTCACAACTTAAACAACCAAAGTTATTCTCATATCAAGCAGGATAATGTCATATGGACCAATCCAGCTTTGATTATGGTGTGAATGGGTGTGAGGTCAACCATCTTGAATTTCGAGACCCCCATAAGTGGGTCGCGACCCTATGGTTGCAAACGCAGAGTCCTGAACTATGTCAACATTTCAAAATGGACTTTGCTCTCATTAACATAGCATCCAATCGTGCCAAGAATGAATGCATTGTTTAAACTTGTGTCCACTCTTTCCGTTCTCTTGTGGTTTGAAAGTGTTATGCTCTTGTGGTCAGTGCATTTACGATGGGATTCTTTCTTAAAACTTTGGTCGACAATGCCGTTGTCGTTTTCGTTGAGTCTGGGCGATCTAGAGAAGTAACAAACGTTGTCTTGTGGATTGCAAGGAATTGATTGCATGCAGGAAAGAACTCCTTCCTATTTTAGTCCACATCAGGGTCACCGAGTGGTTGGTTGGTTGGTTGGTTGGTCTGAGGCGGTGCTTGTGGCTTTCCAGGAAATGAACAGTTTGGTTGAACGGAAATCGGTTGATGCTGTGTGATTACCGGAGATTTCAGGAGGAGCTCATGAAATAATAATGCGTTTTTTCTTTAGTGAGACAGACCTGTTGGTATTCTATTGAAGAGTTGGCATTTGTTGGGAATTTTTGTACGTGTGTTTATTCTATAATGTAGGACTTACATTAAAGGGTTTCTCAGCATTACTAAGTTCATTGATTCTGGCTGAATTCTGGTCTCTTCAATCGTCGCCTTTTTTGGACTCAAAATACGGCCACTAATAAAAATTAGTTTTTTGGGTTTTTTACCAATATGCGTGTTTCCATACTTAGTTTTGTACTTGGCCCAAGTCCATTAAATTACTGACTATTGATTCTTTCAAATCTAAAATTCTACGACGTAATTAGAGCTACCGATTTAATCTGCTTTTATTTTACTATAGACCTTTAATTCCAAATTACTAGAAAAAACGTGTGTTGCGTTTCAGGAGTAAAAATGTTTTAAAAGATAATCACAAAGCTAATTTTAATCAAAATTTTTGGATTTTAACCAAACCCAGTCCTTAAAACTGCTCGTGAAAAACGCTTTTTTCGTGTAATCTAAGTTAAAAACTTTTACACAAGATACGTAGAAGTGGTCCGGGTCTAATAAGTCGTGAAAAGGACAATGTTATGCCTTAAAAACAAATTTTCAAAACCATTTATGATTGACTACTCTGTTTGCCGTTAAATTAAAAGTCACTCCACTGCTTTTGTTCATGCCCAAAAAACAGTGTTTCATAGCGTCATTCTTTATCGTTGAGTGCAAGTACAAACTTTTGAAGCCCTCGAGGAAGATTCTGATCACGCAGAATGAGATGCTTCATCAAATTGAACCTCAATGAATTCGGAATACACAAACCATCAGTAGAGGAACTTCCTCAAATTGGGAGCATTGTAGTATCTCACAAAACAATATATCTTTGATTATCGTTCCGTGAGATGATGAGTCTGCATGAGATGAGAATCATATCAAGATGAATTCTGAGGGAAGAATAAATCTTGTGAAAAATAGACGGAATTGTCAGAGCATCTCAATTGGAGTCAATCGATTAAGAAGTATATCTACACGAACAACCTGAGAAAACAGTCTGCGTAAATGCTTTGCCAATCAAAATGGTGTATTGTTTCGCCAATAGGAAATAAATAGCATTTTGATAAATAACATCAGGGAATCGTCGTCTCAGAGCACTTCACTTAGGCCTCATAAGCGGGAGCGGGCTTGTAGGCAGGAGCAGGGGCGTACTTGGGGGCGGGCTTGTAAGCGGGCTTGGGCTCATACTTGGGGTATTGAGCCTCACCTTCATATCGCACATCAGCCACATAACCGGAGTAAGCATCTTGAACGGTGTAGGTCACAATTTGGGTGCGGCCATCGGGAAGGACAACACGGTATTCACCGTTGGTGGCATAACCATCACGGGCCTCGTTTTGGTTGAAGTTGGTACCGGAATAATCATCAGCCACGGCGTATTGGTATTGATACTTGGCGGGCTCATCATAAGAAGGCTCCTTGTAGGAGGCGGGCTTGTAAGGGGCGGGCTTGTAAGGGGCGGGAGCATAAGTGGAAGGAGCATAGGTGGAGGGAGCATAGGTGGGCTCGGGCTGGTCGGCAACGGGGGCGGCGGTAGCGGCGGCGACGAGGGCAGCGGCGATGAAGGACTGTAACGGAAGCCATTGTTAATGGGAGATGCTTTACGGTTCAATTAAACTGGATGAGTGGTGAGTTTGAATCGACGACGGCTTACCTTCATTTTGAATTGGGTGTTGGTTTTGGATTGGATCGAGTTGAACTGATGACCATCGTCTTATCTCAGACGGCTTATATAGAGTCCAAATTGACTCCAGGGCCAGGGGTGTTGTCTTGGAAGAAAAACCCCCATACCCACTCCAAGGAATGGTTGTTGCTCCAATTTTTACTCACACCACCATTTCTGACGCATTACACACATGCCCGGTCAATGAGTCCTCCCTCGTGTGTGCTCAGTTCCGTTTGGCCAGCCAACTTTGTGCCTTTCTTTCAAAATCTTGGGATTTGTAGACGGTAACGACCAACATACGCATGAACGCCAAACCCCCATTTGTCTCCACGAGATGGTTTATCACACTCTCATCATGACTTTATTGAAGATTATCGCCAATCGAACGCTGCTTTAATTTCTTGAGTATATCTAAGAGTTTTGTAGATTTGCACGATTGTTCCGGTCCATTTCGGGTTCATTTGGCTCAACGACTCGTTGTACCGTACGTAGTATGTTAAGAAATCCCTTGAGGCCAGATTGTTCAAGTTCGTTTTTGCCCATGATCATTTCGGAGTAAGAAGTACAAGAGAGGATTGTCCAAGCCCATCGTTGAATCGCCCCTCCTCATCTCATTTAGGAAATGCTCGTTGGCTAATCTGGCTTCCTGAAAGTCTGATTCACAATTCCAGTTCATGACCTCATCGTGATCGATCTCTTGTCCGGGGGAATTTACATGTCATTCAACTTGTGCATGCATATCCGTGCCTCAAAAGTTCAACAATGAGCGAGTCAATTATGCAAAGGAGGCCATGAGCAATGCTTTAGCAACACTTGAATACATGGGATTTCAATAGCAAAATGAGTGCAGATTTCTTGCTTTGAGCCCTTGAAAGAAATACAAGGGGGGTTGATGAAATGGAGTGTGACTAAAAAGGCTTTCAGGACTGGAAAATGTTGCCATTCTTAATCCTTTCGTGACCGTTGTTGCTTTAAATATCTATGCTTTCGTCCTGTGATCCTAAATCATCACCAGATGTTATCTTTATCTTGACATACAGAGCATTGCCAGCTTCCTACTTTGTTATTGCCTTGAGCGAAATGCTCAGAAACCAACTAATCAGCATTAGGAATAGATTTTTGAACCGACCATTGTTCAGGAGCCGCCATCATAAGTACATTTGTGGGGCATATACCATTGACTACTTACAACAGGGAAAAAAGTTAGGGTATATAAAAAATGACACTTTTTGCGATTTTTTTTTAAATTTCTACCCAACGCAGTTCAACTCTAACTTTTTCAGCATTATTTCAGGACACTGTTTTTTATCATTTAAGTTTTAATTAGTTATGGACCGAAAGGGCTCATAACCGAAATCGAAAGTTTCGGCCGAAAGAGGGCTTAACCGAAACCGAAACCGAAAGCAGTGTTCACTGTTAACAAAATTGTTCAAATGCAAAATCCGCCTTAAAAATTAGAATGTGTTCGATGTTGGGTAGTCGCAAATTTTGATAAATCTTAAAACTTAAATTTCAGAAGTTTTTGGACCAATTTTTTTTTCGATTTTGTTGTCAAACTCCATTTTATATCTAAAGTATTTTATATAGTGCTTGTCTGCTTTCGGTAGGCATAACCGAAACCGAAACCGAAACCGAAATTTCGGCCGTAATTTCGGCCGAAAGTGCTTTCGGTCCATCACTAGTTTGAATATACTTTATTTATTGTTGGCAAGTTCGAATAACGTTTGAAAAAAGGTGGGGAGTATAATCGAGGCACTAAAAGAAATGTAAAATTTGGCATTAAAATCAAATCGAGAGTGACAAACTTGAACCCAGGCAGTAGTTTTTTCACAGGTCTTAGAATCATTAGAAAAAGGAAAGGTATTGCTAAAAATATGCCAACCACGCGCCAAATAAATCTAAGCCTCGAGCGTTGACATGTTCATTGACACAATCGAGATTAACATCAAGATCCTTTTACTCCGATTCTGGTTTATTTCACTTGTCAGTTATCATGTTCGTTTTTTGTCACGTCAAATCAAAATCAAATGACACGGTATCAATATCAAATTAGTCAACACGGAATGATCCATGTGATCACGTCTGACGCAATAATTGGCACCCTGTACTTTAATAGAGTTGAACGATCTTGATCAAGTATTTGTATACGAAAATCTCATGCTAGCTCCCTCAAATAAGGACTTTTAAGAGACCTATTTCAGCGAACATAAGCCAACCGGTTTTTAGCAATGAGTCTCGCAATGATCTTAATACCAATATCAACTATCTGGACCAAACATCCCAGTACAGAACCATGTAATCATCCCAGACAGATACAATTAGGATATCTCAATTGGCCATATTTCGTCCTGAATTCCACTTGATACACGTGAGAGGGACATGTTGCCTTCGTGTCCATCCAGGTGCTTAAGAAGAATTACCATTTTGGCCAACAAATGTTGGTTGCCCAAGTAAGCAACCATGCCTCGGGTGCGTGATCAAAGTGATGAGAGTTGAGGTGGGTCCAAGTTAGAATGCGTCCAAGTTCTACGCTTCAACTGGTTTCCACCCAGTTCTCAGAGCCCTGTGATAGAGCGCATGCAATGGAATGGCCTCAGGTGTCTCAGAGCGTCAGTTTCATCATTCTTGGGCTTCTTAGTTCTTACCAAC
Source organism: Tigriopus japonicus (assembly GCA_010645155.1). Taxonomy (NCBI): domain Eukaryota; kingdom Metazoa; phylum Arthropoda; class Copepoda; order Harpacticoida; family Harpacticidae; genus Tigriopus; species Tigriopus japonicus. The sequence goes on along the minus strand of CM021316.1, from coordinate 7,868,237 downwards.
AATGACGACCAAGCCCTGTAAACCCTCCTTAGGCCAATGGGTGGGAAACAGAAACGTTGGCTTGGAGTGTGTTTTATGCAGGGTGGAGCAGGTAAATGTGAGACAGAATTGAGAAAGAGCAGCTGAAACTGTAACCTATGAACTTTTGAGATTGTAGAACATTTGATGGCTAAGAAGTGAAATTGGCATTAGTTGAAAAGGGCAAAGGAGGTTAAATTCCATTTGTTTGGGTCAAAAGTAGCTTTTGTGCGCTAGAATAAAATAGGGAAGTGTTAGGGTACTGTTACATTATGAACTGCTTTGACTGAAATTGAGTTGACATAAAAAGTGTCATTCTCATGTTTGATTGCATTTTTGACTTTTTTGAAGTATGGTATAAGAATACACTCAGTAGACTATGGTATATTTCTTGATATTGGTAAAAAAAAGTTTACCTGCATTTTTGACATTTGTTAATGCATGTAGGGACTTGAATTTTGAGTGCTGTTCATCTTTGAGATGTCATGTTGGGACCATTAGATAGTCAATGATTGTTATCTAGTATTGTTATCTAGTATTACTTTTTAAAATGGCAATTCACATTTTGCCAAGCACTTTAAACTCTTGCAGTCTTTTTTTGCATGTTTTTATTCGCTATCTGGATACTTCTGGTCTACTTAACACCTCAAAATGTCACTTGAAATACCTTTTGCAATATTTCCATGCCTCTTTCAAAAAGTGCGAATTTTGTTTCTCAATATTCTTTGCCACCCTGTATGTTTCAATGGAAGACGTAAGCAACAACAACAAACCCGACCCTAATAATAACGGTCACACGAAAATCCTTTGTTGCTGATTATGATGAAACACTTCCAGAACGATTGCAACATATTGTCTTAACTCTTGGGGTCTAAAAAACAAAGAACGTGTATTGTCATCCCAAAATATCTGGCGTATTGACGCAAATGTCAGGTCGATTGTTTCGTACTTTAAAAGAGCCACCTGAACTACAACAACACGTACGCGTTTCTACGCACCAACAAGGCTTCCTTCCAATCAAGTCAAGTGGGTCGAACAACAAGATTAAATCCTGAACGAGTTGACGCGTAATAATTCGCAAAAGGACTTGGCTCTTTCTACGATTTTTAATGAAGACTGATTAGAAAAGATTTTCGTTGAGGCGTTTGACTTCATAATTTCCGATTCCAAGTTTCAATTGGAACCCCGTTGAGCTGGAAAAGCCGGAAATAGTTAGGGTAATAGTAACGTACAACAGGATTGGCGAAAAAAATGAGCTTGGTGTTGAATTGATCATAATTTGACCTCCAACGTCGGCTTTGAAACTGAGTTCTTTTCTCCAAAACTTAATTAGGTTCAAAGTGGTTCTAAAGAATCTGGACATGATCTTTGATTTTATGATTATTCCACGGACCAAGATGGTTTACAATTTCCTCAACAAGATTGTAAATGCCAATATCAAAAGCAATTCAGGGAAATAATTTCCCAAAAAGTCGTGGAAGTATCTGAATCAAAGCGTTTTAGGGTTTCGATGGGTCAAAAATATGCCAGAAATGCAATTTACATATATTCTTGAGGCACGAGGAATGCATATCAAAATGCTGACTCGTTTGGGTTTGATGAAAACCAATTTGTTTTCAAGGCTTCAGACATTCTTTCTATAACCTTGCCAAATGAATGAATTCGAATTTCTAAGTTGTTTAAAATTCACCACAGGAATATTGCCAAGTCCGATTGTTTTTGGTTGAATTCTGCAGTTTTGTTGGAATACTTTTGTTCATATGCCCAAAGTTATTTTTCAACAAGAAAACTCTTTGTTCTTGATTACAGTACAAACACAATTGGATTCGATGACTTATTAACGTGCTTTTTTAAACAAAGAGTTAAAAATAGTTTCAGTTTTTTGAAACTGTTTTAATAATATGAGATTTGAATTGGGGAATCCAAGCCATTAGGTATGTAAAGAAGCTTGCTTTGACAAATATTCTTTTATTCAACCATGTCCATGTGAAAATGTCATCCCTTTAGTCTTCGCTTTTAAGGTTTAACGGAGATTGTTTCAAACGTTGTAAAGTGCATTTTGCATGACTTTGCACCACTCCTAGCATTATGTTGGCTTTTTTGCACCTATGAAACAACGCCCAAAGCCCAATTGATGCCTCATATTGGGGTGCACAATTAGATGAACTTAGTCAAACATCAATTGTGTTGCATATAAATACACTAGTAAATTTTGTTCCATATTTGTGACTGTTTGGAATTGGTTCAGATTTCTTTGTTACCGCTACAAGAATGGGATTCCCTGTAAAGAGAGTTAATGATTAATATAGTTTATAAATTGAATTTTCAAATACAATTCATTTTTTAAATGTTGAGTTAACTTTGAGAAGAACGCTGAATACTAATAACTTTTAAGAGTGAACTACAAAATGATACAGTTACTTTAGGATGCTCCAAGAACGACTGGAGACTGGACAACGAGGCTTTTTTTCCTTTGTTTTATTTGCTCTGACGTGACATAAGCTACCATCATGAGGTTCGAACCTAAGAAAATGAAAAAGCTGGGGTGTGGTTGGAAGCCAATGGATCAAGAATGCTTGAAGCATGCATGTCCAGTCTCAAACTTATGACCTTTTGGGTCTTTTGGGTTGTTTATGTTTTGGAAAACACATCTTTCAATGTAAACATCATCAAGAGACGGAAGCAAAAGTTAAACTTTTTCATAGCACAGACAGAATAAATGTGCTATTGACAAATGTTTTCCTCAAGGAAGAAAACTTTTTTATTCTCGCTTTCAACTTCTAAGTCCATTTTAGTCGCAACCTGATTCTAAGACTTGTGATCAGTTTCATAAAAATAAATTATATCCTGAGTGTGTTTGCGTTATTTGTTCATAAAAAAGTACTTCCTCCGACATGCAATATCTTTTGTCCTGCTTACAAAAGAAACGTGAAAAAGTGGGTCTCCTCAAATGTCACATCAGTTTTTCCTCGTTGTTTTCGTACATTCCCCCGTTCCACATTCTTTTATGGATCGTGTTTTCTAAGCCTGTCGTTTTCAGGAATTTTTATAAAAGAAGCTCATGGGAAAGAAGTGTCAACCAACTTATTTGGCTATTTGAAACTTTGTTTTTGTCCTGGTCAACAACATAGAACGAGAAAGTTCAATAGAACTTTCCTTTGAAATGAACTTCGAAAAGCCCTTCTGTAATCATTTTTCTCTTCCGTTTCTTGCTTTGTTGGGCTTTTTTAACCTTCACTTGTAAGTCAAAAGCGCTAGGGTCAAGTTGAGGGTATTTCCAATAACTTCTTTACTTTTAAACAATGAAATTGGAGAAATTACAGTTACAATTACATCATATTTTTACATGCGTGTAAAGAGGCCAAATGCACAAAACACAAGAATATTATAAAATTGTTTAATACTCGCCGCTTTGAGGACTTATTCCAGTTCAATTACATTCAAATATTAGCCAATAGGGTTGATTCAATGAAAGCCTAAATATTTGCAAATTACTTGAATGCATTTGCTATTTTGTTCCCACATCAGTTTCGGATCGAAATTACGCTATGCTTTTGCAGGGATGAGAAATACATTCAAAAAGATCACACTTTTTGAATAGCGTACGCCCATGGCCTGACAACTCAACATGGCTTTTTAAAATCCAGTTTTTTACAGGGGAAATGAAAGATTTTTTTTGCCAATTTCTTCTTTTAATCGTCAAATTATTACTATAATAGAGGATAACAAATATCAGGAGGATTCTGAAATATTCCATTTACAGGGTGCGCTGAATCTTTGAATGCCCCCAAAAATAGAAAAAGGCAAAAACTTTGCCAAATAACAATGTAATGAAAATAATTTTCAAGACATTTTTCTCAAGGCAGTGTAATGTATAAAATTGAAATCCATTATTGTTAAATCAGTTGAGTGTCCAATGTGCTTCCAAGAACAACCCATTACATTAAACTTACTAAACATTTAACACTTAATACTTAATAAAAAATTGCACAGACAAAAACTACCAAATAATGGCATTATCAATTATTTTTAAATCCGGCTTATTTTTTTGGAAAACTATGGCCCTTGAAGAAAATATATTTTATATTCTGTCACTTTGTAGCAAATATTATTCCGGAACCTAGTTATCCTTTTTTTGTAGTGCATTGTACTGAGACAAATATCCTTCAAATGATTTCCATCAAATTGCTAATTAGCAAAGTTTATGCCTTTTACTCATTTTTGGGGCATTCGCTGTTTTAGCGCACATTGCAGACAAAATTAAAAAATAAATAAACGTAAAATAAAAAAAAGTGTGATCTTGAATTGATCTTGAAAATGATTTGCATTACATTGTTCAATTGCATAGTTATTGTCTTTTACTCATTTATCGGACCATTCACACTTTTAACGCACCCTTTAGATACAACTTTCAGAATCGTCTTATTTTTTGTTAACTGATCATATATTAGACTAGACAATCAAATGACAAGTTACCCCAAAATCAAGAGAAGCAAGAGACTTTATTTACGCGTTGAATCATTTTGATAGTTATTAATTAATTTATTTTTTATTTAATTTATCAGATAGTTATGCAAAAGTCAGCGATGATGATGAAAGCAAGCGCGGGAGTCCAATTCCCGATTGAAATGGCATGGCAGAGTGTTTTTCTAAGTGGGTGATCCAACCTATCCGACCATTATGGCTAAAACATCGGCTAAAACATTCAATTGGAGCCACGCCCAGTCCTCAAATATCTGAAAGCAGGCTCAGTATGCAAATTCTTGAGCTAAGGTTACATTTATTTGGGTATGGGTTTGGGAAATTGATCATGGCATTAGTGATTCTGAATGATGGCAGATGTCTTCAAAATGAATGACACGAAACACAATCAATCCCAGGCACAGGACGACACACCTGCACACAAAATGGCAGAACTCAAAAGGGCAAACAAGGTGTTGGGACAATTTGGTGTAGATTGAGCCTCCGTCTCAGGCCCAATCACTATTCTGAGGTCGAAACGTCCTCAACTTTAAGTAAAACGAAGGGGTTTGTTTTCAAGGATGAGCTAGTGCGGCTTTCAAACACCAGGGACCCTCACTGTTTTTAGGTGTCGCCAAAACATATTCAGTTTTTTAGCAATTTTAACAAACATAAAACCGAATAGAGTGGGGTAATCCCAAAGAGAGCAAATGTGAATCTGAAATTCATCTCTGTCAAATCCGTTAATGCAACCTTTGCATTTAACAAATTAAGTTTTGCCGACCTAAAGTAAATGGTTGAATATATTCTTAGTCTTTCTAGAATACTAAGAACTAGATTGACTAGAATGGATTAGATACTTATCAAAATGATTTATTTTTCATTTTGTATGAATAAATAGCATCTCGATAAATATGAGGCTTCAAATCACAATCACTTAGGCATAGGTGGGGGCAGGGGCGTACTTGGGGGCGGGCTTGTAAGCGGGCTTGGGCTCGTACTTGGGGTATTGGGGCTCGCCCTCATATCGCACATCAGCCACGTTGCCGGAGTAGGCATCGGCGGTGTTGTAGGTCACGATTTGGGTGCGACCGTCGGGAAGGACGACACGGTATTCACCGTTGGTGGCGTAGTTGTCACGGGCTTCGTTCTGGTTGAAGTTCACACCGGAGTACTCATCAGCCACGGCGTAGTTGTACTCGTACTTGGGTGGCTCATCATAAGAGGGCTCCTTGTAGGAGGTGGGTTGGTAAGGGGCGGGCTTGTAGGAAGGGGGGTTGTCAGCACGGGGAGCGGCAGAGGCCATGGCCAAAGTAGCGAGAGCGATGAAAGCCTGGACAATGAGAGAAAAGAAATGAATGAATTGGTTCTAATGAGCTTTTCTGATCCTTTTCTTGTTAATAATATTGATGTGTCTAAAAAAAGTGTTTTTTTAAGTGTTAAAAAATCCACCAAAACACGGTTGTGCTGAAGAGTTTTATACCTTCATTTTGATTTTTTTGTTGTTTTGTGTTCGGTTGGTGATCAACTGATGCTTTTTCAAGTTCTCCTTCCCGCTTTTATAGATGGAGTTCGACAAGTCTTATCCAGTCCTGGGCAAACCGGGTCTGCTTTTTACAACCATCCTGAGCTGAGATGGTTGATGCATCTTCTGCGTCTTGAACTCTGACGCACACTCGCCTTCTCCATCTGAAACGCAAAGAATCAGGGTTGGTCTAATCCATACATATTCCAGAAAAACCAACTAGACCAAATAATCTTATTTTGGAAATCAACGTAAGATGGGTCTGGGAACGCAAGGTCTCCGCTGATATTTTTCTCGGTACATTGACATGAAGCCCGATTGGTTTGTTTATGGGGACACACAGCTGAGCGGCGAAACAGACCACCCACGCTTGATGTTCAAAAGCCTTTAACTTTTGACCAAACCTCCAATTGAAGTGTAATTCAAAATGTAGTTAATGAGTGAGAAGTACAACGCATTGTAGGAAAGAATTAATCGCCATGGTTTAGATTTAAAAATGCAATGCTTCATGATAGGTTCCTCTTCAACTAGGTTCATGAAAGAAGACATCAAGAACGACTAAATCTAGACAACAAAAGCACATAAGCTCTTTTGTGTGATGTTAGACGGACTTAATATGTTTGCACTAAAATTAGAAATTTTGAAAATTTTGAAGACTTTTCATAGTATTTTGCACCTTCTTCCCAAATAAGACAGTTTCAGAATGTTTTATTTTCCTTTATTTTGCTTCTTTTATCCGCTTCAACTTTAACTACAATGAAGAATTTTGGGCAAAACGAAAAAAATCGTTCGTGACATTTTTGAAATTTCAGCAACAATAGTGCGCAAAAAAAACGATTAGGGATGGATCGAACCAAGATTTTGCGGTTCCGGATCAGGGTCGGTTCGGTTCGGAACCGAAACAAACATCTTGGATCAAGATCTGAGGCTAGTTTTTTAGACGCAAAGAACGATCTTAAGATTGTACTGCGACTTGGTAAGCTGATGAGTAAGTACGATCTTAAGATCGTTTTTTGCGTCTAAACGTTTTTCGTTTGCGAAAAACTAACCTCAGATCTGGATCGGATCGGACCCAGCTCATATAGGGACTTGTAGAAAGATTTTCTAGCATGGCTCTGATTGTTATCACTGTTTTTAAAATCAACAGCAATATGCAAAGGGAATATTTCGTGTTTAGATAGTAAGTGTTATTTTCAAGAAAAAGTTTTAAAAGAATGCGGGAAAAGGATAAACTGAAGTTTCCAGGTAATATTCATCCAAATTTTTTGACTTGACTCCTTAGAGTTCAGTTCCGACTTCGGATCGGTTCCTGGTTTTAAGATCCAGCTTACGACGAGCTTACATCCGAACTGATCAGATCCAATACTGAGCCGGCTCATGACCGAACCCGACCCATCTCTAGTGCCAATGTGAGGTCCAGGCAAATGAATTAATCAACTCTGCTAGAAGCATTCGAACTAATTAAGTCAAAAATATTAAAAGGTGTTTCAGATTTGGTTAGACAGTTGTTTTACCATACTAGGATGCTCTGACACTTCAGCTTACATATTTGAAAGTCAAAACAGCAATGATTTTAAGTTATTAAAAAGTCTCTAAAGAGCGAAATTTCAGTTTTACAATGCTTTTTGAGTGACAAAAACCATTTCAGCTTCTTTAAAATGAAAATGGAATTCTTATCTTAGCCTTCATTTTGAACGCAAATAATGAGTTTTGCACAGGTTATGAATAATCATGAAAAGACTTGGGACTTGGGTCCCACAGGCACGGACACTGTCCTCTAAGGTATCAGCTCTCCTACGTTTGAGTCAAAGGAATTTCAAAGGGCTGGCAGAGGTAGTAGTGGATTTGACAGGCTTCCAAAATATGGGGAAAGGGTCTTTGGACCCGGACATCGTAACAAGTTTATTCAAGGGCTTGGATTGTTTATCATATCAATCCCTCAGCCGAAATTTAGATGCATATTTAAAGTTTTAAGCCTTTCAGGCCCAGTTAGTATAGTATAGTAGCTTTATTCTCTGAACACAGTATAGGTGTATGGGGAGAATGTGGTCGGATCAAATCAAACGAGCCCTCAAAAGCCGTTTTCGAAAACGATGTGGACTTCTCTCTTAAATTCGTCAAGTGACTTAGATTGTTTCAGTCCCAGTTGTTCCATTTCAACCAGTTTTCTCGTATTACATAGGTATCCTGTGTACCCAGTTATCCGGTGCGCTTAGTTATCTGGTGTACCCAGTTATCCGGTGCGCTTAGCAATCTGGTGTACCCACTTATTTAGTGTACCCAGTTTTCCGGTGAACCCAGTTATCCGGTAAAAACAGTTATCCTATGTTGAGTTATCCTGGAACCGATTCAACCAAATTACTGAAATCTATCAAAATATTTTTTCAATAAAAGATTACGGCAACACACAAGAGAGGGTTTAACGCATGAAAGGGCTTCTTCTATGTTGTTGCAGTAGCAGCATCTTAGAGCCCTTAAAGTAAAACCATCACAAGCCTCCACAAAATTGGACAGGGTAGAGCGCTATAATAAAAGAGTACGCGCATGTGCCATTTTGGTCCCAAGACGTCGGTTCCATTGTAATGTGGTTCTTGGGTTCGACCTGTTTGAGGCAACTTTACTTATGTACTATTTACTATCAAATTGACGCTCTTGATCTCAGCTTACCTTTGAAAGCATAATGTTTGACCTTTTTAGCCTTTGAAGGCCAAGACTGGCCAAAAACATGGGTGCCGGAAGATAACCTTCTCGTTCTCCATAAACCTCGATGCGCGTTCAGGCCCAGTGCTGCTGTGAATTGACTCGGTAATGTCAGCTCTTGAAGAATCTCCTCGCCGATTTGCCTTGACTTTCTTACTTTTTAGGAAAACTATTTCTAACTGGATACGAAATTGATTGGTGAATATTTAGAACGTCAATTGAAGCCATTAGAGCGTTTTCCTTGTGCACATTATTGCATTGTCATGTGAAATGACTTTTTTGTTGAACAATTATATGGCAGCCCTGTTGACGTTGCGCATTCGTAGCAGTCGTCAGGCTGACAGTGGTACAGACTGTTATGCTTAACTTTGTAAAAAAAAGTTTCGATATTTAGTACTCATAATATATACTAAAAAGCTTCTTTAGTTTCATGTAATAATTAGTGACAAAGTCAAAAATTAAAAGGTGAATCGCAAAAACTTTTTTAAATAGCTTTTGTCATATACATTATGAGTACAAAATATCAAAACTTTTTACTAACTTAGTCATAACAGTCTGTAGCACTGTCAACCTGACGACTTCTACGAATGCGCAACGTCAACAGGGCTGCCATATAATTGTTCAACAAAAAAGTCATTTCACATGACAATGCAATAATGTGCACAAGGAAAACGCTCTAATGGCTTCAATTGACGTTCTAAATATTCACCAATCAATTTCGTATCCAGTTAGAATTAGTTTTCCTAAAAAGTAAGAAAGTCAAGGCAAATCAGCGACGAGATTCTTCAAGAGCTGACATTACCGAGTCAATTCACAGCAGCACTGGGCTTGAACGCGCATCGAGGTTTAAGGAGAACGAGAAGGTTATCTTCCGGCATTCATGTTTTTGGCCCGTCTTGACCTTCAAAGGCTAAAAAGGTCAAACATTATGCTTTCAAAGGTAAGCTGAGATCAAGAGCGTCAATTTGATAGTAAATAGTACATAGGTAAAGTTGCCTCAAACAGGTCGAACCCAAGAACCACAGTACAATGGAACCGACGTCTTGGGACCAAAATGGCACATGCGCGTACTCTTTTATTATAGCGCTCTAGGACAGGGTATACAAATCTTTCAATTTGAGGTAGACATGGTGTTGTAGCATGCCATTTGTTAAGTTGACACGACATAAAAAAAATGTTTAAAACAAAAAAGTGTTGATTTCTCAACAAAGACTTATCGCCCGTAATTCATTTCATGTTTTCATCTGGCCTCCAGGGTTCCTAATATCTCAATAGAGAATTTTAATTGAAAGTGACAAAAACCGCCACTAGATGGAGGCAAAACAGGGGCAAAGTCTCTTGATATCAGAGCTAGAGCTCTAATCAGAGCTGTCCTCAACTTAAACTTGTTGCCAATATTGCAGATTCCATCTTAAAGTTGATTTCTCTTCATATTTCGAGTCTTTTAGAGGTCAGCTATGATATTATTGTGTTCAAAACTCAAACAGTCACGCTGAGTAATTACAAATTAAGGCCAAAGATTTAACAGAAGCAACCACAACCATTTCAACCTCAAGATGGCGCTGACTGTCATATTTCTCTTTGATTGAAGCTCAACTTTGGTTCCTTGAGAAGGCTAGTTCTGACGGCGAATTGTTCACTTTGAGAACAAGAGAGGGCATTCCAGCAAAATGTGTTTGGGGCATGCTGAATTATGAGGCGGCCATCAAGGTGACAAGAATGTAAGATTTCTTTAAAATCCTCCATTGTGACCAAATGGGACCCAAAGGAAAAATACTACTAGAGGTTCTGAATTGCAATTTAAACTCTATTTAAGATTCATCTTAAATAACATTTTGGTCCAAAAACAGGGCCCACGGATATTTGATTGCATTTAACTTTTGGAAGGGTCATCAATTTCTTGACAAGCTGTAAATGGCTCAAATTAATATCAATCAGATTGGAGTATCGCTTCAAATAGCAGACTTTGGTGTCACTTAACTGATTCTAAAGTATCACATTCCACAGGCCATTGGCTCTGATCATGATTATTATCATGGTTTTTTGCACTGCCCATGCTTGCTTGATCTCGACATGAGTTGTATTTACGGAGGGGATTGGGGATAAGCCAATGACTCCAGGAAATGGTTTTTGGTCGTGGTGTCAAGATCAAAGAACGCTTTGTCTATGAACGACACACGGTCATACCTATGTGTACATACAGTAGAGTAGTGGTACAGTGTGCTGGTCCGTAAGAACGTACGCAAATGTGTATGTTGACAAAACAAGAAGGAAGAGCGGAATTTTAAACGTGATCTCTTATGTGGGAGAAGTTGCTTCGAATTTTCCCTTGGTTTGACAAGAGATACAATAAATAAGACGCTAAATGAATTTGAAATTCGCCACAGTCTGAACTTAAGATGAGAGGAAATCATCATCTGTTTTAGAAACATTCATTCAGAAAATTTCTTTTAAAGTTTCCAGAAATTGGTTCCCCAACTTAATTATTTAGTGCTCGTCGAAGTTGAGAAACAGAATTTTGCACGTATCCAGTTTTGCTGAAGATAACTTTTAAACTTCTTCCATCAAACTAACAAGTAGCCTTTGTCAACAGATTCTTTAGCCTCTGAACATGTCACATTTTTAATTTAATGATCTCTCCAAATAGAGAAATATTCGTCTACACTTTAAGCTCGATGGCAAGAGCACACTTCTAGTTTGAAAATCCCTTATGTTACTATAATGGGTAAGATACTTATCAAAATGATTTATTTTTTATTTTGTATGAATAAATAGCATCTCGATAAATATGAGGCTTCAAATCACAATCGCTTAGGCATAGGTGGGGGCAGGGGCGTACTTGGGGGCGGGCTTGTAAGCGGGCTTGGGCTCGTACTTGGGGTATTGGGGCTCGCCCTCATATCGCACATCAGCCACGTTGCCGGAGTAGGCATCGGCGGTGTTGTAGGTCACGATTTGGGTGCGACCGTCGGGAAGGACGACACGGTATTCACCGTTGGTGGCGTAGTTGTCACGGGCTTCGTTCTGGTTGAAGTTCACACCGGAGTACTCATCAGCCACGGCGTAGTTGTACTCGTACTTGGGTGGCTCATCATAAGAGGGCTCCTTGTAGGAGGCGGGTTGGTAAGGGGCGGGCTTGTAGGAAGGGGGGTTGTCAGCACGGGGAGCGGCAGAGGCCACGGCCAAAGTAGCGAGAGCGATGAAAGCCTGGGCAATGAGAGAAAAATGAATAAGCAACTGAAACCCAGTTGTATTTAAGGTTCTAATAGTCTTACCTTCATTTTGATTTTTTTTTGTTGTTTTGTGTTCGGTTGGTGATCAACTGATGCTTTTCCGAGTTCTCCTTTCCGCTTTTATAGATGGGGTTCGAGATGTCTTCTCAAGCCTCAGGTCAGGGTAGGTCTGCTTTTTTACAACCACTCTGACGCACACCTTTTGCGTACCAACCAAACCACTTAATGGCAACGCGAGTGTTCCTTCTCCCACCTAAATTTCGGTGTCAAGAGCCTCTATCACTGATCTGTCCGGCTCTTCATCTATTCACGTTTTATTCAATCTTTGTCGAGACTGGTTTGAAAAAAGGACCCGAATATCGGTCTGCTTATCATGCGTCAGGCGTAGCTTGTTGGTAGGAGTCCGTTATAGAATCGAGAACATGTACCTGAACTGCAACAGTTGGGCGTCACTAAGGGTTTTTGGGCGACGTCTTTCGAGCTTGAAAGAAGAAGAAAAAAAACTTGAGTATCCACTGCTTTAATCCCCAAACCATTTTGCCCTATTGACCATTGGGTCAGGCATAATGTGGCCAATAAGTGTGTGCATTGCCTAACGGACAACGAACGCATCTCTCGCTTAATTTAAGAGCAGAGAGTCAATTGAAGGGATGAGTTTGGTGTCGAAACGAACATCATCCAAAGACATCATAACTGTAAAGCGAAGGAAGAAAAAGGGTGGCCACGTGATATGAATGTCATCTTTATCATTTTACAACGGTGTTCTGGGCTTGAACAAGACTTCAAGTTGAGAGAAAAATGTACTGTCAGAATTCTCCACTTATTCAAGAGACACTTTATTTTCATTTTAAACCATGCCCCAAGAACTACGATTCAAGATCGAGGAACGACAAGGCAAGAGCTACCAAAGAAATGTTTTATGGGTATTGTCTACTTGTGGGCATCATTTCAGCTAAACTTGGGTTGTCGATGGATTAAAGAAAAGGTTATCTACTTGGTTGAAACAGGTTACAAAGTAAATACTCGTTTTCCGAATCTTTTAATTTTGCTGATTGAGCAGGAAACTACGTAGTATGTCAAATCCCTGAAGATTGGTTGATGGCTGGCATTGTTCAGAAGTAGATAAGTAAACGACTTCCATTATGGAAGAGGCCCCATAAACTCGTCTCCAAGGAAAATGGTTCGAATTTTGGTGGACACAAGATGACTATCCATTTATCCAGTTAAGCCCTCTTTTTCCTTATTGGGGGTAACTCAATGTAGAGTACGTCCATCAGGGTTTCCAAAGCAACGCTCATCCGTGTCTCAGGAATTTACTGTAGACGAGATTCGAGAGGATCTTTGTTCCGACAAAGTCATATGAGGATGGTTTGTCCGTAACATTTCAGTAAAACACGAGGAAGAACATGTGTGTGGTTGTGAATTACAATCAATAGAAAGTTTGAGACCAACGTTTTTTTCGTGTCTCTTGCAATTTTTGACTTTCATTTCAAATCATTACAGGGTTCGAAAGGTTGGTCAAAATGTAACCTTGTTCCCCGTAAAATGGCCCTAATAAGCTTCAGTGAGTGATAAGTTTCAGCAAACTGGTTTCAAGGATTTCAAACAAATTTTAATGACAACAAAAAATTGCTCAGGAAATTAGATTCCTCAACTTCTCTTTTTATGATGGTCCGTCCGTACAAAAGATAGAACACAACTTCATCGACGATTTAAACATTTGAATGCATTAACATTCTAAAACGGAGAAATGAACCATTCCGGGATAACGTGATCAATGATCGTCAGTCTTTGGCTTCGATGGAGGAATCTCTTAGTTTGCCAAATTAATTCAAATCATTTCGATGGCCCCAAGCCAAATACTGTACTGCATACAGACCACCAAGGCAAATCAAAGGCAATGAAATGGTGGAATGCTTCTAAGTCGAAACAATGCCAAAGGAATACAAAGAAAAATCGAGCAGAACCAATGACAACACTGGACCAATTGTATCCGTTTCCCACCCACTTTTTGAGTGCCCAAAGCGGAAGGGTGAGAAGTGAACAGACATCGAAAACAATGCTCTGTCATGGTTTGAACCATGTGGGGATGAGTTTGTTGGTTGCACCTCCAATATTTGCAATCTCGTTATGGCCTCCCTGACCTTGCCCATTCATCTGAATTATCAAACACTGACTTCCTTGACAGATAAGATTGCGGACACCAAGAACATGGGCCTCAAATTTTGATTCCTTCCGAAGAAAAGAGATCATTAGATCTTCTCCTAGTAACACATCCATGAAATCTGAGCTTCAGAGGTCAGTCTGAAAGTTGGCTTTGTTCGTATGACAGAAGAGGTTCTTCTTTTTTGGTTACTATTTCTGGCAGGGGGATGGCTCAAAAGGTGTGGAGGGGTGAGGAAACTGTCAGAGCTCTTGGCAACACATGAAACGAGTTTTTTTAGCCTCCTTGTGGAAACCACCTCTCTTCCCCAGCACTAAAAACGGAGAGTCAAGGTCACAATCCTACTATGAGTCTCTGAAATAATTCACAGGAGATTGCTCTGACGACAATTAACTTCCCGATGGTTGGGAGGAAGCCAAGACAAGTCGAGAGTTACAATTGATCACCATCTTCAAACTATCTCTTCTTCAGCACATACCTACTATTCAGTTTTAAACAACAAACGAGTCCCATTGAAATTGCAGTTGGTCGTGCATGACAATTTGTCGCGACGCGAGATCTATTTTTAAGTGGCTAACGGTGTATTGGAAGATGATAATGATATCCCCAGTTTCCTTGATAGTTACCAAATTTTACTCGGTTATTCAAAGTTTTGCAGGACTCCATTTGATTTACGCGGTGCATTCTTTATACGTTGAGGGTATCTTTGTTCAGTTCACACAGTTCATCATGTCCATAAAATTCAGAAAAACTGATAAGAACCCTCTCAATTTGGATAAGTACAACTGACACGATTAAATGCATCCCAGTTTCAGATAGCAAACATTGGCAGAAGCATGGTGCTGTTGGTCAAACGATGGGCGTTGAAGAGGCATTTTCAAGGCGCGCCAAAACCCGAGGATTTCGAACTGGTTCAAGAAGAACTCGAACTTCTTGAGGATGGCGAGATCTTTTACCAATCTGAATATGTCTCGGTTGATCCTTATCAACGGAACTACACCCTTCGAATGCCTCAGTCACCCCCTTTTACCATGCCAGGAAGTGTTGTCGGATTGGTCAAGAACTCTCGCAACCCCGATTATCTAGTTGGAACCAGAGTGGTGGTCTACGATGGATGGCGTGAAGCAGGCATAATCAATCCCAAAACGGCTGGAAATCACGGGACAGGACTGGACATGGTTAGAAAGGCTCCAGATATTGGGGATTTGCCGCCATCCCTGCTTCTAGGAGCTTGTGGAATGCCGGGAAATACGGCCTATTTTGGACTGACCGAGATTTGTCGGCCCAAAAATGGCGACACTATTGTGATTACGGGAGCAGCTGGAGCGGTTGGAAGCTTGGTAGGGCAAATCTCCAGGATCAAGGGTTGCAAAGCCATTGGATTCGCCGGAAGTGACGAGAAGGTGGCCTGGTTGAAGGACAAATTAGCGTTTCATGAAGCATTCAATTATAAAAAGGTAGGGAAAACAAAATGAAGGAACTAGATTATTGTAAATAATTAACTCACTTGTTAGATGACGATGGAGAAATCTCTGAGTGAAGGAGTTCCACAAGGCGTTGATTGTTTTTTCGATAACGTGGGAGGAGAGGATGCATCGACAGTGATATCATCAATGAATGAGTGTGGGAGAGTGGCTTGTTGTGGAGCTATTGCCTCCTACAATGCCGAGGAACCACTTAAAACAACGGCCATCCAATATTTTCTTATTCGAAAGGTTCGTCAATCTTAGTGCTCAAGTTAACAAGGATTGTTTAACATCTAGTTTTTTTGTTTGAAAATTCAGAAGTTAAAAATGGAAGGATTTCAAGCTGCTCAATTCAAGGACCGTTGGAATGAAGGCATTCTTCAAATGGCCAAATGGATCCAAGACGGCCAACTTAAACCTCAGGAAACTGTTATTAATGGATTTGAGAACACTCCCAGAGCCTTCATGGGTTTGTTTTCGGGAGAAAATTTGGGCAAAATGGTTTTGAAAGTATGATTTATATATTACTTGTGGTGCAACAGGTGAACAAAATCAATTATTTTGGATCAAAGAAGAGAACCCGTACGAGGAATCGGATATCTCGTCAATCCTAGAAGTTTCAATTTTGGCTTTGAGAAGTTCCAAGCAGAAGCTCACCAGACTGATCACGGTTCCCACTATGAGAATCTTGAAAAATTCGAAAACGTTCCCAAAGTCCACTTCAAGGACCTCCTGAGAATTATCCGAACAAATATATTCTCGGTTAGTCTCGGCGGGATAGAGCCATTTTTGTTTTAACTTATGAAGCACTCCAGACTGATCCATCTTCCTGATTTGATAATCAAACATCGACTGCAACTTGAAATTCTTATTGAAGCCGAAAGCTAGTTCCACTTGGGCGCTAATCGGCCTTGTTTCAATTTGGCATCCTTGATAGGAATGATCCGAGACCCAATTTGCCACCAGAATATCCAGATAAACAGCGGCCGATGCGAGATCTTTATTTTCTACAAAGCTATCCATGACATTGTTGGAAAAGAACTTTGAGTTTCGGCTGATCTTGGAATCCCAAAGCCGCTTATTTAAGGACCCATCGGGAGCATGTTTGAACATACTCAACTCCGATCCCAGGCCATTGATGAACAAATCAAAGCCATAGGTTTCAATGTCTTGAAGGGACTTGATTTGATCGGAACTGATTCCGATGCTTAGATTCGAGATCAACCTTGCCGAGAACACATTTAAAGCAAACCACCCAAAGATCAGTGCTGATAGTAATAGTATCTTCCTTGAGGCTTGCGCGAAATCATCTGAAGCACCTTGAGAGACCAAGGCTCCAAATTGATTTAAAACACCTCCAATGGAAGCCTCAATGCCGACTCGATTGGGTGGGAGAAGGACCAATGAAAACGTCACGAGTAGCAGGGCTGTAGTTAATCCTAGAATCTTGACATCTGCATTAAACATATCCAAGACGGGTCTGCTTCCTCCAGGAATAGTCCATGTCATAATCACGTATTGTAGCCTGGTGCTCAAAGACACAAAATCAACAATCTCATATCGTTCATGAACCACTCCAAGAACAGCCACAGAGAAATGAATCTCCTTCCTTTGAAGCTTTCCCAAGAGACTGGTCCAAGTTCCATTGGGTAAACGTTCCCCATATTTTGAGTCCGACTCTTCAACAAACTCATAATCAAATTTCATTCTTTCTTGAAGGACATTTAACACATCAATACTGAATCCATACGCATCCTTTGGCCCAGATTCAGGCACAACGTTGAACATAGGCAAACTGAGAAGTCCGATTTTGAATTTGGCGCCTTTTAGGTAACTCCGCCGCTCTTCAAAGGCATTTGCTTGAAAGGTCAAAATGACGCCTGACCAGATTTCTATCAGTTTGGAGATGGGATCCCCTTGAAAACTGTGGTAGTGTTCATATATCAAACTCCTATTTTGCTCCAATGATAAGGAGAATACCTTGGAAATACATGAAGGGTTCTTGGAGAAGATGAAATCTTCGGTTGAGTTTCGATTTCCAAGCACTAAGAAGACATACACGCAACTGTCACTAAATCGGAAATTTGAATCTGCATGGGAATAATCAAAGATGACCTTCAATTCCTCCTCGTGACATTCTAAATCTCTGGTCACTTCCGATTTTGGAAAGAGCTTTTGGAGTCCCAAAATGTCTTCTGGAGGCAAATGTCCATCTGGTTCCAAAATGAAAGAGGGACTCTCTTGAAATAAGGAACATGATAGGTTTGTTAAAGGCTTCAATAGCTCCAAATCCAAGCACTCTATGGCTCGAAAAAGAAGCCATAAGAATATCCATGTCCAATATAGCACTATCATTTCGTATCGCTATTTTCAAGACATCAAGCCCGATATAACTTCATTGGCGCTTAGTAACCTTGTTTATTGGGTTTGACTATTCACGGAGACGTTACTTTTACAACTAGCAACATACTGTATTCATAGCAAGGTATAAATTGAGCTGCGAATCGGTGGCAATTTTATAGTGACTGAATAGCCGAAGAACTCGGTCACTCCAGTAATTGGGTGTTTAGATATTGGAGCAAAAGCCCGATAAGTAAGTGTGGTATGGATGTGTAATTAAATCAATATCGATTGATGTTAAAAGATGAGTGACGTTCTTTAATAAGCTCATTTTCGGAAGAAGGGGGGTTTCTAAATCGGCAGCAGTAAATGAGCAAGAAGATACCATTTTGTAGCCCTCTTCTATTTTGAAGAGAACCTATGTCCTCTTATAAATGACTTCAAATGACACCATAAGTTATCTTTTTTGAGTATGTTTTCTTGTGAAGAATAATGACAAACAATTATCGGCTAATACGAGTAAAGGCATGACAGTTCAGTCAATAGAAACAATTTTGTACTCTCAGAAGCAATGCATTATGAACGATTGTGTTTTAGTTAAAGTTATTCAATGACAACTTGGCACTTGAGGGAAATTGCAACCTTTTACTGAATTAGACTTTTTCTTTTTGATAATGGTGGAGGGATTATGAATAGATGTTTTACTTGGTTTAGAGGCATTTCTACTCCAACAAAATCAGGATATGGCGTCACAAAAATTGAATCAATACAAAGTGTCCAAGAATCTGCATCGAAAAAAATAGATTTTCAATGGCTTTGAGACACGTTAGGGAAAAATACACTTTTGCAGATTTGATGGCATTTCTATTGCAAACAACTTCGAACCCTTTTTAAGAAACCTTTATCAAGCTCTTCAACTAATTTGACTTGGTATGGGGGCGTGTGCCTTTTATTTATTTTTTGGGTCTTATTTGGCGTTTTTGGCACAGCGTTAGAATCTGTTTTTCCTTACAAATAACCTTCACATTTTTAGCATATTTTAGGTTAAAGCTCTTCTACGATTGTTCCTCATGCCTTCTGAAAAATTATGATATTCTATATTGATATCAGAAGATTTAGATCATTAGATGTCCCCTTGATTTTTTAAGTGTCCTTCTAGGAAGAATCTTAAATAGAGCTGCTTGGCTTGAAACGCTCTGAATCCTTCAAATATTGAGGCATTCATTTGAAAATAGGGTTTCTACTGGGATACGACTTTTTAAAACACTTCGTTACTGTATTTTTTCAATTTTAGAGCAAATTTTTGGTCTGAATGGCAAGGAAAATCAGACTTCTACATCAATTCCTGGACACCCTGTGGACGCGAAAGTCGCAATTTTTGGCGGCAAGTTTAACACGAGGATAGAACATGTCCTGCAATTACCCTTAAACATAAGGAAAATTCAATTTACTCCTTTTTTGCGAGGCATCCAATTCCCTCAAAATTAAAATATTTAATATACAATAAATTAATCAAAAGTCGACTCGAGTATGGAAATGTCATGTTAAACCAGTTGTCCGACTGGTAATTTAACCCTCACATGCTCAATTTCAAATTGATCGGTTGAATTTCGTGCATTTGAAGCATAATAAAATGTTCCGACTGAACAATTACACCTACAATCGTCCAAAAGGGCGATTTCAGGATCAATTTGTGTCTCGTTTCTGCAGTGATGCGTTCACCTTTTACTTATATTATCCATGCAACAAGTTCCCAATAAAAATCAACATCATAATTAAAGTCAAAAGACTCCAATTTGCCTCCATGTAGTAACGGATTTTGAAGCTTCTATTAGATTTCTCTATTCTTGTAATAGTTACGTTTTATACATTTTTCTTTTGACAAGCAAATTCTGGTAAAACGGTCTCGAAAATAAAACACAGGTAATCATATTTATCGACATTTATTCGTGTCACTTGACCAAACATGTGAACATTCAAACAAAAAAGGGTGAAAGATGACTGATGAAAATTCAGAATGGTTTGTTGAAGAATATTTTTGTGTCTTTGCCGTTTTTTAAGGGATAGACACCAATAATGATTGCTTTCTGGTTTATGTTTTTTCTTCTTTGTTTAGGAACAAAAATACTTTGGCTCATGATTGCAATGTCCCCATGAAAGTCGGCACAAAACATCCATGAAAATCGGAATTATAACCTAATATAATTGACCCAGGATTAGTACAAACAAGAAAGAGAATCGAGCCAATTTGGGCCACTATTTCTAAAATGGAAAAGTATGTCGTTAGGAATCCTCGCCTCAAAGACGACAAATCGCTTGGATTGGTGAAATGCAAGAAAGAAATAGAAATGGGACAAGATCGTCTACATACAAATGTAAAGATATAGGTAACTGAAACAGAATGAATATGTTTTTTTTGTTCTTCCTCTTCTTACACTGACCAGAAAAGTTGGTTAAAACACTTTGGGAGTGTAAGATTCGTATCCGTGACCTCGCTTGAAATGGGGTTTCTTCTGATCATGTCGACTCTTCTTCCACGACGATTTCTTTTGCTTCTGAGCTTCTTTTCTCCCGTTTCGAACATTATTGTGGAGGTCGTCGTTGATGTCGATGATTTTGCTCTCGTCAAACGGACGTTTTTTGGACTTTTTCTTCCCTAGAAAGATCGTTTTTTGTTTCGATTCCCAAGAGAAGCTCGTCTCGTCTCCCTTTTTCTTGGATTGTTTGCCATGATTTACTGACGAGGGATTGAGCTGAATTCGAGAGAAAAAGCAAATGAAAGATAATAAGGCAAGATATTCATGCTTAAATCTGAGGGAGATTGACGGTATTCCATAACTGAATCGTCTTACTTCCCGTTCTCATGGTTTGGTTTATACACTTAATTTTTTTGATGAAACGAATAAACTACTTTGATAAGTTTAATGGAGGAGGATCGTGATATCGCGTCACGATCTGATTTAACTTAATGAAAAGGCAAGGTTTTCTCAATTTACCCAATCGAATCCTTTGGTTCATCAAATGCCATAAACATGCAAAAACGATGACAAATTACTTCTACATTTCCAAATTGCAAGGGAAAATCATCAATTGAAGCGATAACAAAAAAGGGATAAATATGATTGAAATTTTGCTATCAACGACATCAAAACCAAAAGATTCAGTCAACAGAGAGCTAACTTGAAAAAAAACAGAATGTAAAATTTGAATGAAAAATATTGTCATTTCCAAAAAACGAAGTCTGAAAGCTGCTGATAAAATACGCATGTCTTCATGCAAGAAGCTCGGAAATCATGGAGTGGGAGGTTAGCAATAAGAATTATGATTTCCAGTAAAAACAAACCATTTGCGTTCTTCTTTGCAATAAGAAGAACACGTATTTCAAATTTCAGCCCAATCGAATGCCGGAGTGAAAAATTATGCCTTCTCAAACTTATGTACATATGTAGTTATTTATTTTCATTTTTTATATTTTATGGTAAAACGATTACCACAAAAGGGCTAGTTCATTGATTATCGGTAGGATTTGCACTGAACTTTGAGTGAGTATAACTTTTGTCTCCGACGTTCGATTGAGCTGAAAATTGAAATACGTATTCTTGTCAACTTTTTGCAGAAGAACGTAATTGAATTGTTCTTACTGGAAATCATTATTCTCATTGCTAGCCTCCAACTCTATGATTCCAATGCTTCTTGCTTTATGCTTCCCTCAATTCAAACCAATTAGCCTATCAGTCAGTTAACTTTAAATAAAGCTTCTCCATCAGGGGTCAGCAACAACTTTGGGGTCAAGGGCCCACAAATAAACGATCACATGGTCACTAAATAACTATTTTCAAACTGACTAAAAATCTTTCTTCGGCACTGCACACCGCAGACCAATGTTTGGCGACCCCTTTATCTAGATTAGGATATCTGTATTAAGAGTCTACCATGTAGAGCATTGCAGAACAGAGGAAGAAAAAAATCAATCAAAATAACTTGTTCCTACCTCGGAAAGGGTGTGGCATTCATCATCCTCATCGCACCACTTATTGAGCATTCGCTTTGAATGCCAATCCATGGCCTCAAAGTCATGGAAGCGCTTGCGATTCTGAGCTCGCTCAAAGAGCCAATCACTTCGACGTTCAGCTTGGCGAGCCTCTTTGCGGGTTTCTGCCCGATCAAAGGTCCAATCCAAGTTCTTCGAAGACCACCGAGAACTGGCCTTGTTGGCCTTGGGATGGCCGCCAGATTCGCCTTCGGCTAGATCACCTTTCCGTTGGGTTTTGCTATGGAACTTGTCCAGGATTCCTGCCCATTTCTTGTTTAGTCCTGCTTGAATCTGGGCTAAGGATCCCAACCAATCCTGGACTTCGACGTCATTTGTCACAGCTTCTTCGGCATATTTCAGGGTCTCGAAGAGAGTCTTGCTGAGTTTGTTCAGAGTCTTCTTGGCGTGATCGGCTTGCTTCTGAATCTCTTCATTTTCGGCGAGAGTGAGCAATTCTATCCATTTGTCCTCGAGAATTTTCTCCAACTGTTGGGTCATGTCTTTGAACTCGGCTAAATCGTCTTCTGAAGACACCAAGGCTTCATCCCAAACCTTATGGACTTTATCATTGAAGCTTTGGAGCATTTCCGTGGCTACACTCAGATTGAAGCCTTTGGATTGGAAGCCAAATAAATCTTGGGTGGTGTTGAAAACCAGATCTGAGAAGGAATTCAAGACGGACACTTTCTCAGGCTTATTAGCTTCATACTCCTGATCGTCATCTTCGATCTCGATGAAGGCTTCATCGACAAATGTGCCATTGTCTTGAGAGGATGGAATCTCTTCTTCATCGGAAGGCTCGATATTCAGACCCAATCCTTGGGGCATGCTGTATCGCATTCGACGAACCTTGAGAAAAAAAATAACAAAATAACATCCCTGCATCATGACAAACATACAAGAGCATAATAAATATAAATAACCATAAATATAATGACATAACATAAACATAAAAGAGAGCTTAATGAAAATATTTCATGGTAATTTGAGAGTTTTGAATCCTTTGTAAATCTGGTGTTAAGATCAGATCCAAAACGGTCCCTATTTTTTATCCTAATAATAAACGCGATCAAAATATTTTCGACCAAAAAGAATTTCCAATTTATGTTGACCCAAAAAAGTGACAAATTAAGGAAAAAATACCTGTTTATCTAAAAAACTGATGCCCACTGTCAGGATCATTAACTTTGTGACATTTTTTCAACTTCAAAACTCACTATTTATGGTTTTTAACCATTTAAAAAAAAAAAAATGCTTACCTCTTTCTTTAGCTCTTCATTTTCAGTCTGCAAATTATTGATCCTCTGTCTCTCTGGAACAGGAACAGAAGGAGTGCCATATCTGGCTTTGCCAATGGCCAATCTCAGTTGATCATTCTCATGGACCATGGAGTTCAGATTGTCCTTGGTGGACTTCAGATGATTGGCAGACTCTTCCAATTTGGCCTTAGAGGTCTCAACTTCCACCATAGCCTCATGCGAGTATCTGAGCCTTGCCACTTCCTTCTCCAAATCAGCATTAGCGGTCAAGAGGTCATTGAGGCGATCGCGCAAAATGGCACTCAATTCCTCCTCGACTTTGTCCGAACTCTCATAAGCTTGATCTTGTTCATGCTTGAGTTGTTCCAATTGGGCCTTGAGCTCTTTGTTTTCTTCCCAAAGCTGTCGAATGACCTTGTCATCCAGATCTTGATCATCCAGACCTTGTCCTTCAGGACCTGTCATACAGGAAACAAGATTGTCCTCCAGAGCTTCCAAGCGTTCCTCGCGAATATCCGCATAATACTCTTGCAACTCCAAACGTTCAGACCAACCCAGAAAATGTCCAATCCCCAAACCCAATACCAAAACCAGAAACCCAACCAAGAGACCGGTGAGAATGTAGTTGACATTGTCTTTCCGTTTGTGACTATAAGTTTGGCCCCGTTTGATCTGGAATTAGAACATTTTATGAAGCATGTTTTCCAAGTTATAAATTATGTTCTCTTACATTGGGATAAGATTCGTGGAGCTCATTCGCGGGATAAAGAGATGAGAGATCGGTGGTGGTTGAACAGAATGAACCTGATCCCGGAGGAATGATCTCGATATCTTCATCAAAATCAATGTCACTCGCATCTTCGGCGAAAATGCTATCTTCTTCTTCGTTTTCCATGTCATCGTCGTCGTGATCTTGCTTCAAAGTCATTTGTGACATGTTCAATTGTGGGTTCATTTGACCCAATAAATTCATGACTTGGGTTTCATCCGGATTTTCGCGCACTTCCACTCCTTCTTCAATCACATCATCCGAAGTGATCTCGGTGTTCCACAAATATTGGGACGATTTCTCTTCAGACAAGAGATCTTCCGATATCGGAATTCCATCCGAGCAAACACTTTCAGGACCATCTAAAAACAAAAGTGAGAGTTTATGTCCAAGTTCTTCTTCCCCATTTCCAATTTTGAAGGGGTTAGTCTACATAAATACGCCCTTGGGATCTCTTGGTCTACCTGAGTTGTAAGTAAATGCGGACAGGTTAGAAATGTGAGTGAGTTTGGTAAGGAGATTGGAACGATCTTCGGGTTCGGAATCGGAACATTCCTCTTGGTTCCGACTCACTCGACCCGAGTTCGAGTGAGGCGAACCGGCTGAAACAAAGCCGCCCAAGAAAAAAAACAAATACAAATATCAACAAAACTATACAAATAACTCAGGACAAATGAACGCGAAAGCCAAGTCAAATGAAGAGTTGGAGGAGGAACTTGAGGTGTTTTTGACTTACCCAACGATCGTTCGGCATGTTTAGCGGGAGCCTCTTCTGATTCGGCAAGGTCTTCCACTTGATCCAAGATGGTCCAGCTCTCGTTATCCGAATTGGAAGGCGATCCGGATCCTCCCGAGGAGCTCGTGGAACTCACTTCGTTCTCCATTGATTAAACTTACAATATACTGAAAACAACAGAATTGATTAAAAGGAGTCGATTGGTGAAGTCAAAATTACATCTGGTGCAAATATCTTAAAATGTTCTCAATAATTAAGGATAGATTCTATGTAGATTAGCAAATAGTATCGGAGTGTGGTCCATTACCAACTTGCAGTCAAAATTTTTTTTACATTAAGTGACACAAGTTTAATTAATTAAGTGAATTAAGTGATTAAATCAATGTAAATAAACAGTTATTATTTAAAGCATTTTTTATCCAGATTACTTTAATATCAACATGGTCTTCAGAGCTGGGTCCATTTATTGAAAATGTAATAATTTAAATTGGATGAGTTTAGTCGGAATTCAGCTGAGGATTCTGGGGCCAAACTGGCTAGGGATGCGTCAAAATTAGGCTCGGGTGTTTCATGACTTAAGTTTGCTACGTGAGGGGAAAAGTTCGTTTGGCTTGAATATCAAAACGAGCAATGCGAATTAGGCTTGAGAATTTCAATTAAGTATTTGGGAGTGCTAGTCTCAACTCTGACGCATCCCTAGCCATTTTGGCCCCAGAATACCCAGCTGAATTCGTCCGATTACACTCTTCCTAAATGTAGTTGACCATCCAACAATGGACACAAATACCCTAAAAATGATTCATGCTATGACAAATATTACAATTTAGGGTCACTACTGGATAATTCGTGGCCATATCAATATTCCATGATTGCTTTGGCAGTGACATCTCACCACGATATTTAAAGGTTAAATGAAGGACCAGACATGATTTAAATCTAGATTTCCTCCAAATTGCTCCCTGTTTCTAATTTCAAGTGAGTTTGTAAAGGGCCTCATAGGGCCTAGACCTACAGCAACCAAGTGAGTCAGAGTGGCCTTCATGTAAAAAAAGGAAGAAGGCCTTGACTCCGCCAATTGCGCATCAATCTCAAAGGCCCTCATTCAGGGTGTGTCTGACCCCATTGGAAGGCCATCAGGTGCTAAAATCCAATGGAAATTGAACTTTTAAGATGTATCTTGAATCTGAAACCTTTTCTTACCTGCCACAATTGGAGCTCAGGGATGAATTTCCAGTGTTTCCTTTGGGCATTCACTTCCTGATCCTCTCACTCTCTTTCGTTCTGTCTGTCTCGACTCTGTCTTCAGTGTTGTTCTTCTTGCGGGGATGTGTGGGAAAGAGCGAGTGAGCGTAGCCAGAACCAAAGAGAGCGATCCAGGCCCGATAGTTTTGTCAGAATAATAAGACAAAAGTGAGAAAAGGTTGCGTGGTTGATTTTGGATAAAAATAACAGATGATAACCAAACTAACCATAAGGCTTTATAAAGCCTTTAAACTAATCTAACTGTAGCGCCTTGTGTTATTTACAAATGTAGAGTTTCCATTCGAAGTGGAAGGGCTGGTTTAAGATAAAATACCCCTGCATGAACGCGGAAAGTGACCCTTAATCATAGGTCACTAGTATGAACATATCTGTACAAAGTTATTTATAACCACGACTTTACATACTCATCTGATGTATCCATGAAAAAAGAAATCTCGCAATAAAGATTATGATTGTTATTAAAATAAAATACTGCACTGGCTGAAACAATGGTGACTTTTAAGATGTTCAATGGAATATCAAATCTCCAGAAAAGATGTGTCCTATCAAAATTTGTCCCATTTTCAAACATGCTAGTCCCAGTGAAAATGGCAATGCAGAATTTGGGCGAAACAAAGATTTAAGGTTAGGGAGACTTTTAAGTTAATTCATGCACTTTTGGGGTCAAGTTTTTTTATACTGGGCCAACAGCTTCCAAAAAGAGTGAATTTGAATGCTATGTTAAAGACAAACCTGGCAACCTGGATATCTCAATTCATTAACCTCCGGAAGAAAATAATATTAAAGATAGGAACTATCTAATTTATGCAATCAGAAAGCCAAAGGTCAAAGAAACGATTTTCAGCTTCAGCACTTACTGACTTTAAGAAGCCTTTGATACTCTGCCGTCAACGCAGAGATATTTAAGGTTGCGTGAGTTTGTTCAATTGTTGTGATGTTTGTAAAGCTCATTAATACATCGACAAAAATATTATCCAGAATTTTGTCTTGCTTGCTTTCGGGCTTGCCTTTTAAGAGAGGGCTCCCTTATGGGCAGGTTGGAAGACAAGGTCTGTTTTTTTATTTTTTTTGTTGTCAAAAATATCAGAATATGAAAAATGTAAAAGTCTTATTGCAAACAACACAATTATTTCAGGAACTCGAAAATTCAGAAAAATATGGATGTAAGTAATCAACTGGCACTGACTTCATTATTTTGGGGTCCCTTAATGTAGGCCTAGTTTGTTTCGGAGACCAAGCGCAGACAAACCCGACAAACCCCACAAATGACGCTTTGTGACAGATAAACTTGCCACAGGATATGATGCCATTATTTTGTTTGATGGAAAACTAACCAAATAGGCCCGATTTTTTTTTTGTTCTTCAGAAGACTTGCCATGTTCATTTTTTTGGATTTTTGCATAACAAATTTCGCTAAACTACACTTTAGTTTAAGTTACAAGTAACTAAAAGGATATTGCATGGGGTGAATAAGTTACTATTTTAAGCAGAAAAACTGACCAAAAATGCAAGTCTTGGACCTTTTTAGATTTCCTCAGCATCCTATCCTCTTGTGATGACATCCCATCCTAAGTCAACCACTGCAGATCTGCGGAGGCCTTTGATCTGAACGTCATTCTGTAAGTGCTTACCGACTCAACAGGCTTAGTTAGTCAACATTCAGCGCTAACAATTAGCGCCGTTTGGTTCCGTTGCTTTGGTCGGATGAATCCGTACCAATCTAGATTTTTTGTTAATCGTCCTTAGTACCAGATGCCCTTCAAACTACGTACATGGCGGGAGCGGGGACGAGAGACGATGTGGTCAAGTCACCTCAGGGACATGTCTACAAAGGTGTTTTTTTCTGGATTGGAGTCCTATGGAGAAAAAGAAAAGACTCGTGTACTTGTTACAAATTGATAAATTTAAAATGTTATTGGAATTTAAATTTGGTCCGAAAGACGTACGCACTTATTTTATTAGTGTATGTGAAGTAAATTCACACATATGTTCAGTAGATTCTTATGAATTTTCAAATAAACATCCAATTAGGTAAGAATAGTCAAGATAATTGACGTATAGTTTTTCAAAGACGTATATCTTCAGGAGGATTTATTTAATAATATTTGTTATTTTGACCTGTTAAGACAAAACGTATCCCCGGAGCGAATTTTTCGCCTTTTGGGTTCAAAAATGAACCGGTTAAACTAGAAGAAACTAGACAGCTGGTTAACATGTTCTCAATCAATTTCAATTCTGAAGGTATGCAGATAAGACTTAAAAATGTGGTGATTGAGTTTTCAAAAATAAGTTAATTGAACAGGTTATTAGATTTTTTACTTTTAATCTAGACCTGACTTAGATAAAAGTCTTAAATCAAAGTTGGTTTCCTGGGTTGGGAATTTCCATATAAACAATATGATTTTTTACAGTATCGTGTTTGAGCAGGAAAAAAACGGTAGAAAAAGTGCCAAAACAGGATTGAAAGGAATAATACTCTTTAGTTCTCTAAACGGGCTTCTTTTGAACAAAAATGTCGAAAAGCACGAAAAAAGTGTTCAGATTTTATTTTCTCTCTTAAATCCGTCATTTTTGCCTCAAAACTTTTTTTGGCCCAAATTTTTTTGTGGGGCTCGTTCTATCCTCCGAAAGAAATATTGGCTTTATTTAAGTTTCGGGAATAAGCCATTGGAGTGGAAAACGTGAAAAAAACTCAAATGTTTGATCTCTAGGAAATGGGAAAATATGATAAAACGGTCTTCTTCAATCAAATGATGTTTTTTGTACTTTCAAAGTACTGAAAAAAGACATGGGCAAAATGATGCCAATCAGGAAAGAGTCTGTAAGAAGTTTTTGAAACCAACTTATCAATTCCATTTTTTATTTGCAACATCAATTGGTCTGGGTTAAAAAAGTTGCTAATTTCGGAGTCTATTTGTTGCATTCCTTTGTGCTTTAATTGACTTTCACGGCGCTTCATTCAAGTTTACTCGCAATCACGTTAATGATGGTTTGCTCAACGAAATGTTATTGTTCTAGATATGACTATGAATCCATCCACCTTATCTAACAAAGCGTCTGTAAAAGGCGATCATTGGTCCAGAAACTATTGGTTAGCTCGAGATTGCAAAATAATGATCATTCTATGGAAGAAAATGCCTTTTATTTAAATGTTACCGATGAGCCAATCAAAAATAGATGATTTAATGACATGGAAAACGATCAGATACAATCCGATATGATAATGTATGAATCTTAAAGTGTTCTGACATTGAGTATTAGTGGGAAACTAAGGGCTTTAATTTTTTTTCAGCTTCATTTGTTTGCTGTCATTTAGGAATCGTCATGGGAAGTCAAGTTTTCCCCAACAAGCACAAAAATCAAATCATGATATTCAACACATAGCTCTCAAAAAGACTGTCAAAGACAATGTTGGACAACATTAAGAAAAACTTTAAGTCCACATCTGACAGAAGAGTTTGACTGTTTTGTCACAAATGACGGATCATCTGATGTTTGTTTTGGGGGCAGGCTTTTCAAGTTTCTTGCTTTTAAAACAGCCATTCACTTTCCTTCCGAGACGCTTTTTTTCAATTAGAGTCTTGAAATCCCATTGTCAGCAAATTGTATTTCTGTTTCATGGCCATGTTTTGCCCATCTCTCGCGCGATCTTTTCCGACCTAAGGAAAGAAGACGCTCGTTTTCCTCTTGGGTTTCCACGTTTCATCCTGAAAATGAAGAAGAAAAACCTTCACAAGTGAATCAAAGCTGAGTCATGTTCCCCATAGAGAACTGTATTAAAGGAGTACGACCAATAAATTTCTCCTGCAATATGTACAGTAGGTTTGGTTGGCCTTTTTGTGGAGAATTGGTTGTTTGTTAGGACATTTGCGGATCTAACGGAATCTACAGTATTACCCAAAACTTCAATCTTTCAGAGGCAATTGTTAGTATCTTTTGGTCGATAATCTTAAATTTAAGAATTCATACTCCATATTTTGGGTAATTCGTCATGGGACACTTGAACACTTGAAAAATGCAACAACAGTGCCACAAAAAATCATACCCTGACATTAAAACAGAGTAGTCCACAACTAACGTTCACTGAATTTCAGAAGCACTTTTTGACCAAACAAGCCATGTTGAAGATACTTTGTGTTTGATATAAATATAGGTGTTAGCTCAATATTTTGTTTTAGTCATCTAAAAATACAAGCACTATTAGAGCTAATCAAGTCCAATCAAAGTTTTGATGCTTTATTCAAAATAAATCGTGGATAATTTGAGTGGGTGAGCCGTCACTGGGTACAAAATTATGGTTTCTGAACAAGTGAATCCATATAACCACGACTTTATATGAATATACCGGGCGTGTAAAAAGTCCTGAGACCTTTTTTAAATTTAACATTATGAGCTCTTGAATGATCTTGATGAAGTTGAACATGGGTAATATTTATTGCTGGTTGAAACAAATACATGTAAATTAAAGATATTTTTTAACTTGAGCCCCATTGGCATCAATGACAGCCTCCAGACGCCTTCTGAAGGCCTTGCACGTTTTGCTTACGTAGTCCTTGCACATCCTCCTCCACTCCTTGTTAACTGAGTCCTTCAGAGCTTGAATATTACTGTGGCGGGTCTTGCATGCTTTACTTTCAATGTGCCACCAGATACTATAGTCCAGAGGGTTCACATCCGGACTCTGTGGTGGCCAGAAAGTCTTTGGCCAGAATGCCATGCTGTTGGCTTGCCATTCCTGGACAATTTTGGCAGTGTGCGCAGGTGCACCATCTTGTTGAAAGATGTAGGAGGACTTGCCAGACTTCTTCGTGATCTTGAGGATCTATGGGAGGACCTTGGTCTTCAAGATATCCAAGTAGTCAATGGCCGTCAATCTGTAGCCTGTTTGAAACCAAATTGGTGGCATTTTTTCCCCTGTGGAGGCCACGACACCCAGCATCATCACTGATGCAGGATGCTTTGTCTTGGTGATGCTGCCCTGGCCTCTGGGGGTCTTATCAAAGCAAATGACACGATCATTTTGTTTATTGATGACTGGATCAACTGTGAAAGTCTTTTCGTCAGAGAAAAAAATGATCCGATCACCATGACTTTTCAAATCCCTGAGAAGCCTTTGACAACGCTCTAGACGGACTTCCTGCTGATGTTGAGCTAAAAGTAGGCGCTCCAAGAGTCTCAAGGACTTTCCACCAGCAGCTTTGACAGCATTAGACACGGTCTTCTTGCACACTTTCTTCTTCTTGGCCAACTCGGACATTTTCATGTTGGGATTGGCGATAAATGCCTTTTTAGCCTCAGCTGGCGACAATTTTTGTGGCCTCCCACTTCTTGGTCGATCCTTGATGTCTTGGCCATCACTCAGGCGATTCCTGACCCTACAGACTGTGGCTTTGCTGACTTTGAGGAGGTTGATGATGTCCTTGGTTTTGTGGCCTGCGCGCACAAGTGTGGCAATCTCCCGCCTTTTGGCTTCCATCACAGCTTCTTGCTGATTGATAACTTTGAAAAACACCTCATTTGACAGCTGACACTATTGCTGAACCAATGGGGTGGGTATTATCTAATTAGCAACTCGCTAAACCTCTTCACATTACATTTCAAAATGGTCTCAGGACTTTTTACACGCCCGGTAGGTGAAGATGTTTCCTTTATTATAAATTCATTCAATAATAGTTATCTCTTAAATATTTCGAGTTTTTCTTTGTTTAGTATCCTATTTATCCTGAAAGCCTGCAACTTGGAACTTATCAATGTCGTCCTTAAGAATACCAAGCGTTTTCACGAAAAGAAGGATTCAAACCACAAATTCAGAGTCTACTAAAGCAACAAAAAATGGCATTATCATTAGAAAAAAAAATCCGAAAACGTGTTTCAAGCTTACTCAGAAGTGAGTCGTAAAATTCCACTTTTGTGCAACAGGACTCTATTTTTTCAAGGAATTGAGGATTTTAACCCAAGCTTTTAGTAGACGCCGATAGATGGTGCGGAAAGTGAATGCAAGTTAAGAGGGTAGCATTTAGTACATGTCCCCTCTTTTACACCATCTATTGGCGATTTTTTTAAGCTTGGGGTAAAATCCTTCATAGAGAAATTCAGTTGAAGCTTTATAATAGCTGGTAAGAAAAGGGTGAAAAGTACTATTTTCTAAGCTCTTCCCCTTGCTTGCCTTGCTGTTTACTGCCACTTATTGGCAAATTTGTGAGCTTACATCAAAATTCTCTATTTTATATAATCAAGCCTTGCCTTGTTCTCGATGGTCTCATTGCCAATGGTAAAAAATGGGTTCATGTTAGAGCCCATTGACATGCTACGAGCCCTTGAGCAAAGTCTGCTGTCAGTATTGGCGCGGGATCGAAAGATTTTTCGTGTCGAATTGTTTGGGTGCTCCTCGATTATGGCCCCGTCATAATCGGCCACGCCCATGGTTGATGTCATCCCAGACGGACCTGGTGGGGCCAGATAATTTTGAGATGGAAGCGAATGGAACATCGGACGACCAGCTAAAAAGAATCAATCGGAAAACGAATGAAAAGCTGACATCACAAATGTTTGAGGTTTTTTAATCTAAATACGTTTGAAAATCTAAATCATACTTTTTGTGATTTTGTGCGAGCTTGTGGGTTGACGACTATTTGAGAAAGAAATTTGTGGTCCCTAACTTTCCCAAAAGTTTTTTACCGCAAATGAACAGACCAAAAATTTGCCTAAAACTTTATCAATTAACAGCCAGTAAGTATGCTATCCAGAAAGCAACTTTTGCGATAGGATCAATATTTGTTAGACATCGAATTAGATGAACATCAAAAGTTGTGGTTCTGTTGCTAAATGTGGTCCACAAAGAGCATTGATTTCTTGGGTTGATAAATTAGACATTGAACACACCGAGTTACGTGACTCAAATCAAGAACTTGCGTTTTCAGGGAGTCACTGGCAAAATTTACACATTCAACTGCTTTGCACAGATGAGAGCAATGCATGATGAATCAAGTCACTTGACACCCTTGCTGCCTGGCCGATCAAATGTGTTCAAAACAAATCTCCACTGACTGAACCATTGACTTTTATTAATACTAGACCGAGTGTAAGCCTAAAAATGTGTCTCCGGTCGCCAACTGTTGAGCGGACAAAAGTGCGGGAACGTTTGAAATGTGTGACCTGGCAAATGTCAACCATGCAAGTGATGAGTCAAATGTGGAATTCAGTAAAGTTTTTGGGTAATTCTTTGTTATTGCTGGTGGTCACTTTCGTGAAAGAACCAAAGACGTCACTTGGTGACCATGCCATGGATATGAATACTACAACTAGGAACTTTTTTGACAATACGTTGAATAAGTAATTGGTGGGAAGAACACAAATTTAAGCTTTTGCATTATGTAGGGTTAATCCAATGCATATATGGACAAAAACTGACTTGTGGCTTCAAGAACGAGTATTGAAAAGTTGGCCTTGATTCGCATGTTTGGTCACACTAACTGTCCGCTCAACAGTTGTGAGGGCGACATTTTCCTCATGAATTCAACGCATTCCGCCCTGCTTGCCAAATCAGCCAGGCTAAAGCTTGCACGCTATCTAGTGATTATAACTGATCTAAGGACTGAACTGGAGTGACATTTCTGTGTTGTCCCTTTAATTGAGCAGCGCCACTGTTGTTCATTTTCAGAAGCTCGCACATCAGCTGACTTGTTTCTTTATGGGACTTATTGCGACTTGTGTGCTCCTATATTTCTCCCTTACCCGGTGTAATACACTTCTTGATGTTGGAAATGAGCGACTGACATTTAAAGGATGATGGTCCAATAGGAGACAGTTTCTTTCGTGCGGTCTCGTTGACAGATGAGCAAGATGCCGACGAAGCACTCGAGTTGGCCAGTGACGTTACCACATTGGTGGTATTGGTTGTCAAATTCAGTAATTTCCTCCCATCAGAAGCCAAGCCCACGGTGCTCCCATTCGATGACGTAGGGGACAAATTCCCCAAGTACGAATTGGGAGACGGAGGCATTAAATTCCCGGCTTGGTTCTCCAACCAATCAATGGATCTAAAATAACCATATAGAGAATTTCTAGAGGGTGGATTGATATTTTTGATAAGAAACATTAGAACTTTTCTGTCTTTGTGTGAAGATCCTTTTTTCAATTCGTTATCTTTCTTGTTGTCTTCTTTTGCTAGCGTAATTCGTGAGATGTCTGGTAAGGTAAATATATCGCTAGCTAATATTTGATGTGGTTAACTGTCTTTTTGAAACAGTCTTTCAGTTTCTTTATGTTTCGATCTATACAAGCTTTATATCAAATGGGAAAAAGAGTCTAGGAAAGAAGAGAATTGGCATGACTTGAGGCCATCCAGTGTGCAATTGAGATTATTTGTTAAAAATATTGCCAAAAATGATTGATAATGTTTTACTGAAAGAGATTATTTCCTAAAAACATGTCAAAAAAACGATAGGATTTTTACTAAAAGAGGTCAAGGGAATTTTGGAATGACATGAAAGCCTGAAACGCCCACTAACTTGAACGTATCTTTTGATCCAAATCAACGTGGATGTGGTTAGACAATTTGCTCCTCACGTCGATTGTTTTGTTTTTGGTCAGACCACCCAAATCATCAAAAGTTGTGTGCGCAAGGTAAACATAGTATATGAGGTAAAAATCTTGCATTTTACGATTAATTGGATCCTTGAACAACTCCAGGACAATTCATGTAAAGTGATTTTTAAAGCCTTATGCTTATAGGTACGCTATCAATTCCTAGGTTCATTCGTGATGCCTGAAATCTCTGGTATTGACGAGGGAGGATATTTGAGATCCTCGAGTTTAGAAAAGTACGCTGATGATAGTGCTGACCTAAGGAAACCAAGATATTGGCCCAATATATTTGTATCAGCTCGAACCGAATGTTCGGAATGGTTCCCAAATAGGAAAGGCAGCTTCCAAGTTATCCTTTTCGTGAAAAAGGGAATCCGTAGCCGAAATTATTTTTTGGAAGATTGGACCAAAGAAGTGCTGAATCGAGAGTCAAGTGCCCGTTAGAACTTTTTGGAAACTCTGGTTATGGAGATCGATCAAATTACGTGAACAAGTCCACATTTTTGCCTTTGATATATCGGCAACCTGTTCCACATACCGTTCCAAAATAAATTGCTATTTTTCTTTGTTCTGGGAAGAGATAAAACAAGGAAAAAGCTCATCTCGTAACGTTTTAATACCACTGCGACAAAAATTCGAGTTGAAAATGGACAAACCGCAGATTTTCCAGAGGTGACCTTCTAGTCCAGTTCTGGCAGTTGTTTTATAGGCCAATTTTGAAGTTGACACAAACTACTCGGTTCAAATACATTCAGCAAAGCCGTTTTTCCTACAACAACCTTGTTTGATGATGTCCACACCAATTGAGTTGAAGTACGTACATGAAGAAAAGAATAACTTTGACTAACTAAAAATCAAGTCCATTGACATAACAAATTTCTTAGTATGTCGGTCTGCAACATTGCTGCCTTTCTAAAATTGGTGATTTTTTAGAATAAAAAAAAATTATGCAATGAATTTAGACTGAAGTGCCATCCCATGGCTTTCATCTACGTAGTGATGGAGCGAAAGGGCTCTTAACTGAAACTGAAAGTTTCGGCCGAAAGAGGGCTTAACTGAAACCAAAATTTGCTGCCAAAAGAGGGCTTAAGCAAAACCAAAAGTTACCGCCAAAAGAGAGCTTAACCAAAACCAAAATTTCTGGCTCACAGAAGGCTTTATCAAAACCGAAATTTTCGGCCGAAAGAGAGCCTAACCGAAACCGAAATTTGCGGCCAAAAGAGGGTTTAACCGGAACCAAAAGTTTCGGTCAAAGGAGAACTTAACCAAAACCAAAACTGAAGCCAAAAGGAGCTTACTGCAAAATTATTTGTGTACAATATTTAATAAAAAATGCAAATTGCTCATGTTTTTGATATTTTTTGTTGTCAAACTCCATTCATTATCCTGCATGTCTGTTTTTCTTTTCGGTAGGTATAACTGAAACCAAAACCGAAATTTTGGCTTTGGCTGAAATCTCTTTTTGATCCATCACAACTTGTATCCATTGCTTTTCGGCCATACTAATAAGCACAATCTTTGGAGCTTTTAGTGCTGATCAGGCAACCTTTGGTCAACTATGAGGGTGAATTGTCCCCCAAAAATTCAAAGTAACTCTCATATCTGACATCTATTAAAATCTGTGGGCCAATGAAAAGACGCCAAAAAACAAGGTGTAACTTTCTAAGCTTTAACGTTTCTGTTTCAAAATTAAAACAAAACCCGCTAATAGATGTTGTACTCTTTTCTCCCTGGAAGTCCTTCTGGGGAAAAATGTGTTTCAGATAAATTCCGATTTGCTGTCATCAAAGGAGAAGTACTTCACTCAGTTCGCCTCTTGACTGATCCAATAACTCGTTCTACGTCTGTCATTTCCAACGGCAAAATCGAGACGTTGGAAATAATGTCTGGAACAACAAGCTGGGACACTGATGTTGTTTTGTTCCATCAATTGTACCTTCAACGTTGAAGCTTAGCAACAAGAAATTGTTAAACATACCAGATTGTTGACTGAAATCAAGAAACTAAACAATACACGGGTTATGGTAAAAGTTGTTTTGTAACAAAAATTAGTTATTTCTTTTTTTAGTTACCTTGAACTGTCACTGTAATCAGGAACCCCTGAAAGGGGTGGACACGAACTCCGATTTTTGAAAAAATGGTATGAGGCCGAGGCTATATTTTGACACGACGTCATTTATTCCTTATTAATGTCTAAAACTGTTGAACATGTGTCTTGAAAGAATTCACGCAAACTTTTTGTGTTAATATTTGTGGACTGGATGTTCTTCACCTTGATTTTAGAAGTCCCAGCACTCTTTTTACTCGTCTCATGAACTTTTGACATTCAACTCTCTAAAGGATTTTAGTCCTCATAAGAATGAGGAAAATACGTAGATGGAATCTTGCTTCACCCATTAGTCCAACTTCAGTGAAATAATGCTTAACAGAAGTATCTGTGGTGGTATCTGGAGTGTTACTCATCTTCCATCCTCTTCAACACCTCCACAACGCAGGAACCATTTCCATAAGAAAATGAAAGAACAAGAATGGTCTCATTTTGAAACAAGATGGAGTCCAAGTCAGAGATGTTGTTGGCTATAACCATTGAAGGGCACTTTTGACGGTTCTGGATCAGATCAGCCATCTGATCCGGATTGGAACAGGAACAAAGGCAATCACAACGTCCTTGAGACAAAATGAGTGAAAAACATGAGGATTAAAGCCTTGATTGTGGATTTGATTGAAAATGTTTCAAGTCTTGGGGCTCAAGAAGGTCGGGACCACGCAGGACTAGGGCTAAGGGTCCTTCAGGACCAAAGGATCATGTCTTATCATTGCAGGGATAGGCTCTACAGGCTTGATAAGGTTTGATTGATCTTCTTAGATCCCCTTGTCCAGGAATTAACAATCAGATTGAATGAAAAAATCCACACAATTCAATCTTGATGGGAGCATTTCATTCTAAAGACTTTGGGAGGGTCCATGGAATCCGGGTTAGACTGTCAGATCACCAATTTGGGCTGACTGACTCCAAAGGCAGATCAAAATATTGAGCCCATCCATTGCTAGTAGGTCCACCTGATAGGTTTCAAAGTCATCTTAATTTGTTCTTCATTTGATCGAATTCTTGACACTGAGGACTTCTTCTTTCTTTGTTCTATATTGACCTTAATCCGAACGCAAATTCCTCATGAAAAGGGATTAAGAACCAACTTTCCCCACATACTCTCACCCGGATCAAAACGGGGAGTTTTATCGCACTCGTCCATCACACAACTTGAACAACTTAAGAGTATCTTACCTGTCCTTATTATCCTGAACTAAAAGACACAACCATACAATAAAGGAAATTCGAAAAAGGACCATCATTTATAGAACATGTTATGCCAAGGTGACAATCTCACAACCTATAACAACCTTGATTTCATACAAAGTTTGGCATGTGTTAATTCAGTTCAGGATAATTCCTGAAATATTGATGGATGGGTTCAATTGTAAGTTCAAAGATACTAATACTAAGTCGGATGATATATGAGCTCGGAAAAAACGATATTTTGTTGTTGATAATTCAAGTAATCGTAAGATATTCTTAGTTGTTCAAGTTGTGCAATGGATGAGCGTAAAGAAACTCCCCGTATTGGTCCGTGGGAAAGTTGGTGCTTAATCCTTTTGCAAGAAGAATTTGGGCTCGGAGTCCGGTGCATATTCGTTTTTTTGCTTTAGTTAGGGCTATCACTTCCGAAGGTTATTGCAGGTAACCTCGTCATCAGATTTCATTTGATCACTTTGATCGTCATCTTGTAGATTAGACTAGACACCTTTGTGGGTTCATTCGCACTCCATGATGTGGTCATTCATTCACTATTTCATTCACTCTTTCTTGGGTGAACTGGATGTCTTCGAAACACCAACATCGGACTGATTTTTGGGCATGGCGTTGACCTTTACCAAGGCTAGGACTTGGCTGGACCCGCTTGAAACACAGGGAACACCGATTGGCGCACTATCTTTTGGAATTTTGGTCGATTTCCGTTTGATTTTCCGCTCCCAACATGGCGGTTTGTTCTTCTTGTTTACGAATCTCGGCCTCATACCGGAGGTTGCGTGCCGGAGAAATTCCGCGAGTTCGCATCCAGTATTAATACTATTATATAGGTTATCCCTGCTGTAATATGCAAACAGACACTTTTCCGATCGACTGTCATGCTTGAAGGTGGCCAATATTAAAAAAATGTTGCAGTTTGTTGCGAAAAAATGAAGATCTTGCAAAAAAAATTTGGCAGTCGGTATTTCTGGAAAGAGGTTGTTTTCGCATTTTATCTGAGCCCTAAGCATTAGCATTCATCGTTACAGGTTCCTCAGTGTAGTTGTGTTCATATTTCAGAACTTTGAATGCCCAAGGTATGTCATTAAACTGGCATATTGTATTTCTGGTCCTATTTGACGACGACAACGAGCGTCCGTACATTGAACCATTCAAATTGATTTCCAAAAGGTTTTAATTGTGCAAGGTAACTAGGGGGAAAAACTATAAAAAACATAAACTGACAATGGCACTTTGGCATTC
>CM021316.1:7799345-7829113 GCA_010645155.1 Tigriopus japonicus | reverse complement strand
GGGATTCCCTGTAAAGAGAGTTAATCATTATTATAGTTTCAATAAATTTCAATAAAATATCAATGTTTATATCAAATTTGATCTACCAATAAGTTACTGTTGGCAGATCTATACAACCCTTGTATAGTGGGTTGGTCTGGAATAGTTTTTAAAAATTTGTCCAATCCTGCCTTAAATGCTGTTTGAGGATCAGCTCCTACATATTCCCGACGAAGGCAAATAGGTAACAAATTGAACAATGAAGGAGCCCGATAAAGAAGAGAGGAGGAATTCATTGAACGAACTAGACTCGATTCCCTCGGATTTGGAGGTGCTCTCAGAGCGCACGTAAAACCTCTACGATCGCTACAACTGATCTCAAATCCTGGGTTAGGAAAGAGCCCATGAATGCTCTTGAAAACATACAGTATCAGATACCTTTCATACCTTCTCTGAGTACTGTACAGCCCTAACTTCTGGAGCCTCTCCCAATACGAGAGCTCTCTCATGCCTGTGATGTTCCTAGTAAAACATCTTTGGACTTGCTCGACCTTTTGCAATATACCACAAATGTTTTTCAAAAATGTATTACTTAATGCTACACCCAGTTCATTCATTTTTGTGAACTGATACTCAAACCTTAAAATTGGAGGCAAAACAAGAGACATAAATTTTCTAACTTTTTTCACCAGTGACGTTTTGGCGGTCTCAAGAACTCTTTGAGAATCCTTTTTTTTCTCATTACAAGAAACAACATCCTTGAGCTCGTTCATCTGGTATCTCATCTCAAGAATTCTTGGAAAAGACACTGTAATTGGATCGGAAGTGTGCCAAGGTCCTTCACAAAGGCCATGATTAAGATGAGTGAAGTGGAGTAAATCGAATTTCTCTTGTCCAGTACATCTTTGAGCATCGAAGACAGTTAAGTCACCACTCAACTTCTATACTTGATTGAGTTTGGATGACAGACCAAACGAGATGAATGCTGACGTCATTACTTATCGGGACCTCTTAAGGTATTCTGGAGAGCTGAAGTGCAACTCCAAATCAAAAAGCAATGTTTTGAACGTTTCGGCAATCCCAGAACAGGTTTGTTTTTTCCTTGCTCAAAGGAACATTTTGACGTTAAAGCAAACATTGGACCGTTAATTTCTCGTATCTGTACAATAACTTTGATATCTTTGTATTGGGCGGACCAAACTTTTGGAAAATCAAAGTTTTAGTGGTCACGGCAAAATTTGGACAAAAAATAAGATGTCTTATTATCAAGTGTCTTTTCGCAATGTCTCTTGTATTAAAAAAGGCTTTAGTAATTCAAAATCATTGATCAAAATCGGGCCTTGTTCAACTTATTTTTGTCAATAAAGGGTTTTCTTTGTTTCATCTTTGCAGAGTGTAGAAAATAATTTTACCAAAAGCTAAGGAAAAACTGAAATACCAAAATGAAAAAAGAAAGCAGTCCATGCTACCTTATGTTTTTTTGCACTTGATTGTTCCACACATGCACTTTAACGAGAAGACTGTGAACTATTTTTTTTTGGAGGAAAACTCGTATTAATCGGAAGAAGAGGTATCGCTTGTTCTCAATGGACTATAAAGACCACATCGACCACTACTTCTGTCAAAAAGCCTGACACAAGAAAATATATATATATATATAATTGTGGCACTTTCAGTACGCACATTTGAGAAACTGGGACACTTCTATTTTGAAGGGAAAAGTGCACTCTAAATTTGTTTACATCTCCTGCCAATTTTGAAGTGAGACATTTCCTGCAATTGTTTAAAGCTCACAGATTGCTGGACCAAGCCTTTCTGAGAACCACTCTATTTCACTGGACTGGGAGGCTAATGAAAAGAATCATGATCTCTGGTAGGAACAAAGCCATCACGTTCTTCTGCTAATGAGACCTTGTCTTGGTTGACTTAAACTTGTCTTTCAATTTTTAGCTTAATCGAAAGTCAGAGTCAAAAGTTATGCTCTGTCAAAGTGCAGTGCAAACCCTAGGGAGAATTAATGAACTAGCCACAGATCATATAATGCCATTATATGGACTGTGGAACTAGCCCTTTTCTGGTAATTGTTTTACTACAAAAGGGTGAGCACATACATTCTATGCTCTCTTCAATACGTAAGTTTGAGAAGGTATAACTTTCACTCCACCATTCGATTTAGCTGAAAACTGAAATACGTCGTCTACTGAATACAAGCAAGGTCTGTTTTGTAGCAGAACCGAATTGAATCAATCCTACAGGAAATTATAATTCTTATGGTTAGCCTCCCACTCCAGCAATTCAGTGCTTCTTGAGTTATCTTAATGAAAGTGAAATCTAAATTCAACCTGATCCATTTAATGTCGTTTTCTGAAGCCAGACCAAAATGAGACTTAGTCCATCAATCTAATGAAGTTGATCATGTGTCTATAGACTTACCCGTTGTCGATGCTGTTAGACTTCTCAAATGCTGGAGAGCTGGATGAGGGATAAAGGGTCAAGGTTCGATGCTTGGTGAGTTCGCGGTGTTGTCGATAAAGCCAACCCTGCCGCAAAGCCACTTCAAAGACGTCACCAACCTAAACGAAAAAGGATATTGGAGATCTTAATCAATACTTCAAATATCGGATGCACAGTATTCTCTCTCGTCTGTCGGAGTTGATAAAAGTATTGAAAAAAGTTTCAGCATAAATTCCTGGATGGAAAGTTCAATTCACAAGAGTTTTAATTCGAAAAGACCAATGTTGAAGCCCGTCTTTCCGACCTTGACATGGATTATGAAGCTCTTTTGTGAAAAGAGTTTTCTCTATTGAAACGCAATTTCGGTCCATATTGTTGTGCCTTCCTTTGAAAGTAATGTCCGTGTATTGTGCACTAGATCCTCTCAAATAATCTAATCTTCAAAATTGGGATGTCACTTGCATCCTTTTACTACGTCGGTTGATATTCACATATCTCTCTCTATCTGTACCTCGTCAATACTCTCCTTGGTGGAGATTTCCTTGAAGTTTGCACATCCGAATTGCTGACAAATCTGCATTCCTGTTTCCACGCGAATCTGTCGATCTCTCCAGAGATCGCATTTGGTTCCCACAAGCAAAACCGGAAAATCGGGACAATGTTCACAGAACTAAAAAAGCCAGATATCTTTAAATATATCCACATCACCTCCTAACGGGCTTCAATAAAGTATTCTACCTCGAAACTGTTTTTGAGAGGGTCCTTGGAATTAGCGGGTGAAGAGTTGTTGCGCTCTAATAGAGGGATTTCCTTGGGTCTGGCATTAAAACTCGGACTTGAGGATGAGTGCTCGCCTCCTTTCATTTGTGCATTCAAGAACTGACTCTGTGGTTGGCGTTGTTGTTGTTGTTGTTGCTCAATTTGTTGTTGCTGTTGTTGTCGAGGTCGTATTTGCGAGATGGTTTCCATTAGTTGAAGAGCCAAATTGAAGGAGGCTCGATCCGTAATGGAATAGACCAAAACCACCACATCCGCCCAACGGACAAATACTTCGAGATGACGAAGCTCGGCACTGGAATTGAAGTGCCCAGCTGTGTCCCAAATCTCCATGTTCACCTCTTCTTGATCCAAAATGGTTTGATGTTGGTAGACTTTGGCGATCTCGGGTGCATAATCGTAAATAAACCGTTTGGTGACGTATCGCACAATCAAAGCTAGGAACAGAATTTGGGCCTTTTTATTATAATTTTAAGCTTTTGTTTTGCACGGATTTCAGAATAACACTGGATGAGTTGGAAAGTTAGTAAAGACATAAAAAGTATACAGGGTTGTCACAAATTGGAGCCCCTTATAAAATGAAGAATCATTCGTGACACATTACGTTTGTGATTTTTGTGATTAAATTGTAAAAACTTGAAAATTGTAAAAACCCAAAACCAATTGAAGAAAACAGTTTTAGGTATACTCAGGTACTGTTTTAAAACTATAACTAAGACTTTGTTTTCAAGAACGATAACCCCAGTTCAAGGTACGCAAGCTTTATTCTCAAAGAACATCCTTACATTGAGTACCCATGAGAAGGACTAATTTTGTTGTAACTCATTAGACGATGAAAACAAAATGTTAGGTATACATCTTCACTACTTTTCAAGTTATTTTGAACCCATGTTAACTGTATCGTCTCCTTTCGTCTCTAATTTACCATTAAAGCTTTGGTGACTCTAAATTAAAGCAGCCATGTACATCAAAGAACTATGCAATTTTAGTTATGGGATTCCTACCATCAAGGTGACTGGCTTTATGTAGAGGGCTAGCAGAGAAATGATACTCCAAAAATATTTGTGAGTCGCCAAGCCAAGCCTGCATTGGGTGTGCGATGGGATTTGATGTTAAACACGCTAAGTTACGTGATTCAAAACCAGAACTTGTGTTTTCAGGGAGCCAGTAGCAAAATTGCTTATACAACTGTTTTGGTCGAACAAGAGCAATGCATGATGCATTTAGGCACTTGGCACCCTTGCTGCCGGACTACTGAAGTGTGTTCAAAACAAATCTCCATTGTCTGAACTGTAGTGACATTTCTCTGTTAGCCTCTGTTGTTGCCATTACTGATGGATTGAAAGTGCTTTCGAACGAAATCACGGCCGAAAGTTCGGTTTCGGCATCAGTTAGGCCTACAAAAAACAAAAGCAGATATGCACTATAAAGAATGGAGTTTGACAATAAAGTGGACCATTATTTTAGTCCAGAAGCCTCTGAAACCCAACTTTTCGGATATTTTAAAAATTCAGAATCACTGAACGTCATACACGTGATCAATTTGAATTTCAAAGTAAATTTTGCATTTAAGTCATTGTTCAATCAGCTGGTTTCGGTTTACGTTAAACCCACTTTCGGCCGATACGTTACGTTACGTTAAGCCCTCGGTTTATACTAAATTCAAGTCAAATTAGCATTCTTTGAGTATATACTCTCC
Source organism: Tigriopus japonicus (assembly GCA_010645155.1). Classification (NCBI taxonomy): domain Eukaryota; kingdom Metazoa; phylum Arthropoda; class Copepoda; order Harpacticoida; family Harpacticidae; genus Tigriopus; species Tigriopus japonicus. Next base: position 7,824,204 of record CM021316.1, on the reverse strand, counting down.
CTAGCTGCTGCGTTTGAAACACAGGAGTTGTCACGAGAATATACTTGAGGCTGGTTAATCTGACTTGATTTTGGTGTGCTCTCGCTTTTGAATTAGGTGCGTTAACATGCGGCCTATTAACAACTAGATGGCGTGTTTTCTGCTTGTACTCTTTTATTACAGCGCACTAACTTTTGATCGAGCATGAGTGGAAGAAATTACAAATTCAATTTGTTGCGCAAAGGCTTAAGAATAGCAAGAAATATTGAAACATTTGGAGGACAAAACAAGAACAATGTCAATCGCATGGTTCTGCAGAAGTTCAGTTTTGCACTTTGCGCAACTAGAACACGCAATAAATGCTGAACATATCATTTTAGGTATGAAGTTCAATCGGTCACGAGCAAAATGAGAAAATTTAGACATTTTTTTTCTGTTGTGCCAGCCTGGTTGTTTACGTTTTGACGATATAGTTAAATCTCGTTATGTTTGAATTTGGTTACAGAAAGAAGTAATAACAAATCACAGGTTATTTCTTCAACTAATCTGGCCAGAGTTTATTTTAAAGCATGTTTTCTACGTGTATTTCCATTGTCTAGAAGTCGACAAATTCTATGTATATCAAAATTTAAGTGAAAAACAATAATTACGATTTATGATTTTTTGGAATACCCTTTAAAATTTCGAACCAACCCAAAATGGGCCCCTCTAAACGTTATTTGTACGTCAAATTGTACAATATTACGTTACGAAAAGTCTTGCAATATGGATTTTTAAATAAAATCAGTGTTCTGTTTTGTTGTGATTATTACATCAGCTAAACCAAATATTATCGTATTATGAAGTCATCTGTTTCATTCCTCTTGATGTATTTTTAGAAACTCCTTCATAACACTTTGTCCATGACGTATTTCTTTCGCCTCAATTAGTTTGGAAATAAAAAGGATCCTCAAGTTTCCAACGATCACCTCAAATGAACTAACAAGACCTCAGTTTTTCCCTTTGTTTCCCTTCAAGTGACCTGACGAAACCGCTTTCATTTTGAAGGTTAATTAACTATTGTCATAAACTTTGCGTGTGTTTTTCCTTTTTGGTTTGGTAGTGGATTTATGAGTAGGTGTACGTTCGTTTGGGGATCAGTTCAAAGGTTTGAGCAAAGTGGAAAAGAACAACGAAAACACAAAAAGCCAGGATTGAAATTACACGTGGAGAGATTTTGAAGAATTTATGTGGACTTCGGGGAACAAGGTCTTTCATCAAAAACCCTGGCAAATATTGGACCGCAAAAAAAACATTGTCAAGGACTTTATAGGGCGACTTCTCATGGTACTTCAAAAACACCTTATATAGGTGTCAAAATCGTAAGCAAAGACTAAGGTGGCAACACTACCGAAAATCTAACTCAAAACACGTCAGTTCAATATGGACACACTGGGCGTATACAATACGTGCTTTTTTCTTATTGGACTTGCCCACATATTTCTTGAGTATTTTTATGTGATTGAATGATTTCAGGATTCCGTGTATCGTTTTGAAATGCGTAAAACATGAACCATTGATCAAATTTTTAACGCTTTTAAATGTTTTACCCCACCCAAAAATGGGCGATGTTGATTTCAAACATCAGAGTATAAAATGAGAGCTTACAGTATATTAGATCTATTTTTCAAATAAGCGTTTTGGTATCTTGCAGGCTACATTCTTGTAATCGCTTTAAGAGGCAATAACGTCACGAGCGCCCTCTAGACGAGAAATAGTTCATTCTCTGTATAGTTCATTCTTTTCTTTTGTGGTCTTTCACATCTCCTCCCGGATTCATTGTATGTTCCAGCAAGGCTCTTTCATTTCTTTGAGAACTAGAAACAAGTTTAAAAAGAAGGCCTTTGGGAAAAATCACTCAAGTAGAAACGCCTTTAGCTAAAGGAACGAGGGAAAGTAATGGAAGCGGGTGGCGCCCCTAACTAAAAGCGCGGAAAATGCATCCCTGAACGAAAGTGCGGTAATCAAAGATGAGTACGCCGCCGAGAATTGTTGCAACAATCTCACGTTTTAAGCGCGTGGTTTGGAAGTGCCCTCGAGGAACGTGGAACACTTGGCTCACACTTTATGCGCATATATGCGAATTTCATGGAACGATGTTTTGCACTTAAGGTTAACCCTTGATTGTGGGGAATTCAATGTTTCCTAAATTGCTCGACCCAAAGCGAGCAATTTCTTTGATAGGTTGGATATTGCGCATGGGATACCATACAGTTGTTCTCAAATTCAAAATTATTCCAGGAACTTAATATATCAGCGTGACAAAGCAAAAAATCTGTGATCGACATTTCGGAATATATTAGCATCTGAGCACCAAGATTAGATATTTTCAAAAGATTGTTGTTTTGAACAGGCTGGAATTGAAATATTGTTTAAACTTGCTACGAAGAAGATTTCAAATCTTGAATCGTTGGCAATATTTTACTATTTGCTTCTCTAGGTTCAAGGGGGTATATCAATAGGCTTGGGGATTTGATGCAAAATACTTGTTTGTGAATTTTGAGCGCTTATTTGCATTTCATTTTTCAGTACCATTTTTCATTTACCTAGAATAAGTTTTCGCTTTTTAAAGTAAAAAATGATCCAGTTATACTTGAATAACTCAGCAGTTTATCAACATAATTTCAATTCAATAGGTATCTTGGGCAGCTCTAAAAATGTGTTGACTAGATTTTCAAAAAAAAAGTTAATTGGTTGGTTTTTAGGTGTTTAACTTTTATATAGTCCTGATATCGAAAAATGCAGTCAATAAAAGTTGTTCCACTTGGTTTCTTGGGTCAGAATATTTCATAGTGTTTGAAATTTCTCTGGAGACTTGATATGTTTTTTCAGTACCGTGTATGGATATTGTTCCTCAGTTAGGATTTGAGGAATTATTTTAGAGATATCCCAAATCGAAGGATTTTTAGGATTCTCAGGCGGAGTTTTTGATACCGCTACAAGGAATGGGATTCCATGTAAGAGCATGAGTCCTAAACATGATTATGACTTGTACATGTGTAAAATTACAATATAAACTAAAATAAGTTGTAAATTAAGTTGTTCTAAAAATGCTGCCCGAGAGACAAAAAAAACGGCAATTATTTCGCGTATAAGTCTTGAATCAGCAACACAGGCCCTAAAACAAAATAAAACATGAAATACCCCTTGAAACATGTTCTTTTCATATTTTATTTGCATTGTGAAGGACATTTATTTGCATTAAAATCCCAGGCCTATTTTTAATTACTGGACATGCCTTGGCCTTTAGGTAACTTTTGAAATAGGACTGTTAAAGGCCACACTAATATTTTGATGCAAAAGAACAATAAAAAGATGATTGACTGAAGACAAATTTGTCTGATACCTCATCTTGCCTCAAGCGTTGCAGAAATTATTTTTCAAAAATAATGCAAATAAAAGTACTAATGCTAAATCTGCTCCGCTGATTTCTACATGGACTAAAATTTGGTACAACATAATCCTCTGCTTTTCCTTAAAACACATGTTCACATTTAGAGTTTCTACGAACACAACATTTCCAAGGCTATGTAAGAAATTAAACTCTCCCAAAGGCGTACTCACCAGTTTTCCCCACACTAGCTTGGCCCAAAACGGCAATCCGAACTTTGGGTTTGGCTCCTCTTCTTAAATTTGAGCGCAGGAACTTCAAAGCGCTTTGTCCTGGTGAAGGCATAGTTCCTGAGCAAAATAGGACAAAAATATTTCAATCAAGCCACCCTCTAGTTCTATGAAGATGAAGATAAAAACCAAAAGTTTGGTACCTGTGAGCAATGGATACTGTTTATTTATCTTAGTAGGTGCAGTTCACCAATGAAGACGACTCGTTGTGGAAAGTGCGTGTGTTTATTATGGACCGGAAACCGACAGTGATGGATTGTGACCCACCTCTCAGTCCGTCACTCACACTTGGACTCGACCAAAGAAGACGAAGTAACAGGTTCCAAAACTTGGTATTCGTCAGGCCAATGGATCACCAACCTTGGTCTCCTTTGGACGCGCTCTTGGGCATCCAATTCGTATCGCAAGCTCTCCAAAGGAACGAACCAACGAACGAACGAACAGAAGAGACCTCGTTGCTGCCTTGGATCAAGCCAAGGAACGAGCTGCCACTTCACTCGTTCCTCTAACCTTCGAATTTGAGTCCACGAAGAGGAAGAAGAGAGAACGAGACGTCTTCAAAGAAGGACTCGTTTTTCGGTTTTTTTTTTAGGATATCGTGATTTGTGGCTTGAAATAAAAGGAAAGGTAATTAATTCAAGAAGCCATTGAGTCACAATGAGATTTGGTTCAATGGAGGGAGTCATAGAGAGCAAGGGATGAGCCAAGGATTACTTGAGTTTATTGCATTGAACGCGGCCGACCAGTCGATTTGGTACATGGGAAAAAGGGGAAAAAGAGGTCTTTCCTTTTTTCTGTGTAGCAAACTACCCGATTTTGGTCGGCTATGGGCAGTTCATTGAATTACAGATGCCCTTAGTTTAGTAATCGCCAAGTATCCACAACATTTCGTTGATTCGAATCCCAGGCTTGCAGAGTCATATTGACCTGTGGGATTTATTTATTTGCAGAAGTCGCTGTTGTAACTACTTCAATGGGAAATCAGCTGTCGTTTCTGCAGGTCATTCTAGCTGAGTTCTCGGAGTGTTAACCAATACCAGGGAATACTTGCCCCTTAAGTCATTGTGTGTCAACACAATAAAATATTTGGTCAGTCAATTCATTGGAATTTGTCGCTTAAGAGCAACCTTTAATGTAAGGTTGGTCAGGAAAGGTAACAAGTAACAATCTAAATCTCACTTTAATCTTGACAGGTCATTATATTTGTGAAATGTCTGTTATAATATGGCATTAAATTGTGTAAAATTGGCTCTCTGTTCGATACAAATGATGATTTCAGGGTTTCAGCAAGTTGTTTATCCAAGTGGGCTGATATTGTTAAACACTGTTTAATCCAAGGTATTTGAGCCGTTCCCTGGAGGCTCATTCAAGCAATTACCATGGTGAAACGTTTGAATTCTATTTAAATCTTCTGCCATAATTGGCCTCACAAGGGGGCCATATATAGGGGGTTGGAATATTGTCTTATAAAGAGTTTTCATTCTAGTCAAGTCTCTTGATTAAAAAACTTTGAAGATTTATGCTTTCAAAGAGATTTTCGAGATTTATGCTTTCAAAGAGATTTTCGAGATTTATGCTTTCAAAGAGATTTTCGAGATTTATGCTTTCAAAGAGATTTTCGAGATTTATGCTTTCAAAGAGATTTTTGAGATTTATGCTCTTATAGAAACCTTTTTGTAAATACAATCATGTCGGGGCAGGAAGTGAAAAAGGTGTCAACTCAGATTTGCTCGGCAATTGAACTGACCTCAAGAAGACTTGGGAAATTGTTGGATTTGTTAGTTATATTTCAGGACAAATTGGAATCCCCAGTTTTATTTCTTACAACTTTCTAACAACACAAATAAAAGAAAAACAAACCTTCAAGATAATGTTTTTAGATTCATCCATCACACTCTTTTTGTTCTGGCAGGAAATTTAAAGTTATTTGGGCTGAAAAATTCCCTTCCACATCGTGAAGGTTAGGAAAAGGTCAGGGAAATGGAAAAGAAATGACTCATTTGCTTTCCTTTAGCGCCAAAATTTCATTCAAAACCAGTACAGTTCCTTTTTTTTGAGAATTTTTTTTGAGAGGACAGTGTTGACAAATCACAATTTGTTCAACAATTACATTTTATTGCAAGTCATTATGACTGACGCATTTGCCTGTTAAAACAATGATAGGTAATATACTTTTTATTTTTAATTAGTAATAGACCAAACGAACATTTACAGCAAAGGTGCCCTAAGTTGAAAGCCATTTAAGGTCTCTTCTAATTCATAAAGAAGCTATACTTACCTCATCCATACAGCTCATTTATGGAAAACCCTAACTGTCAAAGACTTGAGGAAAGAAAAAACTAGTAAACAACCTTTTATGTGATCCGTCCACAAGTCCTCGATTGCCGAGGTCGATGAGGATTCGGCGAACAAATAAAATGTCTCCCACCGCCAAAGCTTAACAAGGGTGAGAAGTCTCCTGCGGACAAAGAACACGCCAAAGAGAAAGAGAATGAGAGAGAAGGAAAGAGAGAGGAACACGCGGGAAAAAGAGCGCTTTATCCAGCACTCTTGTGGATGGACAGTAAGAGAAGGTTCGCTCGTCATCAGCCATACGTTATTTCTCGTTCCCTGATCGTCTATGCTCATGTGGTTGTGGAACGAGACCCTTGGAACGTAAGTTGTTGGAGATGATAGGCTGGAAATTACGCCTATCTCTCTCACGTCAGGTCCCACTGACTGTGATTGATCTCGAGTCTGGCTCACAACGAGAACACGGACATACGGCTCGTATATAGTACATTTGTACATACAGGGTCATCCGTATTTAGTGTCCCATGCCAAACAGAGAATAACGCTTGAAAAACAAAAAACAAACAAACAAGCACAACAATAATGAAGTAATCTCAGCTAAGGAAACACCTTTAGGTAGAATCACAAGTCTCAGTGAAATTGATTGACTTGTTATAAACCATAACTTTGTATCCAGAGGTGGCTCTCCCTCTCAAATTAAGCGCGCTTTGTTCTAAGAAAGCATCATAGATTTGACCGCACATTACAATGCCTAATGGTGATTGAACTGCTTGGGTGTAGAAAACAAAGTTTTAGGCAAGCACCTCTACTTTTCCTCTTATTTGTACCAAAAAGTCGCTTTGTCAAAAATTATTGCTCAAGTCTTGGGGACGTTAATTATGGACTACCCTGTACATATAGGAAGGGGGAATATTTCCCAATTTTGTTCTAGGGTCAAGGCCATTGTTATCATTCTTACTGTGACTCATTGGTAGCTTAGAGACAGATTTTGGTATTTATTGGCGAGGGCATGGACAGCCTTTTTTGAGACTAGTAAATCATAATAATATGAGATCAACAGGATTTCACAATTCAAGCTAATAGTAAATAATAACTGAAATGATAATAATGCCTAGCAAGGTGTGTTTTGAGAGGGGGTTATGACACTGGAGACGACATCTTTGGTATGTAAGTATGTAATAGCAATGGGTGTTTCACAGGGCCGATTGGTTGCTTCGGAGTCGGGGTCCACCTCCTAAAGGACCGCCCATGGGTGGGCCACTCGAATAAGGCCCATCCGGAGGGGCCTGATTTCGTCTGGGAACGCGAACGTGAATGATTCGACGACGATCCGATGGATGAATGAGCTCGTCAGTTCGTTTCCATTCCCATTCTTCTTCATCCTACAAAAGCATGAACTATTAGAATCTACGACAACCTGAAGATTGCTTGGAATCTGATCTGAGAATGCGTGAAATATGGGCAAGAATCTTGTCGATTATGTTCACGTTGACAACAGATCATACGCTTCTTAAATATCATTCAAAGAACGTAGGATAAAATTGCTGTTTGTTTGACCAAACGTTTACAAGTTTTTAAGCCCTAAAGTTGCTATATTTTTTCCAAGTTTCACTTGATTCGCGACTCTGGCCTAAAAATTGGATTTTCTTTCCGAGTTAAACTTGTCAAGTTTGGCTAAATATATGTCTCAATTCTTGGCGAAAGTTTGTTATCTTTTGTTTAACTTTTCTTTAACCTTTGGCTGATCAATGCACAGGTATTCTTTGCATAATAATTAGAGAATGTTAAAAAAGCATCAATTCTTTAAAAGGTCTGTAAAATACATAATTCGAACAATTTCCCGCAGGACTTAAGTGATCGATAAAAAAATGACGGAAGTTGCTATTTGTTGCGAAAATATCGGAAGGTTGCTGTATTTGGCTAAAATAGCGAACACTTGCAATTTTTGGTGCAAGTTGTATTTTGCAACTTTGTCCGAGGCCTAACTATGAGATTTTGATTCACGTCAGCTTTTATTCCAACGTTTTTTTCATTCTAATCTACTTTGCTCCTCTTTCTCCTTATTTGAATTTTTATATCATAGTTTTTCAACGGTCGGGAATACGCAATTTCCTCCCGATCATGCATGTTAAACATTGAAAATCGAGGTCTTTCCCAAAAAAAGCCAGTCTTGACATTACCATGGATCAAAATGAAACATATTCCAGACAAACAAAGTCAGCTTTTTGTCAACTATTTCCATCTCAATATCCATCAAAACACATCTAAGCAAATTTCCAGCGAACGGTTTCCTCAACGTCTAATTCAAAAGCTCTTGCCAAAAGATTGCGAAAGAATCTCGTTTTTCTCTAGTTTAGAAAGCTCTTCAATTCTTTTCCAAGACTCCAAATTGTGCGACGCAGTAAAATTTTGCTTTAAAACGAAACTTTCAATTCAACAAGAAGCAGATCCCAAACTTGTTTTTTGACCCCAAGAGGATCCAAGTTCCAACTTGAATATCTCTTTCTTCTTTTCATTCCACGGAACAAACGAAGCAATCTGTTCAAAAAGGAAGTTTTTCTTTTTTTCAATCTCCTCTTCTTACCTTTTCCGCTCGTTTTCGATCCACATACGAGATGAGGCAAGAAATGGGTACCCAAAAGAGCAGGCTGATAATAACCACGGCTCCCACAATGTTATCTTTAAAGAACTTGAGTACTGAGTTCAGATTGAAATCGTCGATGAAATCCCAGATCCGTTCCACAACATCTTGCATGGTTCGCTCACATTGACCCTAGGAACACGTATGTACATAAATTTCTAAAAACAAACTTCCTTCCTTAGCCTTTAGTACATACCATGTTGCAGAAGCCTTGGTAGCAAGGTGTGCCATCGGGTAATCGGTCGGCTCGACCTCGAGCATCAATAATGGGGAAACACGTGGAATTGAGGTTCCTTCGACAGCAACGCATGCACGCATCTTTTTCCGTGTCACACATGCAGCTTTGAAGACCTTGGGTTTCACAATAAGGCACACATTGGCCTTTGCGACATTCACCCTTTTCCACACATTGAGTGCCATCGGGCATAGCTTGACTAGTGGGACATTCAGCTTGGGTTCCAGTGCATATGGCTTCTTGTTCACAGGTGGCAAAATTGGCCGATCGACATTTGGCACCCATGGACATGAAGTTACAACCTGGGGTGGTAAAAATAGGTTTCAACGTGATTGATTGCCACTCTTGTCCATCATTGAGATCAGGTTGTTGTGTAATCCAAGAAGCAATGGACCACAAGGCTAGCAATAAGTCTTCCGATTTCCAATTGTGTTGGATCCAATTGTGTCAATAAGACCTAGCTTGCATTGGGCAGATTCCGCTTGTCAATTTTAAACTCTCATATATCCAAATACAGAGCTATGCTCTCTCAAAGCTTATTAGGTAAGCCGAATGAATAGATATATAACACAGAATGAATAAACTTGTCCTCTACTTATATTGCTTTAACACAGAGTTCATGAAATCTATGTTCTGTTTAGTACATAGCTTTGAGAGGGAATACCTTTTTACTTATAATCATAACTGCTATTGATAAACTTGTTGCCAAGAAAATTCCCAGTGTGTTTTTTTTAATCAATAACAATAATCAAAACTAAAAAAATATCATCGAATCGACTAACAACTTCAAGGCCAGTTTCGGTACATTGATGGCACTAATAGCGCTCACCTTTCTTCAAGATTTGACATTTCTAAAAGTATGGTCAATTTTGTAAATTATGCACTGCGTGAAAAAACATTGTAAAACAAAACAAGATGACACCATCCGGTTAGTTTGGTTCACTGACTCTACAGTAGCTATTCCCAGTTATTTGACAGATCCAAGCTTAGCTCTAATGGGGCAATTCCATCTACAAGATGGTGTCATTTTAGGCAATATTCTCCCTATTACAGGGTACTAATTTCAACTTTGAATCTATCTCGTTGAATATTTCTAGGTTTGTACTTTGGTAATTCAATTAAATTTGAATTTAAGAAAGAGTGAAAGAGTGACCTAACATTAAATTGATCTCAGGCCTATCATGGAACCAGCTCAAGTTTGATGATATCTGATGAACGATTTGAAAGAAGATTATCATAAAAGTTACAAGTTTTTTTGCTCTCGGATTGCATTGACATTATAAGATTTTGTTTTTTAGTTTATTTAACCACTTTGTGCTCCTTTCAAGTCTCATAGACGAAGAACAAGAATTTTTGATTAACTGATGTGAAGATGGACCAATCAATTACCTCAAGAGCCTCGTTACATCCACTTTTTAGTGCGTGAGAAGTCGTCAGCCAATATGATATTCTTATTAGTAAAATAAAATGACGAACAATAGCTTCGTATTTCTTGTACTTTTATAAACAAATACTTGACAACTTTACCATTAGTTGCCTTCAAAAGTATTCAGATAACTCAATTGCTTGCGTTCAATCTATTATATGTTTTTATTCTTTATTTGCTTTCTTTTCGAAAGTACTTCACTGATTTGGAGTGAAAACAAAACAATGCAACTAATTAGCTTTTCCAAATTCTAGCCAGAACAATCACAGACTCAAAATGAAGGCAAAAACTATGGTCTAACGAGCCATCGTTAGTCACATACAAATATCAGAAAGAGCACAATTTTTCAAACCACACAAGGGAATGAGATGCTTCGATAAAACATGACTGAAACTAGAGCACTATGATTACAAGAGTAGCTGCAAGAGACTGACCAATCCTAATCACGTTCAGTGTCTCCAAGGGATTTGACAGGGAAAAGGAAAATCATAAGTAAAAATGCTGAAGAAAAAGTGTTTTCAAAATATTTTCAATAAAACTATTTTGTAACTTGGTTTTGTATTTCTTTACGAACAATTTTTTTTCTTCAATCCTGTGGAAACAGTGATCCTGGATGAGGCCAATCAATTTCATGCCCATACTCTTGAAATCATAGTGCTCTAGCTGAAACTACGAACGCCATATCCAATAACAAAAGGCCGCATTGATATTCGATTCAATCCGGATGTTCGAGTAAAGCAGAGATTGGTCGTCGAGTACAAGACCAACCAGCCTCCTTCTAAGAGGGCTTAATGTCATCAGAGCCAAATGAGACTGAGTTAGGCTTGCTGCGTATCTGACCTTGACAGTCTCATTGGGAATTTCTCGTGATGGGAATGGCATCCAATTGGAAGGTACGAAATGACCCATTCTACACTGACTTACGAGTACAGTACAACCACCAATCTGATTCAGAAAAGGACTCTGTAAACAAGTAATTTTTAATGGCTCGGGTCATGGGGGCCCGGTAAGTAGGTCGCAGTAAAAAAAGTCACAGCAAAACGGCCACGGTAAAGAGGTCACAACGTAAAACGGTCACAGAAAAAGGTCTTAAGTAGGGCTGAATATTTTAGGTTAACTTTTTGGGCAAATTATGACATAATTAAGTTGCCCAAAATTACGTTTTAGGTAATTTTTTTATTAATTAGGTTGAAAAATTGGTTTTAGGTAAAATTTTCCCAAAAAAGGCGTGAAAAAAGTTTATATTAGGTTGAAAACTTAGTTTTAGGTGAAAATTGCCCAAAAAGGACGTTTTAGGTTAAAAAACCTAGGCTTTTAGGTAAAACCTAAAATACTCGGCCCTAGTCATAAGGTGAAAAAGATCTACCTATCTCCAAAGGGAGCCTTGGGTGACCTCAGGAACCCTAATCCGTTCCAAGGTTAAAAATTGTCTCATGGGAGGATAAGAAAACTTGGGCGAAACACAATCATGCCAAGACAAAGGTCGCCAGGAACCCATTCCAGGTGCGTTATTTTTTGAACAATGATCCCATCTGCCAGACCCCAATGGAGGGTGGGTGCTTCCCTACTCTCTTCAATTCACCTTGCCCCGTGCCTTAAGATGCAAACATGACTTCGAGCATGATTCTGGTGCAACACAATGTGCCCATGAAGAAATAACATTTTTTACAATGACCATTTTTCCTTGTGATCTTTTTACCTTTTTTCCTCGTGATTTTTTAATGTGACCTTTTTACCTGTGACCATTTTGATTGCAACCTTTTTACCTCCAATTGGGTAATGCTAGCCTTGAACAAATGACTCGTAATCCCAAGAGGCTTGTTTTGTTTTATTTTTGCTGGAGTCAGAACGCAGCTTCGCTGATAGACGCTGTCCGCACTGTGGGGATATTGCCACTCCACTTGACAAGCATTAATTTTTACCTCACCCTCGGGAATGACTCCAGGTTCGCCCGTTTAAGCCGTCTAGGTCACTAGAACTCGGGAAGCCCGGGATTCGAACCAATGATATTGCGGGTAGTAGGTGAATGCGTTTAGGCCAAATTTTGGTCCCCTAATCCAGTCGAGTCCTAGTTCTGAGTCAGGGGTTCCTGTTCTGAGTAGAGGGCTAGCAGAGAAACAACACACCGACTTTTTTGCGAGTCACCAAGCCTGTCCAATGTGTTTGATGGGATTTTACGTTGGACACATTTAGTGACGTCATTTAAAACGGGATGTCCAAAACAGATCTCGACTGATTGAACTGGAGTGACATTTTTCTGTTAGCCCTCTAGTTCTGAGAGGCCAATCTAGGTTTTCATGTTAGTCTAGGTTTTTTCGATCTTCTGGGATACCTCATAAGGTGATTACACAACATCCCTTCTAAAACAGGGTTCGGCAACCGCTTTTGGGTTAAGGCCAACCAAACTTTGTGAAGTCTGGGGCCCACCAAACAGATGCTGGAAAGTCCATGGGCCCACAATTCAATCATCAAGAGCTTTGGGCCCACAATTCAATCATCAAGAGCTCTGAGCCCACAATTCAATCATCAAGAGCTCTGGGCCCACGAGCATGTACTATGAATCGCTCTTGGGTCCGCAATTTTGGACTTCCCCATAGCTCCTGGGCCCAACAAAGAACACCCTAGGGCCCACCTGTTGCCTACCCCTCTTCTAGAAGGACTAAGGCGTACTTTTTGGTAAAATTTATTTTTTTGCAATTATTTTTCAATACTTGGAATCTTGACAAAATAAGGAAAATTTTATCTCTACAACCTTCCGAGAGAATGTAGTATAAAAAGTTAAACTAAGAGTTTGTCTAAGCTTGAGGCACTTTGGCGTGCCATAAGCAAGCATGGTTCCAATAATGACTTCAAGCGCATTTTATGCCTGTTAGGGCATTATTCAACAACAACTTTGATTTAAATAACTTCTACATAGAGATTAACATTCATAAAGCGTTACGTAGAAGCTTAAGAAAAAGATCCAAAAAGTGTGAAAGTGTGAAAGTCAATTCATGAAGTAAGTATGATTGAAGCATGCGTTCCCCAAACCCAAAACATACGAGCTACAGTACTAAGAACAGGATTACCAAAGTCACTTTGCGCTTGCTTTTCACTATGTCTCGCACGATTCGTCTTTCAATAGCTAGATTAATTGAAAATTAAAACGTCAAGGTCAAAGAAGGTGGGAAAAAATTCTCGATTCAAAATAAAGTTTCAAATTTTCATGGTGACAGTCTGCATCCTTTTTGACCAAGTATTTCTTAGTGTTTAAAAAAACGGGAAAAAATTGCGTTTGGCTTTCTTGACAAAAAATACGACCAAGAAATTAATGAGCAAATGTTACTGCAAAACCGTGTAATCCTTAGGTTTCTTTATGGCAGAATGGTTTTTCTCTTTACTTCTCTAAAAGGTCTTCCTTTTTGTCCTTTCAATTTCATTCCAGTCCTTTTTTATCGCTGACGTTCACTAACACTAAAGTTCGTTCTTCTCTTTACTGAGTCCAAATCTTGGTTCGACAGTTTTCAAAGAGAAAACCACTATGTAAAACAGAACTTACCAATACAACAAGGCGAGTTCTTGTCCGAGCATTTTGCATTGGGTCGCAGTTTACAGTTTTCATCACAACACGCATCCGTATCCTCAGATCCCAAGAGACCTGCATCACATTCCTCTTCGCCTTCAACGCGAAGATTCCCACAAAACGATTCTTCTGGTTCCGTGAAACATCTTCCCGATTTAGCCAAAAGTACCTAATGAATGGGAGGATAGAGTTTTTGTTTGTCTGGTTTTGAACACAAGAATTTGCTTGGAGCTCAATATCTTACCTTGCGAATGAATCTCAAGCTGCATGGAGAGAATTTCTTGTTGTTCACGTCATAACCGGATACAGAATATGTGTACATCAGATAGGAGCCACCCTAGTGGAAAGATTGATTTTAAATTCAACAATAACATTAGAAGGGTAAGTTAAGTTCATAACGTTCCAACAATGAGAACATATTGAACATCTTAACTGCCCACATTCATATAAGTGAATGATGGCGGATGATTCTGGAAACATTGTTTTGTGCCAAACATAAGAAGTGACCTTGTTGAAGACATTAGACTAAAGCAGGGGTAGGCAACCACTTTGGGTCAAGACCCACCAAATTGATAACGTATTTTCAGGGGCCCACAAAATAACGATCAAAGAGCTTTGGGCCCACGAAACATTGTCATTGATTACTTTCAAAATACACCTTGGGTCTGGAGTGGATGGATGCAAAATATCGTCAAATTGTTCACTGAATCCTTTTCAATTGACCTTGCCCAATGTTAAGAGTCCAAATTGCAAACTTTCAAAATGTTTTTGGAGTACAAAAATATGAATGGGAAGCATCAACCCATTTTACAAAGCGTTAAGTTTGGCTCTAGAAAAAACACAAAAGTTGTGTTTCAGAGTAAATTGTGGAGGCATTAAATTGAGTGACAGCTTGTTGAGGGTTCTGTCAATTTGGAAATGTTGAAAACGGCGCCAAAAGTACATCAGCCAATCAAATGTTACAATTTGTAAGCTGTATCGTACTTTGTATGATGTATGTACCTTCTGTATAGGTACCTTGACCCCACCTGTCTCTCACAATCAAGTGGGACCAATAAATACCATGAAAATTCAATGGAACAATATATTTGTCGAAAAAACCTCACATTTTGGTGCTATGATTTGACCCAAGGTGTATTTTTCAAATCTGCCTTGAAGTACAATGGTTCCAAGGAAATCTGTATTAGGGAAAGTTATTTTTGTCGAGGACCTCCTTAGATGGCTCAAAAACTGTACAAAGGAAAGGAAACTGGAGCAATTTACAATTATCGAACGCAAAACAGTTTAAAAATTTTTGAGGGTCATCAGGTGTATCAACTGTGAACAGTTTTTTCTTGTTTTGATCATACGTTGAAATCTGCCTCTATCTTTCGTAGGTCAAGACATAGACCGCGCTAATGTAATACAGTGGTCTATGATCAAGACTAGCTTGATGAAACAAGTTTTTTCAAGAGCCGAAAACTCGAACGCTTATTTGTCGCAAGCTGCTCGAACAGTGTTTTCCTTTCTTTTGATCTTAGATCATTTATTAATCACTAGATAGCGTGCAAGCTTTAGTCCGGCTGATTTGGCAAGTCGGGCGAAATGCTATGAACTTATGAGGAAAATGTCGCCCTCACAACTGTTGAGCGGACAGTAAGTGTGACCAAACATGCGAATCAAGACCAACTTTTTTAAACTCGTTCTTGAAGCCACAAGTTATTTTTCTTCCATAAATGTATTAGATTAACTCTACATAACGCAAAACCTTAAATTTGTGTTCTTCCTAACAATGACTTATTCAATGTTTTGGTAAAAAAGTTCCTAGTTGTAGTATTCAAACACAAGGCATGGTCACCTAGTGACGTTTTTGGTCACAGAGTTCCCAGAGAGGAGACGCTGGGGCAGACAGGCCTAACATTTTGTTGGACAATTTTCAGGCCCCAGCTGACCTTTGGCTATGACTTTTCCAAGTAGTTGTGCCCAAATAAGTTCGTTTGTAGGGCTGAAGTCATGGTCACTTGTTCCACCTTAAAATGCCCCAATCGTTCAGGGCCTGTCAAGAATAATATGTCAGACCAGAGGCATGATTCTGCACGTTAACTTCACATTATTTAATCGCAACATTTTAAAACGAACACATCTTTGGCATGAAGGGAAATTTGTTTGTTTGGGCACAACTTAGGTAATAATCTTCGGAAATATCATGTTTTCACGTGCAACCTTTGCTCTTCAACAACTATAACTTGTCCAACAAAAATTTCCTTATATCCGCCCTGTGTTTTTGGTGCTTGGTGGTTTAAAAAAAGTGACCACTAGCAATAACAAAAATGACAAAAAACATTACTCAAATCCACATTTGATTCATCAATTCCATGGTTGACATTTGCCTGGTCACACATTTCAAATGTTCCCGCACTTTTGTCCGCTCAACAGTTGGCGACTGGAGACGCATTTTTAGGCTTACACTCTCTCTAGTATTAATGGATCTCAATGGTTTTGATACTGTCGTTTGATCAGCTAATGCAATGTCAATCCATTATGTGTCCCGAAATGGACATTTGCAGAAAACTTGGAATTTGATCTCTTATAACTAGGGCTGAATATTTTAGGTTAACTTTTTGGGCAAATTATGACATAATTAGGTTGCCCAAAACTACGTTTTAGGTTTTTTTTAGGTTGAATAGATTACCCCTTTTACAGTGGCTTTTCAGACCAAATTTTGCCTTTTATCTATTGTTTTTCAGCACTTTACTCTTGGCAAGAGTAAAAGCAGTTGAGCAGAGACAAAGGCAATGAAAATTTTATTTGGCAGTGGGGGAAAATGCCAGTATAGAAAAGTTTGTGCCAGTGAAATTTGTTAAGCGGTAGAATATGGCAGAAAGTGGCAAAAATGCGACCAAAAAACCCAGATAAATTGTCCACCCAAAAAAGGAGATCGGCAATTTTTGACCTAAAATGAGACCGAAAATTGTCGACCTAAACACGGAGATCGAAAATTTTTGACCTTAAAACGAGTTCAGAAATTTTTGACCTTAAAACGAGTTCTGAAATATTTTACCTTAAAACGAGTTCAGAAAATTTTGACCTTAAAACGAGTTCAGAAATTTTTGACCTAAAAACGAGTTTAAAAAATTTTCGACTTAAAAAAAGAAATTGAAAATTTGCGCCCTAAAAACGGGATGAAATGACTGAAAACGAGACGAGAGAAAAATATGACTTCAAAAAATGACAGTGAGCGCCCTTAATTGGCAGTATGTCGGCCTGAAACCACCTGATAAAGCTAATTCGGTATGTTGATGAGATGAAAAACATTGTGGCTCCCACTCTTCTACTTTCTTCCTTTTTTTTGTTTTAAAGACACTGGGGTAATTTTCAAGTGGGCGTAGTCAAATGACTTTAGGGTGAGAAAAAATTTAATTTTAGGTTGAAAACTTAGTTTTAGGTAAAAATTTCCTGAAAAATGCGAGAAAAAAGTTAATTTTAGGTTGGAAACTTATTTTTAGGTAAAAATTGCCCAAAAAAGGCGTTTTAGGTTAAAACCTAGGTTTTTATGTAAAACCTAAAATATTCAGCCCTACTTATAACCATTACAACTTGTTTTTTTTCTTGCTCTCTGTCGAGATTGTTATTGAGCTCTTTACTGATTTTGAGACACAAATGCATCTACGGTGTCATGACCAAGAATACTACGTTGAAATTGGATATCAGTCAAGAGGTTGGAAAATCGTCGGATGCTGAAGATACACTTGTCAATATATCGGGTCTCATTTCAACCAAGGTATGTCAAGTTTGAACTAGTGATGGATCGAAAAAGCCATATACCGAAAACAGTCGGCTAAAACATGAATAGTACTTTTTAAAACTATTTTTTTACTAAATTTTCACGACTTTTTTAAAGAATTTTAATTTTAGCTTCTTTTTGATAATGTATTGAAACGGCTTGCCAAACTCTTAGGTTGAATTGACGAAACACAATATTGAAAGAGGTAACTGCGTTTTGAATTACTGCGAATCATCACAAAATATAAACACTTCATATAGCATGAAAGCTAAAAATGTCAAAACTCAATTATGAAAGTCAAAAAGAAAACATTTTTGCCGGAAAATGGCTTTCTCCTGCTCTAGTCTCTCTTGCGTTTGTTTGATAAAGCCCAGCAACGCCAATTTCAATTTTAGCGTGAAGACCACCAAATCCAGCTCATAGGCCAATCACTTGTTATTATTTTGAGGGGATTTGGAGACTTTATCTGTTTCAGCAAGAAAAAAGGCAACCAAGAAAGGTGCTCGTAAAAAAAGATTAATCATCTTGTCTGTGAGGACCATTTCTTCAAGGCTTTTTCAGATCTTAATCCAAGAACTTTACTTGTTAGGCCATTCTGGAGAAGAAGGTGGGTAGTAAAGGTTTAAAAAAATTGACTTCCTTGGTCGTGGTTAAAAGCAAGGGCCTCTATGTCGAATAACTTAGAAATAGATCTGCTAGATATTGTTGCAATCAACATCATTTGTAACAAGTGCTTTTTTGATTCGACGGCTCAGTTCCCTCAAATTATCAATTTTTCATGTCCGATTTTAAATGGTGCACCCTGTAGTTGTTTGATAAATCATTTTTCGGCTTTTGATCCATCACTAGTTCAATCTAATGGCGTCGTTTCTTTGCGATTCTCACCTGACTAGCCGATGGGGAACACTCGCTTGAGTCTGGATCGTGCTCACTTCCCCAATTGTGCCCGAATTCATGAGCGGTCACGAGATCAGCTTCTCGAGTAATCACCCTGAAATCAAAATACTTTCATGACCAGAACGATTTGATTATGTACTACTCGAATTATTTTGGAGCGAAAACTCGAATCTTCCAAGCTTACATAACTATCTATGACGATCATTGAGATGTCTGCTGAAATCGTTAAAACTGACGTGACCAGGACTTAACTTCAAAGCATCGAAGGTAATCCCTCGTTGATCCGCTTTGAAGTCCAAGCCCTCAAAAAAAGTATTTCTTCATGATTCTTTCTCAAATCGATCGAGAGTTACGAGGACATCGTTATGAAAGAAATGTTAGAGGCAATTCAAACCCTAATCAGGAATCTTTTCGGGAAAGCAATCACATCAAGGCTCAAAATAGCCTACATCAAAAAGCCACCATAACATAGATAAAGCAACGAAAGAGCCCACACCCCGAGAAAAAAAAATAAAAGAGAAAGGAAACAATCTCACCTTTGACCATAATGGTTCCGACTTGAGCTAAGACCCGAGTTCAAGTACAACGTGTATCCATTCTTGAAATACTCGGGAGTGCAAATCCCACCCACCGAATTTCTTCGAGGTGAGCCCACATAAGCCAATCCCAAAATACCGCCTTCGAATTTGATATCCGTGAAGAGATGAGCCAAACAAAAGTCTTTGTGGGTGAATTCACGACTGAACACCTCCAACAGATTTCGCACATCCCAAGATGTGCGATCCATGTTGTAATGAACCTCGCCTAAAAACATGTTCCAAAGTGATCTTATTTTCCAATTAAGAAATATCAGTCTTAAAAAAATGTATTCTAAGAATCGTTTTGATTGATACGAATAGGATGTGCACAAAGGTTGCTCAAGTGAGCATTTCAAAACATACCGCTAGTGGTAAAACAGGGCCGTTTGCTGTGATTTGCCAAAATAGGCCAAGCAATTCAGCACAGCCAGCAGCCCTGTTTTTTCTCTAGCGGTTTGATTTAAAATGATCACTTCAGCAACCTTTGTGCATATTGTGAATGTCCCGATAAAATTAGTTAATTCTATTTTAAACGATGCATTTTAAGAAAAAAATATCCTGTGTGAAAAACTAACTCCTTTAATCAACATGAAATTTATCAAATATAATATCTTTTTCACCTTTCTCAAAATCATGTTTCTTTCTGTATTTAGAATTTTACCTTCTCGAACAGGGGTGGGTTTCCTGTGTACAACAATCTTCTTGATGATAAATCCCATGCCTGAAAATCCTTGACCTCCGGCCGAATCTTTCCAAACTGTATCCTCATAGATCTTATGCACTCTGAAAAAATCATGAATGCATGCTGTTAATAGCTACATAGTTTGAAGAGCTGCCCTTTAAGCACCCTCATCTCTTTGAAGGCCATACAAATCCTCCTTGTAGTGACTCTTATCCCGCTAAATGATAAGATTAATTGGTCTTGTCGTTAATATTAAGTGGACAGGTTCATAACAAGTGGAAAATGAGAAAAGAAGAGTCGATTGAGTTTTACGTGTACAATTGATGGAAAGTTTCAGCGTGCTTGTAATACTTCAATCCCTCTAAAAAAGTTCAAGGTTCTGCTGTGATTATAGGGGGAGCTGCTCTCTTCAGCCGAGAGTGAGCAGAATGTACTTTTCAGAGGGAGCCACCTGAAATTCGAGTCAAAAAAAAGCAAGTCACTTTGAAAGAGACCGTGTTTCCAATCCGCGGGCATGCGTTCGAGCGAGCGTTCTTAGATGGAGATTTTCAAAAAAAGCCAAATGGAGGAACGATTATTTTTTTCGAGAAAGTAGCATGTACGAACAATTTCTATTTTGTTTCAGTTTCTCCAAAAAGTTTGTAACACTGATTTGAATACGTTTGTTTCATTTCATTCAACTCTAATCAAATATGTAAACTCTATTCGATGAAGGCGAAGCCGTCACACTCTCAAGTGATCAAAATGACACCTTGCGGGGTAAACAAGTCATAATTTGAAGCTAAATGACTAATTGTAGAGAATGATGGAATAAAGCGCGGAAATAGCAACATACGTCGCTAAAAACATCAGCGTCGCCACATAATCAAACTTACGAAGAAATCGTTTTCGGCTGGTATCATCATCTAATTATAAAAAGGCATATCGATTCTATTGTTCCTTGAATTTAGTCTAACAAAGATGTTGGCAGAGAGCCACCAGAAAGTAGTAAACAGGCGCTTTGAACGATTCTTGTTACCCTCTCAAAACCACTCAATAATAATTGGTGAACGTGTTTTGGTACAAATATCTTTTTGTTTTTGTTTATGTCCTGGAAACATGACTTTTTTCTCTTCTCTTGTACACTTACAAAAGCGTTCACCATAATGTACCCTTTTTCCAACGAACATAACCCCTCCAAAAAAAACTTTTTTGGGCAATAACAACCTCTAAATGTTAGGTAATCGCAAATTTTAAAAATCGGAAAACTTTAGTTTCAGAGGTTTTCGGACCAAAAAGATGTTATTTTTTCCACAAACTCTATTCTTTATAGTGCATATTTGCTTTCGGTTTTGGTAGGCATAACCGAAACCAAGCCCCAGACAACTCAGTTTTAGCTAAGCAGGCAGACAACGTCGACAGTAGTTTGATCCGTGACCTCTAGATATCTCGGGCTGTATTTTCTGGATTGACTCTAAGAATCAAACTTCAATAAGGATTTTAGCATTACAAACAAGGTAACGCTCCCTATGACATTCCTTAAGAAACAATCAATTTTAAGAGTGTTGTTAGGTAATCCCTCGCAAAGGGCGTTTTTGGTGACGTCAGAATTGAGACATCGGTATTTTAAGTAATCTTTGCCGAAATAGCGCTTTCGGTCCATCAATATTCCCAATCTCATTACAGTTGCTTTGACCCAAATTATGTGCTCTCGCCGAAATAGACTTATAAGAGAGAAACATCAACTTGACACTAAAGACAGCAGCTTAAATGTGAAGCTTCAAAAAGTTCAACAAGTAGAGAAAAAAATGCGGCCATTAAAATTCTTTGATTAGAAAAAAACACTTAATTTTGCAATTCATTGATCAAACCGATTTTGGTTGGCCTGATTAACTTAAATGGATTGCTAAATCTAATTCTATGTTAACTTGAACTTCCTAGTTTGATGGCGGCAACAACAGCACACACATGAAGCTTCAAAAAAGGCCCAACAAATTGACACTTCATTCTTGTGAGCTTCTTAACTCTCACTCACCGATCGATCAAACTGATGAGATAATTCACGGTGGTCTTGGAACTTCCGCCGCCCATTTCATTGAAGAAGCGATAGTCGGCCACCAACAACAAGGGACACCGGGTTTGTCGGAGATCCATGTAAAGCTCTCCTGAAAAAACTCTCAGTAATGAGTATTTATATTATATTATTATAATATATAAAATATTATTAATATATATTATTATAAAAAAGAATGGAAATATTGGTAATGGTGACGATGAGAGGTCCGGTCGAAAGAGCGAACCAGTGATACCAGAACTTTACGGACAAATAATGCCAAATTATATCGAAAAGAGGGTCAGATTCGGCTAGATGGAATGATGTTACTGTCATGCTTTGGCATTTCAGCAAACAAATTTGAAAACCTAAGTAGTTACGATTTAAAGCAATCCAGATGTTCTACATGGAATACTTGACTTGCAAGAATGAATTTTAGATCAAAACTGCTTTGTTGAACAATGAAAATTTTCCTTTGGGCAAAATCTTAAGACGTTTTTCTTTCTGTTAAGAAAGTAGAAGATATTTAAAATGTCAGGTAAATGTTTTCTGTTAATTGGCATTTGCCATTATTTAACTTGAAACTACAGATTTTGAAATATCTGGCAACACTCCTTTGTTGTTCTTTCGTCCGGACCTCACATCGTCACCATTACCGAAATATTATGCGCTTACTTTGAGCCTCGTTTAAGAATGACACATTCTTCACATCTTACCTTAAGATTTCCATAGATGTCGCTCTTGATGGCAAGGTAAGATGATGAGTCTCTAACAAAGTCATCAGCAATAAATAATCTGTTGGCTTTAAACTTTACAGATTGCCATCATTGAGCGGTACAAGTATTGTTTTTGATCTAAATCAAGATAATTGTATCATGGTTATTTTGAACCACTTGCCTTGTCATCTAGGGCGACATCTATGTTAATGATATAGCATTGCATGAGCACAAATCGATTTTTTGTTTTGATTTTTTTTTCTTACCAGTGGTTTGACGTTTGACACGATGTCCATATTGGTCGACATTTTCTGAATTCTCAATGGGATGACCGTGTTCGTCGAAATGCATCTCGTTTATGGGTAGATGCTGATCTTGAGCGGTTCCATTTTCTTTGACAAAGTCGCAAACCTATTCAAAGTCGAAATTTTTGATCAATCATCGATTATTAAAAAGTATCACGTACCACACATGAGCAGTTTGAGACCAAGGATAAAATAAAAAAAACACCAACTTTTTGGTACAAATTGTCAGCCTTAACAAAGGCAGACCAGATTTACTACCCAAAATTAGCAAAAGAGACCGATATCAATATACTTAGGCACTTTTTAACGGAGAAACACATATTTTTGATCCTTTATGCCAATTTCAAAACTTACTTCTGAACTTCTTCCATCTATTTGTCTAGTCATCATTTTTGGATTCTTACCTTTTCCGGTTTGAAATCGTCGTCGTTTTTGTTCTCCCAACTATACAAGACATCGGATTCCTTGTAGACAATCATGGCATCTGGATCATCTTCCGGAATGTGACGCCAAGACGGCTCAATATGGTAAATCTCTTCCGGTGTTACAATTTTCCCCGTTAGCACACCGTCCTTTAAATATCAAGTAATCTATTGTTTAAATGTTCCTTTTTGATTCCCGTCTTAGAAGTTTTACTTCTAGATGCACGGAAGCGCTGGATTTGAGCTGACCAAACACTCGGCCTTCATAGAAATGTTCATGGTCGATGAACACGGGTTGCTCTTTTTCGGACCCACTCTCGTCATCATCCACGATCTCCACAGCCTGAAACCATCCACATGAGAAGAATTTAATCACCATTATTAATATATTTTTTGATATAGCCGTACCTTAAAAGTCGGATGAAGCAATCCTTTTTTGGGCGAGAGGACCAATCGGAATTCTTGGCCGAACGCGTTGAAACCCACCTCACGAATCTTGTTGAACTTGTGCGTGCTTCAAAGAATCAAATTGCATGAAATGCAGTAGTGAACTAAAGAAATTAGTTAATATTTTTATGTTACTTAAAACTTTTGTCAATTTCCATCAAAAAAGTGCCAAATCTCCAAATCTATTTTTCCCTGATAGAGATAGAATGTTAAGTAAATTTAAAATGTAAAACTCGCCTACTTTAAGCCGTTGTATCAAGTATATTCATAGAAACAGTAAAGTAAATTTATCACAACTATATACGACCGATTAACACTTCTTCTAATTAAAACAAATCAGTTTAACTAGAGCCATCAATTCATCGCCTTTTAATTTCTATTGTCATCCACTACTTGAGTGACGTTTAAGAAGTTATTACGCCGTTCTGTTAATTAGGGAGCAAAGAGCAAATTCATTGAGACAAGATGGTCACTTTTTATTAAAGTTTTTAGCGCGTATTTGAAGAAGAAATCGATGTTTCTCACCTGGAGGGATCAACGCCTCTTTTGACGATGCTATGAGACAAATCTGAAGATCGGAGACGTTCGTAATGTCGAAGATTGCGTCGAAGATCCGTGGTTGAAGTGGGTGAAAATTGGGCCCATGCCACACCCACCACGGTCAACAAGCCCACCAATGATATCAAGTAATGAGGAAGAGGATGAATCATGGTGGCCAGATGAGCTACTGCATGTTATTGAGGTTCAATTCGGAATCATCTGTCTTTTGTCTGATGAACAGTTCTGAAGTTAGTTAGTGAAGAAGAAGAAAGCCCTTTCTTTCCTTTTTTCATGAGCGATGTGTGCGCTTGAAATGAAAACAAAAATCGATCAACAGCGGAGACTAAAAAAAGCGCGGAAACCTCGACGGACTTGAGTGATTCTACAATGAATGAGGCTTCTCTGACATGACAAGTTGTGCAATGTGGGTTGCTTTTTTTCTAGCACGAAGTGCTGCTTATGCACCTGAAGAATATATTTTTTTTTAAAAACGAATGCTCTAATGCTTCCAGGAACGTGATATTGTCATTTCAAGTTTCCTGCTGATTGGATGGTTCATAGACCACGGAACTTCTGGACGGGTGACGGCCACGCAACCTTTTCCACAGACGTCATGTCGCTCAGGAAGCAACGTTATTTAATTCAGACTTATGTTAGATCTTAACAACTTAGTTTTCTTTTC
>CM021316.1:7691200-7792017 GCA_010645155.1 Tigriopus japonicus | reverse complement strand
TGTAGAGTGGGGAAGAAATGTTTTGTGGGTTTCAACAGGTGTTTTTTTTTACTTTTTGGCACTTTCTACCGATTAAATTTAAAAAAAAAAATCTTTAACAAAAAATTAAAGTTTTCCAATACTTGAAGATTTGTAACTCCGGGAAATCATAAATATCAGAATGTAACATATTTTTCTTTATCATTTCCATGGTGGAAGTAGTAGTTGTAGCATAGAATTGACATAATCAATTGTACTTACGATTGTGTCCACTCTAACAAAGTGTATCCTAATTCACAGAAACTATACTGAAGAGTCGTCAGAGGGCGCTTCCACAAGACAATCTGTTCCCTTTCAGCTTTAAGCTCCATTCGCCGACTTTGAGACATGGTCCGCTTCCGAGAGGAACCGACCTTGCCATTCTGAACATAGGAAGGAATCTATTTTCTAAATTAGTGTTCCAAGCCACTGATTTCTTAATAATTCTCACCTGTTTCTTACTGTTGGCCATTCCACTTCCGTTCCTCTCTGGTTTCTTGACCGACAAATGGACCACCAGTCTATCAATCTGAAATAAAGCCATGTTTAATATTTCATTGAATGGCAAGCTTCGAAAGGAATCTCTTGAAAATTGACCTTTGATGGTTTTCCAAATACACTGAGCGAGGTGCATGTTGTAGTACATGAACATGAGACAAAAGAGGATCAAGAGCTTGACAACCAAAATGATGGGAAGAAACACTATCATGGATGGAGTGGAGAGACATCTACTACTAACAAAAGGCAACTGACTCAAACTAAGTGAATAATAAAACACAACTAAGCTTTTTGTAACACATGCTGGTCTCTGGAGGCCACAAAACAACATCACGGAATGATTCATGCATTGCATCCGAGTTTCTTTTACATTTGTTCTGATTATTTTAAGCGGGAGATGGAGTAAGTTGGTACTTTTAATTCGTGTTATGTTGCATTTAATTTTCAGTTGCTGTTTTTAATCAGAACGTGTTTTAAAACGGCGAATTAGTAAGCTAATTATTGTCAATTGTTATTGGCTCATGACTTACTTGACAAGTTCAACATTCTACAAGTGTTTATAACAAGTGGACGAACACTTGAGATGGGAACATAATCTTTCTCAAGCCAAAGAGTAGGCGAGAAACTTTTTGACATTACATTTTACGATGAACACCCTTTGAGACAGAAGTCGCGATTTTTTATCGCAGTTTAATGAGTCACATAATGTCGACATATTGGTGGATGATAAATAGATCAAATATTGGATCACTTGCTCAATTTATCTAGGGTTGAATAGTAATAAATTTCTCCAGTAAACCACTCCTAATGTGTTTCTTGAATCATAAATTTATCCTTATCTAGTTTTTGAAGTATTTCAGGTACCTACTACCTGATTTTACATATCAAAAGGCAACTAATTCTATCCTCTTAAAAAATTAAACAATCTAAGGGATAAAGTATGAACTAAAGAAAACTAATCATGCAACAATAATCGATCAGGTGAGGATGATGCTGTTGGGTGAGCGAGAATTTTGTAGGTACCAGTTCAATCTTGTTGCCAGACACTCGAAGTTGGTGTTGGCGACATTGCGTCTTGAGTTCATCTTTCCGCAGTTTGGATAGATCTTGGAGTCGAACCTGACCCGAGGTGTGATCACTTCGTGACGACATCGTGAGATCAGTATTAGGACTTGAGAGTCGATTTAGCAGCGGATGGGGGTGTGATGAGGCAGAGATGTCGTTTTGAACGAGCTAATCAACTAGATATGAGATTGGATGCCGGTATCAGCATGCACAAAATATTAGGTCTGAAAACATACATGGCTTAGAGCTACTTAAGTCAAAGAGTCCGGTTCCTAAATGATACTCATGAATTTATTGGGTCCACTAATTCCACCTCACGCAGGGGGGAAATGTCAAATGTTTGTATGAAAATATGTTACACACGTTTTTATTTTTTTTTCACCTACATCTTAATGGGGACTGATGGTCTCAAATGGCACCAATCCATCTCGTGCACAAAATTGTCAAAGGTTGGGTGTGAATGAGTAATGAAAGTTCCGGCACTTTAAGACAGAAGCAACTTTAAATATGTTTTTGATGTTACTAAAAAATACTTTCAATATCACCTCTTTGGGAACCAAAAATACGTACTTGTGAAAGTTCTGGGTCCTATTGGAACTAATATCGTCTTTGGTCGGTTTTGGATGAAAAAGGGAATCAATGAACATATCCACAAAAAGGGCGGAACTTTTGTTCTCCTTACTCCTAACCTCGTTTCCATAATTCATTTATAAAATTAATGTCAAAGGTATCCCATAAACCTACGCATTGACTGGCTATTTAGTAACCATGTCCACAGACCTTCCAAATTTTTAACTTTCAATTCACCTCAAACTTTCTAGTCTAAAAAAATTAAACGGATTTTCGTTCACAATCAATCCTTCAAGAGAAAGAGCCCTCATTATAGAAATATTTGAACCTGTCTTCAGATAAAAGAAATATTAGAATCTACTTACACGCTGTTGATGTGATCATGCGGTGGTGGGTTGGAAGCAATCGTTAACTGTGAATGTCAACTTGTCAAGTCACTTCTGGACCTCAGACCTCAGGCCATGTCTTCATATATTCGGGCGTTGGGCTCACTCACGTGGTAAAATGATGCAAGGGTGACGAATTAGCCACCATGAATGCTTATTTTCTTAATATGAAATGTGGACAAGGACGACAGATTTCGCTCCAAAAAGTGGAACTACATGCGACTTTGACGATATGCTGCCATGAGGAAGATACATTTTTGTTGGTCGCCTAAAATGAATAGTAAATCTGAGGAACAAAAAAAGGCCTTTTGAGCAATAGATGTCATAACTCAAAAAGGTAAATGAAAAAATGATGATGCTTATGAAATGTGAAATTATACTTTTAAAATACTTTTCACATAGGACTGAAATTGGATGCATGAAAAAATTAATGTTGTAAGCTTTCGAGGGAATGCTAATCAATTGCTGTAGCATCTTAAAACCATTTTATGGCTAGTTTCAACTAGTGATGTGACCAAATAAAAAGCGTCGCCGTTTTTTACCTACAGATAATGTCTCTCCTTATTTCATGGAAGTCAGCTTGTGTTGAAGTTTTTTGACCAAAAAACTAAACAAGGGCAAATGTGGCAACACTTGGCTGAAAAACATTATTTGGTCGCATCAGCAGTTTCAACTCTTTTCTCCTTTATAATCATCGATCCTAGAGATGCACCCCCTCCAAAAAGCTAACTCAAAAATTTCTAACCTCAAACAGTGACAAAGGAATGTTCAAACTGAAGTATTAGACTGAATAATTTGATTCAAAAATGAAATGATAATTATCTCTGAGGTTTTCTGCCTGAAATCAGATTAACCAATCATAGTTAAGAAGAAAACATGATCCTTTAGCGTCTTTGAGAGAAATTCAGAATGATTTACCCTACTATATTAGTTGAAATTTTGGGCTCCCTTAACGTTGACAGAGTACAAATAGCGCCTGTAGCAAAAGTCCACGAAGCGTGACCAAATTGAAAAAGCGTGATTCTAACCTCTTCAAACAAAAAATCAAGAAAAGCAATTGCTGCATTTTAAGGAAGAAACAAGTTTCTTAGCTCCCCAAGTCAGGGAAAATCTTAATCTACTTTAATGCGTGCAATAACTGAACCTTGCTTTGTCAGCTCTTTCAAACGTATGAATGTTAAAATGTTTCAAAACCCTGAAAACAATATTTCTTCAGCGGTACGTCGACTCATAAAGAGGAAATCAAGTAGCCATGAGAAATTTTATTGCACTGTATAGACAAATTTGCTTAAATTTGTGGAGTATAGCAAACCAGAGCCTAAGAACTTCCGAGTCAAAAAGGAGAGATAATTTTTGCTGTCCACCTGAGAAGTAAGCCATCCATCAAATTTTAAAACTTATGGCACTCATGGAAGTTCGAGGCTTTCTAACCCTTTGAGAAAGTGTTTCCACATTTTACTAATTACTTTCAAGTGTTTAAGAGAAGTGAACCAAACAACACGCAACAAGACCAAATCATTGAATTGCCTATGAATTGATATGAAATTGAGAAAGACTCAGTCGAAAGACTTTAGCCAAAATCAAGATATAATCGCCAAACATTCGAACACACTATTTACGGCCTTTGAAGCTCATACGACTTTTATCTTACAGGCAAAAAAGCTCAAGATTATCCAAACCGAAATATGTTAAATTAACAATGTAAAAATTCTAAAAGAAAAGGTAACTTAATGCCAAAAAAATGCTCCGATGATTTTAGAGTTGACCGCAAAGCATCAAACCTTTTTGTGCGAAACCCACGCCTTTCCTGCTAAATTCCTAGTGACACTGTTCAACAAATACACTAACTTCTCCATTGAAAGCACATCTCTTGGTTCCTAACTCCACATTTTCCAGCGTCTCAAATAGCCTCTCAACATGAGTGTCTCCGCTGAAGAATCCGATTGGCCAGCCTCTCTGCACGATCCCTACGTGCACGCCGCCTTAAAAGCGGGCGTGGTAGCCTTGCTCCACCCAGTGGATTATGCCAAAACCCTCATCCAACTGGGCCATGAGCCTTTGAAACCCGTTAATACCACCACTTTCCTGGGTCACCCCAAGCTCATGTATCCTTCCATCTTCGCCTACATTGGCCACATTCGCAAACGCGATGGGCTTGTCGGGCTGTATGCTGGGCTAGCCCCGCGCGTTGTCTCTATGGGCTTAACCGCTTTTACCGGCGAGTATTTTGCGCAACGCTGGCCGGCATTGCCCACAGTGGAGGAAGAGGAGAAGAAGAAAGGGCGGCCGCTCAGTGAGCAGGAGCTGCAGGACCGCTTGGTGCAGTCCATTTGGCGCGATGCGACGCTGAAGGTGACCTGCTCGCTGGTGACCCATCCGTTGCAGGTGATGGCGGTGCGCACTATGGCGCAGTTTGTAGGCCATGAGAGCAAGTACAAGGGGCTCATGGCGTCATTCTATGAGGTCATCAGTGAAAATGGATTTATTGGTAAGGATTGAGGTGACAAGGTAGAGTTTACCAGACTTGCCACTAGAGGCCTCTACTCAGAGGGTTGAGATTGAAATTTCAAGAATCATGTGGGGTGTCTTTTTTGCTGCTCACTTTAAATCAGTTGAATGTGTGCAAAGAAATGTGAAAATTGCAAAAGGGGTTATTTTGTCCATATATTTTGAACTAAGTACAAGCATGGGAACGGGCTCAAATCATTGAGAATTTTAATTCAGCACTTGAGTAAATGGAAAAACTTTTTTTGACCGTTCACTAAAGAGCTCAGTTTCATTATTCTTTGAGAAATATCTGCCTCAAAGGTAACTTTTAACAACTTATCCTCAAATTTGAGAATTTTTGCAAATGCTTAATCTGCTTTTCATTTTTATGGACTAATCTTCTAAACTTGTTATTCATCATGATATCTAATGAGCATTAATTCCTTCCTTGTCAAATGCGATCTGTCGGATTGTCGGATCACTGACTGGCCCTTGTTTTATTTTGACTTTAGTGAGCAGAAGTTTGTAATCTGAAATGTAGATCTGCGAATTCATGGCATGGGTCCAATTTTGATGACGGCTCAAGTCCTTCTTTGAAGTAATTCGTGGCAAGGAAAAAATCACCCTGCGCTGAACCGCCACGTAATGAAAAAAATAAATAAATTGTAATAAATATGAATCATGAGTAAAAAAAGTAATAAAGAAATACCAGAGAGAAAATATGTAAGGTTTCGGACAGATTCTTGGGTCTTTTCTAACTTTTTCTGTTGAACTTCTATAACTCCTTAAAGGCATTTTCAATGCTTTTATTACCCCATTGACCTAATTATATAATATTGTATAGACGAGGATAGGCGATTTACCCTGACGAAGACGTGTTCTGTCTAAAGAAAATGTGATGGGCCTCTTCAGTCAAAATTTCCAAGAGATGTTTTGCTCATGTGGAAAGGTCAAAAAGAATATTTTGTTCAACAACTAAAAAAGGGATATATAGGCTTCACTTCTATCTCACAACGAAACTCCCAAACTCTCTTGGTTAGCCTCACAATTTTATTGAAACCCTCTAGGGTTCTGGGCCGGATGGGTGCCTCGTGCGATTGGAGAGGTGTGCATGGTTGCCATTTCTTACTCGATGACGTATGCCATCAACAAATATATCCTCTCTGACAAAGAGATGCAGAAATTAACTGGACATGTCTCAGAGTTTCTGACTTCTTCCCTCGTGTATCCCTTTACTGTAGTGAGCAACGTCATGATCGTCTCTAAGTAAGTGTTACACAGCATACTTATAAAGCGAATTTGAATATATTTACGAATTTGTCGCTTATAGGTCTGGATTGGCAGCTGGATATCCGCCCTTTATGCCTTTGTATTCGGATTGGTTGGATTGCTTTAAGCACCTCAACAGTCAGAAGCAGCTCAAACGAGGGTCCAAGATGATCTTCCGATACTATACTGGGCCTCAACAGATTGTGGGCAACAGAGTGTTCCCTGTGGATACAACTATGTTCATCAGCAAGGGCCAGTAATCATTCATCAAGTCACAACGATCATTAAAAGCTAATAAAATATGTATTCCCCTGAATACCGAGGAATGGAGCTCAAGTGGACTATTCAGTCTTGGGGGTCTTGGCTTGGTCTATTTGATTCAACTCTGACTTGATGTCGGCGTAAATATCGTCCATGTCATGAAGAAGAACCGATATGTCACGGTCAAAGTTCGTTTCATCCGATTGTTCGCGTATGATGGACTCTCTCATGTGAGCTTCCAGTTTGATTAAAGCTGGAGGCACTGGAGGCGTGGGTAAAGAGTCGTCAATTTCTTCATATTCATCAGAAGATGAAGAGGCCATGCCCGATTCAGCCATGTCGTCTGGCATGGGAGGTAGAAGACTCAATCGGCGACCTTGTTCCAATTCGTTAGTTGTTTCCAAACTTTCCTCATTAGAATTCTAAAGTTAGAAACATTATATCTTATGAATAATGGCGGGAGGAGTGTACTGTAAAGAGGTATCTGTCTGATTCTTTTAAACCACGTTTTTACTGGAGCGGAAATTCTAGCTTTTCAGATGATTTTTTATTTTATTTTTGATTTTGATGAATGATTTTTGAATTTTATTTATTTTTAGTAACTATTTGATTGATCTATGCGTGATTGATGCCGGCAGTCTCCGTAAAGTTGGCCGAAGTATTTGATTTTTTGTTGTCTTGAGTAAGTTTTGATCTAAGCTATTCGTAAGCTGGATATAAGGATTTCCAAATGCTCGTGTGAGATCTGGAGGAAAAATCAAAAGTGTCAAACCTTTTTGACTATTCTTTGAAACTCACGATTTGTAAGTGCAAGCCACATGGCTCCGTGACGGCCTTGAAGACCTCCATCAAGATAATTGTTACCGATGTTGGACAAGCATTAGGTGATGCAAGGAGGACGGTATTACGTAATACCGTCCTCCTTGGGTGATGTCAGCTTTTAGCAGTGGGCGAGACAGGGTTGCACAAATAATGCAAATAATAACGCCAAAAAATGCATCAAAAATGTATAAGACAATGAAAAAGAGCGCACTGTTGAGGAACATTTGGACTTAATCAAATGGCCATACGACCATTTAAAACGTTCATAGTTCTTGGTTTTTCATTAAAAATTATCAAATAAAAATGGCTGTAAATTGAATTGCTCTTAGTGTAGTAAAACTTAACGTTTTGGGTCGGAAATTTCTGCACTTGGAACATATTTGGTCTCACACTTTCACTCTTTAACTGGAAAACTATTGGCAATACTTCAAATACAAATGTCAAAGAGAAATATTAAACCTTCAAAGCTAAAAGTTTTCCAACATGGTTCTCAAAAAATCCATCTCTTCCTTCCTTTATCCAATAAACGAATTGCACTTGAGGAGTGAAAAGATGTGATGGATCATGAAAACCTCAGCTGAAAAACAAAAACAGCCAAGCCTTCCAAGGGGAAAAGGAAGTAAAGTTGTTAAATTCGGTGAAAAATGTCAAAGGCAAGAAAATACTATAAAATAATAAAAAAAACGAATTTCTACAAAGCCAAAAATGAAAATAAAAGAGAAAAATGCCAGAAAATGCACCAAATGTCGATAAAAACGCCAAAAAATGCATATCAACCAAAGCAATAAAAAAATGCAAAAAATCGGAAACAGTGAGTCCATTTTCATGGAAGCCATAATAATCACTCATGGCTCGCAGGGCAGTAGCAACGAAAGTACAGTTTTTCGTTCCTTTTTTTCGCAAAAGAAACTGTAATGCCATTAGATTTCAAAAAAGCTGTAATTGTAAAGGCTGAAAACCCCCAAAAGTACTCGCTTTTCGTTCCTCTTTCCCACTGCACTAATTTTGGTTCTTTTTTTATTGTGCACTTACAAGAACAACTTTTGTAGTAAACTTGGAATAAAGTCACAGAAAATAAATTTGGTTGCCTTTGTTGGCAAACCTTTTTGTAGTCTTTTTCAAGACTATGTACATCTTTTAAGTGATTTTTGTCTACTACTTTGCCAAAAATCTTGTTGCTCACATCATTCCAGCTTTTTATCTTTGGCTCATTTTTCAAGACAAATTACTTTTATTGCAATACCTATTTTTAAAAAAGTAATTTTTATTTTGTAAAGCTATTTTTTCCAAGAGGAATTCATTAGTAACACATTCCTCATTTTGGATGAAAGAAGAACTCTAATTTTGTGTGCAAGTTTAAGTTGAGCATAACTCTAAAATCTGGTGACTTTGCCCGCTTTGCGCCTTTGCAGTTCCATTACCTGGCTGTTGGTGTCATCTTCCGGCTCCACAATGGGTGTAACCGGAAGTTTGGGCATAGCCGGCATTTTCATCCTATTCAAAGTGGCGGTAGAAGAAGTGTGAGCGCTGGCGCGAGATTTGCTTCGACCCAGGGTGCCCATATAAGCCCGTTGGGGAGTTTTAAACTCGGGTTTCTCATCAAAGCTCGATCTCTTCATTGATAAACGAGGTTTTAACCTTCTCACCCCGTTTCCACCAATTCCGTCCAAGGCCGCAACGTCAAGAACGGTCTTTATGTACGGCTTCAATTTCGGAGAAGCGACCTTTGAGATGGCTAAATGACACCTTGAAAAATGAAGTAAAAACCAATCAAGCGAAAGTGATCATGGAGTACGGAATTGCAAATTTCAAGCATGGTTGCCTTGGTGGTGATTTGATATGACTAATGCTGACAACTTACTCCTGAGGTTGTTTCTTTTGGCAGAGTCGACGGATTTGCCTTCTGGCATTCCTCTCTTCCCCGAATTTGTTTTGAAGAGACATCCAACCAACTTCTGAGGTTAAACTATCCAAATCTTGCTCAACCATTGCCATTTTGGCCATGAAATCGTCGGCCAGAATGCGCACATTCATGCTAATGGCGCCCAAAGCTTGAACCGCAAATTCGGCGGTCTGCTGAATCGAATGGCCGCCATGAATTTTTCGCCCTGATGGGAATTCTTGGGAACTTTTCTTCTGCTCTTCGTCCTGACCAAAGTTGTTCTC
Source organism: Tigriopus japonicus (assembly GCA_010645155.1). Classification (NCBI taxonomy): domain Eukaryota; kingdom Metazoa; phylum Arthropoda; class Copepoda; order Harpacticoida; family Harpacticidae; genus Tigriopus; species Tigriopus japonicus. The sequence continues at coordinate 7,782,475 of CM021316.1, read as the reverse complement.
GCAATAATTGGCTAATTGAGCTAAATCTTTACTTGCTTCACTCAAAGATTGTTGGGCTTGAACGGTCAAGTCCTCCGAGTAAAGATTTTCCGCAACCATTTTTCAAAATGAGTGGATTTCAAAATTATTTTAGCTTTAATAATGAGACAAGACAGAGTTGCTGATAACGTTTATTTCCGTTTTGACATTTTAGTTCTCGCATTTTGCGATAAGGCTACTGTTTTAAGCCCTCTTGAAGACCCTAGTGGCCTTAACGTTGCCCTCGGTGGTTTGAACGATGTTGATGCCATCATCTGAGAAGGCCCACTTGTCCGAGGCCTTGGAACCGGATCCGGTAGTAATCTCACGTTCCATAGTGTTTTCATCCTTTACTGTGATCACAATTTTACCGGAATGATCGCCCCATTTCTCCTCAAACTCCTCCCCACTCTTGAAGTTAATCTTGCGGTGTCCATTATCGATGGTGTATGTATCACCGTCCTTGAGGATCTCAAAGTCAGCGGAGCTCATTTTCATGGCAGCGGGAATCATGTCTTCGGGAGTCTTCATGGCTTTGAAGAAGGCCTCGATGTTGTCTCCACTAACGTATGTGTATTTACCCACGATCATGATGGATTTGGATTTGGATTTGCTTTCGTTTGATGAGAGAACTAATTCGTTCGAAGGTTGATTTGAGAATGCGTGCCCTTTTGGAACGATCCTGAGTTTTTCTAGCTCTGAAAAGGGTCATGGTGGCTGTATTATTGGACCGTATTTCACGCTTGTATTCTACACGAAAGAGCGATTTGATAAGGGCCAAAAAAATCGATATTTGCTAGATTGCAGAAAAGATGTGCAATGAAAATTGAGATAACAACTTCGAATTAGACTTGGATGACTCACAACGGGATCACTAGTTTCGAGAAATCTAGTTTCTCAAAATTTTGGCAAAATATTAGTTTGTCTTGCTTGAAGCTTGCATATATATTGTTGCTTTAGATTCAATGATGGTCCCTAAAATATTTAGATTTTTTCAAAATTACCACACTGTTTGTAAAGTTTCTTTCCAATCTTTATAATTTTAATGTTAAATTCAATTACTTCCGTACCTAAGGTTCTTCCTCCAATTAAGGCAAAAGGAGCCCTTGCCATCTGCCTGACACGTGTTGCAAATGAAACAGGTGCTTCAAATGGGTCCACTAAGTGCTTCTTGCAGATTCGTACCCTATATGTAACAAGTCTGTTAGGTAGGTACTTCAAATAGGTCCGCAGAGTGCTTCTTGCAAGTCCAGCATCTTCCATAACAAATATATTCATCAGGTGTTCAAATAGGTCCACTGGGTATTTCTAATCCGTCCTGTGTTCCAGTAGACTTATTCCAGACTAACTATTTGTATCAAATTTGTCAGTGCTTCCAGTAGGTCCACAAAGTGCTTCTTGTAAGTCTGCCACCTAAATATTTCCAATCTACAAGGGGCTTCAAATAGGTCCACAATGTACTTGCAAGTCAACCACCCAAATGTAACAAATCCGCCAGCTGCTTCATATTGGTCAATAAAGTACTTCTTGTAGGTCCGCCATATACCTGTTCTAGATGCATCAGATGCGTCAAAAAGGTCGGCAGAGTTCCTCTGGCAAGGCCACCACCTAAATGTAACAAGTCCATCAGATGTTTCAGGCAAGTTGGTTGTTCTGGCAAGTCCATTAAGTGCTTGTTGCTCGTGGCAGGTCCACCAGATATTCCTAAAGATATTTGTTTTCAGCTTTTCGTTTAGAACTCTTAGTATGTGATTTGCTTGACGTTTTGCAGCACTTTTTAAGTGCTTTATACTTCTTTTTGGACCATGAAGTAAATTTTGGAAGCATTCCGTCTTCATTGGTGCGTCATTTTTTTACAAAAATACAAATTTGAAGCCCCTAAAAAAGACCTGCTGAATCTCTTTTTCAATTTTCACCCTAGAATATCATACAGTACAATCAAATTGGTTCTGGATTTGTTTAAGTTATGAGTGTTTCAAAATGCGTTCAAAAGAGAAAGTTACCCCTTTTGAGGGATTGTGTCAAGATGAGTTTTTAACTTTAAGACTTTTGCTCAATGACTAACCAACCTTGATTTATTATTCATTTGAAATAAATATTTAAACCTGAGGTGTGAAACACTACAAACTAGCCAATAACTTTCATTTTCACCACAAGTTCAAAATTCTCTAAAGTTCCAATTTTGTTTTTAAACAAGTCTTTCTGCAAGCAGGGATTTTTTTTATTTAGGTTGGTTCTTCATAAGTAATATTTCTTTAATTCAATTCTACGTGTTTTTAAACGCCTTAGCCTATAATGAAGAACAACTATATTGGGTCAAATTACTGCTGTAAAACAACATCCATAGTTTTGATAAATTTCCCTACCACAAAAATACGGGAAGGGCCTTTGGGAGTCACAGAGTGAGCGAGGAAGTGGGTGTGCAATGACGTTCGTTGGCTGTACTCAAGAGGGAAAAAAGAGAGAGGGGGAATTAGAGAGAGAGAGAGTAAGTATTCGCTATACCGAGAAAACCGGTGAGTTCAGGCCTTCGTAGGCCTGAACTTGGCTGAGTCGGTTACATTCTCATGTCTTCATGTCATTCATGTCACTCGCACTCAAGTCGATAGTTTCCCTACTCCAATTGCTCAAGCCAATAATGACACTCTTTAAAAAAGGACATTTATTACAGGGCATTTGATGTGTGCAATTTCCATCCACCCACGAATTAGAGCGTGGCCTTGACAGTCTATGAATGTAATTACATGTGCATCATTTGAAAGGATTAGTTTTAATAAAAGAGGGAGTTCATTTATTTTGAAGAGTGGTGCTATTGAAAAAATATTTCCCGCGAATGTGTGAGAACTCTGACGATTGTGGTCATCGTCAGGAATTCGAATCCATCAAATCAAGCCTCGGATCAACCACGGCACAAGATTACTTTTATATTTTTCATGCAATATGCTGGCTAGAATATTTCGACCAGACACTTAAGACAATGCATTTATACATTCATGTTCCACAAGAGTGCATTGAAGTCGAGTTTCTGTTCATCAAATTCATTGTATTCCTCAATCGCGCAAAACAAAGTACGAATTCAAGTTTATCGTTATGATTTCAGCTACTTTGATCCTCCTCCAACAATTGAATTCGTTTTGGTCAGAGTTACGAAATTGTCAAGGCAATGAGTGATAAATAATGTGGCATTTTATCAACCACATTCATGTATCCGAACAAAAGGGGCATGAAAATGAATAATATACAGAGGTTGTTTTCTACTCTTTTATTGTATCGCTCCTATTTCCTCATTTTTAGTGTCACATCGTCGCGTATATTATATATTTATGTACGTACGTATGCATAAGTTGAAATCAAGCAGATTGTACAAAAGCCAAACAAAACAGGAGTATAAAATTATTGGCCTCCACGTTGTTTCCCGCTCTTTAAGTTTCAAAGCTCAAATCAATCCGTTCACTATGATTCAAATATTTGTACCAATAGAACAAGTTGATCACGAAGAAACTGAGGGGAAACACGATACGGGATATCTTGTCGATCCTCGAAACGGAATTTAAGGCCTTCTCCGGATTGATCAGCGCCCTAGTAACGCATCTTTTACAACCACATTGTTCCAGATCTGAAGGCTCGCCGGAGTTCCATTTTCCGTCTTTGGAACCCGCATTCATCAAATCTGACGCTGAAGACAGGGATCGTCCCAAAGTGCTGATGCTCTGGGTTCCATTCTGACCTTTGACCCTTCGTCTGCCATTGGGCATTGTGTTAAAGGATGCCTTTGAGCTCATGGACTGACTCTTTCGTAGCATGTTGGAGGTCGTTGGTCGCTTTCCACATCGACCGTTTTTCTTGCTGTAGTAAAAGGTTCCATAAGGATGGTGGTTAAGGTAATTCTTTTCTTTGGACGCTGATGAATTGTCTTCTAAATCATCTTGGAACGTGAGCACAGTTCGAGATTTGACCGCTAGAGGCGGTGGGGGTGGCGTTGGGGTTTGGAAGGCGGAAGAATTTGTGTGGTTTCCTAGGTTTGGAAGTGTTCGATAGGTTGCATCTTGGAAACTAGGCGTCGATGTATGGTAATGGTTGTGATGGAGGAATGTCTGCTCCAGATATTCCTCTGGATCGTTGGCTTGAAAGTCGTTGATTTTGGGCTCGGAGTTGGCGGAAATGTAGGAATTGCCTATGAGACTTATCTCTTCCATGTATTGCTAGAATGATAAACACATTTTAATTAAACTGTCAAATTGTATCCGGGAGACACTCAAAATTCCACTGATTCGAAGTGTTTTTTGGAAATTTCATACTTCCTCACGAAACCTCGAAAACTTACGGTTTTCTTTCTCCCATTGTGATCTCGATAGTGATGGTAGATCCCGGACGGTTGATGATTATGATCGCCTATGAGAACCTCTTCCTCTCCAAAATCATTGAATTCTTCGTCATTTGGATCCTGATCATCGTCGGCGTCATCGTAATACATGCCAAAGAGGCCTTGCTCGAGGATGAGTTTCCGTTTCATCTCGAGGGCACAAAATGTTTCTTCAAGCTCTTCCAAGTAGTATTCACCCGAACCAACCTTTGTGAAGTAGTGGACCACCGCGAACTAAAAAGTGAAAGATATTTTTGATGGTGATGTTTGAAATAGAATTGATTAAAAGAGTGTCCGGGAATTCCCGGTGTATGGCATTTTTCATGGCTTGTTCAATCAAAGAACAAAGATTCTGCTAACCGTCATCAGTAAGACCAAAGAAGTGACGCTTTCGGCAATGTTCTTTGAATAATGGAATTACAGGAAGGGTCACTTAAGACAAGGACATTCAAGTTATATTCCTTATAACGCAATACTTGTAATTTACGTGCATCTCTCAAGAATCAAATGGTATGTGTCAACGGAAAGTAATTGGAAGAAAAAGTTAAACCTGCTCATTTCGTAAGTAAATCAACAAACATTTACAAACTGGTAAAAGTAGGTCTGAAAGGATAAGACCTTCTTCATGATCGGAGGATAACGCAGTTGGCAAACAATCCTTTTCCAATGTACTATCAATTTTTCCACACCCTGTACAAAGTTACAATTTCCCCCAACGACAGCAAGACCATCTCATTGAGACAAGAATGCAATACACCCCCGATGCCTACTAATGAGGTATTTTGTCGTAATTAGGGCCTTCATGAAAAGATGAAAAGCCGATATGGTCTCCTCCAAGTTCTTGGAACCACTAGATCTCAGCGCTCCACGTAAAAACTCATCTGGCCTATTAGCTCATGATTTCCGGGCATTAGTCTGGAAAACTATGCCTTCAAGAGATTTTGGCCTTCATGGTTCTTTTTGGCCTTGATCAATCTTGTCAGACTTTGTCAGATCTGAAAAAAGGCTAGTCCACGTTCATCAATCTTCAGATTGAAATCTGGCTGATGTATGACTGGCAACATGTTCACAGTCATTGCCAAATTTCTCGCTTCGTTGAACCTCTTTGGCCTTGGCATCGACGACTTGGGGGAATTTGCTCAAATCGTATTGATTTTCAAAGGAATCTCAATCACCATTCGCGACTTTTCCAACTAATGTCTCCTTAAGGTTTCTTTCTAGCATGCAATTTGAAGGCCTAACACGTTTTGGATAAATTTTGAAACTGATTATTAGGGCCCGGAAAAATATTTGCAAAAAAGTGACAAAATATCCAAAATATATTTTCTTCAGAAGGCCAAAATATTTGGAAAAAAGCCGGATATTTAAGAAATATTTTTTTTTTTGAGAAGGCCATTATTTGGTATTTTTGTCTGTGTGCACCTATTTTCCAAATTTGTTTGCGGTGAATTTGATGCATTTGGTCGTTTTTGGATGTATACTTGAATGTAGTTGATTCAAAAATACAATTTTCAATTTCAGGACAAATACCATTTTGTAGAGGTTTTTGTATGTTGGGTTCATTTTTGGTAAGTCCTATTGAGCATTGGTCGTTCATTTATTTTCCTCATTTTTGCCTGAAATATTTTTTTCTGACTCAAATATTCGAAAAAGTATTTATTTTTTCTTTGAAAAAGCTAAAATATTTAAAAATCGAGGAAAACTGATAAATATTTTATATTTAAAAAAAATATTTCCGGGCCCTTCTGATTATGCAAGAGGGGCAAAATACATAGAGGACTCAACAAAGGCGTTCAGTTGCTGCAGTTGCAGTTGATGAAACAAATTCTATCTTCACAATAGGTTTTGTCTTGCCACGAGTCAGCAGGCAATATTTGAGAATTTTAAATCGATATGATGTGTTCCTTAGTTTATAAGCAACAACGTTTCGAAAATCAGTAGGTCGGTACAACGGCACAAGGAAGCAGGTAGAAAATAACATGTTGTGGGAAAGACCATAATTATAAGCGTCAAAGTACTCTGAATTCCATAGAATTCAGGGGATTGTCCTGAAGAATTGTCACGCAGGCTCAAAATTCATTTATTTTATTTTATAACTGGTTTCATTAGTAACTTTCCTCACAGGCACAGGATGCAATTTACGGCTTTTTTCGAAGGCCACTGCAACGAAGTTGTACAGTACATATTCCGTTACCTTTAGGTTACTCCAAAATATTTTTTTCCCTCTAGGCCAATGATCTTTTTTGGTCTCTACATAAACAGGACACAAAAAACAAAAACCTGGTCATTCCAACAGAAATCCTTAAAAAGCATTTTTCACTATCAGGGCAATTAGACAGTTGTAAATTACTTTTACATTGTAATTACAATAATGCGGAAAATATCAAAACAAATGTGGGAAAATTGCATGTTCCTTTGAGAATGATCTGGAAAAAGAATGTGAAAATCAAAGTAAGAAAAAAACAGAGAGAATATAGTACAGTTGTAAAAAAAGGCTACCAGATAGTTGTAAATTACATTTTACAATGTAATTACCAAAATCTTCAATTTTTGTCAAAAATTACAAAAATGGGGATAATTCTACAAAAAAATGTGGGAAATTTCTTGTTTTGCTGAAAATTTTCTGGAAAAAGGAAAGTTTGTTAGTCAAAGCTAAGAAACAAGCCGACATTGTCTATTTTAGTTGTAACAAAAAATGTTTAGTTTATCTTCGGGGCCATCAAATACTTGTAAATTATAATATACAATATAATACCAAAATTACAAAAGTGGGAGGGTTTCAAAAAATCTGGGAAAATTGTTTGTTCCCTTCAGAATGATGGGGAAAAAAGGATGGCAAAATCAAAATATGAAAAAGGATTTATTACAGTTGTAACTGCATGAATTGAGTTTTTTCAGGTATTCCAAGCTGTGAGGTAAGACTTACGTATCATGGAGTATGGGGAAAGCTCAGTTTCTAATGCAATCTATGAAAGAAGTGGTAGTAAAATTACAAAAAAAAATCCGATTTCGTTACATGATTTCTCAAAATGATAACAAAAAACAATGCCTTTTTTGCAATATTTTTTTCCAAACTTTGGTGGCTCTGGCATAATATATGAGGCATAATTTCCATATCATGCAATAGCATGATTTATCAAAAATATAAAAATACTACTATTTGGCATTTTTCACAGAAAAATGGTGACCCTACTCATTAAATACCGGGTGGGGCGAAAAAATCTGTGCACTTTGTTTTTGCAAAATAAAACAAGGTCGTATAAGCACACTCGCAAAAGCATTGATTAAATTAAAGTGAACCTTAAAATTAAAAAAGCAACAATTTTTTTAAGTGTACAAGGAGCTGAGATATTGCCATCCTAACATGACCAACAAATTTTGATCTGCACACTTTTAGATGTTGGCAAGAATCCAACGGAGATTACAAAGCAGTTAAAAGTCCCTAAGCCAACCTTGTATGCAGGTATGAAGTCAGAACCAATGTACACTAAGGTTGGGCCAGATAGGAAGACAAAACCCCTGGCCCTGTAATCCCAGACTGCATGGCCACCCGCCTCATCAGGCTACCATTTGGTCAAAACCTTGCAGGGGCCCACAATATGCAGGCCCTGGAGTTATTGCCATGGGTCCAAGCCAGCTTCTCAGACATTAATACGGTATTTCAGCACTATTGAACACCTGAGCATACATCCAATATGATTCAAAAGTGGTTGGAGGAAAGCATTCCCTTCTGGATGAAGAACTTGAGGCCATCAGACAACCCTTGTGCCAATACATCAGATTACACTGTTTGGGTGCACATTGAACCCATGCCATGCACTGTTCATCACCAAGACATCTTTGCCCCCAAGGCCACAGCTCACCAGCACTGGGATGCAATGTTCAAGGATAACATGCCCTAAAGGTGCAAGTCTTTCCATGGCTGCCTGGAGGCAATCATGGCTGCCAACGGGTGCTTCGTAAATGACAATAATAGCCAAGACATCATATCAGTTGGGTTAATTTTTTTTTATTTAGCGTGATGGGTTGCCAAAATATAGCCTCATTAACAAAGTCCATCTCAATTCTCTATTCTACGTTGAGTTCCTTCTAACTTTTGTCAAAGTAAAAGTCTTTTTAATATCCCCCTTGAACAAGACAAATGGAAACAAATATGAAATTTTAGACCTAGACCACCACCAATTTCACAGTTATGAAGACATTTCACACACAACCCTCCCTAAACTGCTTGTGCCTGAGGTGTGAAGAAACCTGTCCTACCACACACTTTATTTTTTGCAACCAAACCAAACTGATGCACATTTCAAAAAAAATCGAAACTTATGGATTGGCAGTGTAAATATTTTTTTGTCGCACCCGGTATGCAATACTTACAATCCATGCATTATTTTCTATTTTCGCAAAACATCAGTTTTTAAGGGTATTTATAACATTTGCTAGTTTCACACCATAAACACAGTCATGTGGCACAGTAATAATTTTATTGTCAAAGTGCAGGTTTGGAGAGCAAGTTTTGCAGTAACTCCGTGAATGGTTTTCGAAACAAACTGGAGGTTGTGTCTTTATCTTGAATAAAAAAATCATAATTGTGTGTCAAGATGAATTGGTTGGGTTGTAGGAAAACAAAATCAAACATTCATGTCCAAGATTAAGTGGGAATGTCCAAAACCCTCATGCATTCCAATTGCTGACTAAGGAGTCCCTTATAATCGCACCAATCATTATACGATTCTCCAGAACTTATGAATGATCAAAGTAAATATTTAGGCAATGCCCTCGTGGTGATATCTTAATCCCAGCAATCAGCAATTGCAAAAATCGTATCTTTGAACACTGTTATTTTTTGCATTGATAAAGTGCTCTTGAACATACTCTATTTACTTTTTATCTGAGGCAACTTTGAGAAAGTAATGAAAGTCTGTCATATTGTGAATACTAGCAAGGTTTACATTTTCCATTTAAAATTTCGCGGTCAACAACCAAGCTACCTCCATAACGGAGTTGCTAAATTTTGGAATTTAGCAAAAAATAATTTGGAAATCCCCAAGATTGTCAGCTCTTGTTTTTAAATTCTCATTTTGGCTCTAAGTGAAAACACGTGAAAAACAACAGATTATTTGGTTTGTCGGGAAATTTAAAGAGGGAATGTAATGAGGATTTCAGGGTACCTGTGACGGCGAATGTGAAGTCCTAGCTCCTATATTGTCACTTTAAACTCGCCTGGTTCGTCAAAAAAGATGAATGTTTATGGATTTCATTGAAAAGGATTTCTGGGTATTTGGAATCGTTTCTTGGCATTTTTCATTGAAAAAGATTTCTGGGTATTTGGAATCGTTTCTTGGCATTTTTCATTGAAAAAGATTTCTGGGTATTTGGAATCGTTTCTTGGCATTTTTCATTGAAAAAGATTTCTGGGTATTTGGAATCGTTTCCTGGCATTTTTCATTACGCATATTTCATCTAGCAGCACTGATCCATACCATTATTCCCATAGAGATCCATAGAGTGGAGATACAAGAGCAGGCCGGTCCTGAAATTTCATTGTGGGCAACAAGGGCCGTTTATCATCAGCGACTAGTTGAAACTTGCCCAAACAAACGTATTCGTAGAGGGAATTTTTTTGAAAAACTTTTAGTTTTCGATATGTGACCTCTTGCCTATGGTTTGCTTCTCCCAAATTATACTAAGGTGCTCAATGAAGATGATAATTTGATTCACAAGCATTAGTTCACGCAATTATAGGATCTGGCATTGGAAATATGCCTTGCGCACTTTCATTTGTTCTATGATCTTCCACTTGTTTGGGCAAGTATTTCACTAAATTCTTCGGAAATATTTGCCTTTTCACGCATCTTATGGGCAACTTTGGCCAGTATCAGCTATAAACAAGGCAGACAAAATGACAACAATGGCCTCTCTATAGAGTCCTTTAAGCGCAGCCAATAAAATGGAAAACTCGTGCAAGCTTTGAGCTTTAATACGCAAAATTTTTGTTCTTACGTGTCCAATATTCATTGAGAAGTTCGAAAATAGGTCAAACGTTTGAGTCAGGGTGCAATATTTGGAGTTGTATTACTGAGGTGATCTCCCAGTCTTATGTTCTGTGACCTCCCAGTCAGCTGCTCGTTAAAGGACCCAATACTCCTCTAAGATTATTCCTACTCAAGGTGACTGGAATTAGTGTCAAAAGCTATTTCTTTTTTTTCGAGATTTTGATGAAATTTAGCTTCGAGCAAATGAGAAAATATTTCTAGCTCTTTTTGCATCTTTTGGCTTTATTTATGCCTTTTCAGCTTTTTGGTATTTTCTTGTCATGTCTAGCTTTTTTCAGCATTTTATCGAATTTTCAATGAAAATTTGCTAAACTGCTACTCGAATTTAAAATAAAATTATTTTTGTCAAACACAACTTGCCTGTGTCACAGTGGCGAAAATGGACATGAAGGAAACGAAGACAAAGTAATCCAGAGCGGTGGCATAAGCCACTTGGGGAAGGTCGGTTCTGGCCTCAAGTCCCAAGAAGGTCATGGTGAGTACGGTGGTGACGCCTAAGAAGAGGTAAGGGATTGAAAGCTCATTATCTGAGAGTTCTTTGACTGTGATGTGTGCTCTGTGCCCCTCAAAAAGTTCCTCGTTTGCACCTTGCTTTTTGTCCAATCTTTTCTTCAAGGGGCAAAAATTGACTCGCTGATCTCCTTGTTAGATCCAAATGAAAGTTCGAAAACACTTACCTAATGATATTCTGTCCGATGTGGCCTCTCTATTGAGCCAGAAAGACACCCAAGAAATGACTACTAGTAGAACACAGGGCCCATAAACTTGGATCACAAAATTGCCCATGTGTCTTTGAAGATGAAATCCCACTACCAGAGTGGAATGCCGACCTGTAAGATTAAAACAGATTAGAGACATTTTCGTTAACATAAAGCGGTACCTATGAAACCCTAAATGAACTGCACATCAATGAAAGCGAGATTAAAATGATAGTTTATTAAGTTGAGCGAGTCGCAAGAATGTCAGAAGTTTTGTTTCAAATAAATGAAAGCTTGATTAGTGTATGATGTTATGTAGTGTTCCTTCAAACGAAAGAGAAGGGAGTAATTCTTAGTGATGTGTTTCGAACCAGGAGTGCTGCCATTTTTGACTCGGAAGTATAAAAAGGGCAGGTTGTATAGAACTTTTTGAAAAGACCTAAACAGGAACCAATTTGGCAACACTCGAACTAGTTCGATTTCGAGTTCCATCGATAGTTATAAAATGGATTTCGAGTTGGCAGTGCTGTCATATTTTATGGTAGATAAGGTCTATTGCCTCTTGAAAAGTTTAGTTGTGGTCAGATTTTTGACCATAAAAACCAAAATGGCAAAACTCTGCCAAAAATCCAACTTGAAACACATCAGTAGACTAATTCTCTTGCTTTGAGAAAAGAAAGGAAATCAAACAGTTTTCCCGTCTACCTTGGTTTACTTTTCTTTTAGACGGGGAAATTCTGATAATATCATCAGGAAATACAGTTCCACCTTTTCCCATTTTAACAATGATCGTAACCACATTTGCGTAATTTGGGGGTATTTTGAATTAATTTTAGTCTTTTCTAACGAAGCTAAAATTAGTGTCCAACAAAGAGATTGATAGGTAAAATGATAAATATCAAGCAATAACACTCCAACCAGTCGAGGTTCTTTCTGTGAAAAATTGTAAAGTCCCGATAACAACCAAAAAACTGAATTCTAAACAATTTCTATTTTAACCCATTTCAAAAAACGAACTATTTTTCTAATCATTGTGACGAAAGACAAGAAGAATTAGTAAACCTCCTTGATGTGTATAAACTTTTACATCAGACATCACGCGTAGGAAAAGCGACTCGATTCTTTCAATGACTTCATCAATCTTTACAGAACCCAAGCTTTACAACTGAAGTGCTTCCAAATAACTAAGATTCTCCTGAAGCTACTCTAATGAATGGAAGCCGACCGCACTCATACGTATTATTGTTCCATTTTATCATGAACACTTCAACTGTGATAAGTACTTTCTCGGTCATGTGATCAACCAGGATGCATTCGTTGTTTTGGGAAGCCCTATTGCTATGAATGTCAATTAATCTAGGACGTATCCAATTACTAGCTCTTAAAACCAGAGATCTAAACAACATCAGTGTGGTGTCATCATTCTTGAAAGTCACGGCAACCACGCCATTGTTATGTGTTCAATTTGAGTTCGTGCTGAATCATGTGAGGTTTAGTCTGACTACAAATATATAACGAACGAACACTTCATTCAAAGATGGATGGATGGATGGATCATCTGGACCGTTTTGTTTATGTGTAGTATGTGTTGGTTTAAGCCATCGATACAAACACAAACAAAACCTACCTCCGTCTGATAAAAGCACGTCGAAATGGGAATATAGAATAGTTAGTCAATATTGGCGTGCTCTAATGCTACACAAACAGACCTGCCTTGTTCTTAATGACGACTGTTGTGGCTGATATTGATTAGCTTACTTCATCAATAATGTCATTCGGGCATCACTACTTACCTTTGTTGAGAAAAGTGGTCGAATTGCCCGTTGGGGTTGAGATCAGATCGAATTGGGAAAGTTTCATATCGGAAGCAATATTCACTCCTCGTCCGGCGGTCCAACTGTAGATGACATCATTGATGGTGTATCCAACTATGGAGATCAGGTTCAAAATTTAACACATGCCTTCATTTATCTTGTTTGGGTACTCACAACTTCCGATTTGTAACGGACATTTCTGTTTGTCCATGGGAAAGTCGGATAGGTCCATTTGACAAGAAGCCTTGATTGTTAGCCTAGAAGGAAAATTTTGGATCATGGAGAATGCGAGGAGGGGATGGAGCAACTCTTGACAGGATTCCGAGAGAGTGCTCAAGAAAGCGAGGACTTTTGTCTCGCACCTTGGGACCTTCTCAGACTCGACGGACGAATCCTTTTACCTCTGAGAGTAGAGCACCCTTCCATTAGGAAACAATCGCATGAATTTGTTTGGTGTCGTAATGGTGTGTAAATAGGATTTCCTTCCGTTGTAGATGTATGTGTCAGGCTTCCAAATCTTGCGCAGCATCTCGATGCTCAAAGCCAGATTTTTTCGTCCAGAAAAGGCTAGACGTCGATCCACCCAGGATTGACGGAAATAGCAATCCATGGAGTAGCTCTGGAAAAAAATGAGTTGTAGACACCTAGATATAGAAAGCAGGTCATTGAAATGAGAGCGTGGAAAGGTGACTTAGTTTTTAGTAGTGATGACCGAAAGTTCCGGCCCGAAAGAGGGCTTAACAAAAACCGAAACCGAGACCGAAAGCAGCTGACTACAAAATTGTAAAAAGGCAAAAACCACCTTTAAAGTTAAATTGCTCCTGTGTTCGTTGTTGGGTGGTCGCAAATTTTGAAAAATCGGGAAACTTAAATTTTAGAGGTTTTTGGACGAAATTTTTTTTGTTGTCAAACTCCATCCTTTACGGTACATGTCTGCTTTCGGTTTCGGTAGGCATAACCGAAACCGAAATTGCGGCCCAACGCGCTTTCGGTCCATCACTAGTTTTTCTAGTGACAAAATGACAAAACATCTACTGATGTAAATTTTTCTATTTTTTCAAATTATATCTTTTGTTCAAAATAAAACATTTAATAAATTTTGATACAAGATTTGACACATGATTCAAGATAAAGGTTTTGATACGTCTTATCCTGAAGAAGAAAAAATGTTACAAAATTTCGATGAACGGTGGTATTTCAGTTGAAAAGTAGATTAAACAATTTAAAAATACCAATTGAAGAGGGAAAAAATAGTCGTATTGGATCAACAAGAACAGCTCGAATCATCTTAAAAGTTGTCGCTTTTTACGGTAGAAAGAAAGTAGGTTGGTTGGAAGCCTTGGTTACGACTTTTTATAAACAATATGGGAGAACAAACAAGATACGGTATTGGTTTAAATTAGTGATTGACCGGAAGCACTTACTTTTGACCGAAATTTCGGTTTCGGTTATGGCCACCGAAACCGAAAGCAGACATGCAGTATAAAAGATGGAGTTTGACAACAAAATCGAAAATGTTTCGTCCAAAAACCCCTGAAATTTAAGTTTTTCGATTTTTCAAAACTTTCGACTACCCAACATCGAACACATAAGCAATTTAAATTTTTAAGGTGAATTTTGCACTTCTACAATTTTGTTCTCTGCTGCATTCGGTTCCGGTTTCGGTTTCGGCTATGAGCCCTTTCGGTCCATCACTAATTTAAATGGGCTTATTTCTTAGTCTGTTGCTTCTGATCTCTATCAAGAAACCATCGAAATGACTTTGAAGGAAGAAATGTTCAAAATACTTACACACAATTGGTGATAAACTTGTTTTTCGTTCGACTTGGGAACATAAATTTTGTCAGTTTTTACATACTCACACGATGATTTTTTACCCACTGTGACTTTTTTTTAAGTCAAGATTTTCTATTTCGAGTTTCGTACTTCTGCTGCCCCTAACATTTTATAGTAATCGACAAAAACGCCCAAAGAAATTGAAATTCAGGGGGTTTTATCAAAAAGTTGCCTCAAAGTACCGAAAATGGTTAGCAAAAATGCAACACTAGCAACAGTACATTTGAAGTGCTTTTTATGATGAAGTCATTGCCATTTATAGTGATGTACCAAAAACTTTCGATTGTTTTCCTCCTCTCCAATTGCCAATTTTCAGAGCATGACTACATTTTTCAATGTCAAACCATTCAAGGATTGACATTTCAAATGAAATGAGTGTTAACCTAAGGAATGAATACGGAGAAAAGTGAAATGAATATTTGTTTATTTCCCGCGTCTTAAGTTAAAAGTTTGTACAGTGGTAATTCTTTAAAAGAGTCGATACGTTCCTTTTTCCAAGCCTTAATTAAGTTCACAAAAGTCTTTCGTGCATGATCATTCCTACAAATGTACAACGAAGGCCAGATGATACAAGTATAAACCACGTGAGAACAACCAAGAAGTGGGTATAACCATTCCCGGTTGTCAAAGGCTTTGATCGGCAATCGGCTACGAATCGTCGGAAGAATGAACATAAAAATCAGGGTAAAGAAAGAGATCAACCTCCAGGAAAAATCCCTCAACCCATTGGATGAATCACTGACCACATGGGTCCCAAGTGTCATTCGTCTTCTCCTCCAATCCTTGACCTTGACATGGGTCAGAAGGAACATCATGAGGAAAAGGTGGTTAAAAATTGATATTCCAATGAGGCCGTGCAGGATTCTTGTCGTTGGATACCCACTATACTTGTTGGGATCTAATTTTCCGGGATGAATTCCAATCGAAAGCAAATGGGCTTCATTGTACCAGCCTTTGATCATCAGGTCCAAAAGACAATTGAGGAAGCCAAAGAACAGATTGAGAAGGAGAAAGAATGTGGCCAAAAACTCATCGTGAAGTGCTCCAACGCGAAAAATTTGACACAAGAACAGAAAGCGGAGAATAATGATTTCGTTGAAAACCAGGAATCCAATGACGCCCCAACAGCGAAGGAACACATTTAAGACCACTGATTCGTCGTGGAACATGGGACCAATGAAAGTCCGTCGGAACATCATCATGAGTATAAAGTTATTAGCAAGAATGGCCGTGAGACTGAGTGATCCACTTAAAAGATTGATCACGGTTTTGCGAACATTGGTGGGTCGATTTTCGTACCAAAACACAAAGGCCAAAAGAGGGTTCCCTAGAAGGAATGTCGCTGTCAGGAGAACCGCACTCATGGCCACAACCACAGGATGGCGAAGTATATGTCCGTACTCGTCAGCGGTGGTGTTCATTTTTGTTAATTTGGAACCCACAATCAACTAGATCCTTGTCGTGATCATAATCAACTGACAACGCTTGGTTATCTGCCAAAATATTTACGTCTGATGGCCCTTCAAAAATACACGAAAACCCCCAGAATCCGCTTTCTTTCAAGTGAGGATGATCTGTAGACAAATCCTGATCGGTAAAGTGGGACTTACCATATCCACTTCAGAGATGGGACCCATGCTGCGAACTTGCATGTTGATCTCGACCATCAAAGGCTCGCCTCCAATGTTAGGGCGTAGACTGTTGTCGTAGTCCTTGAGCAAATTGTCCAGGAGGAACGTGACATTATCTGCGGTTTGGCTGTAATTCCGAGGTTTCGTGGGAGCATAAGGAATCCTTTGGACAATCGAAGCCGCTTCTTCATTGTCAGTTATGGTTGCCTGAGTGGCGGTTTGTGCGGCAGCATAGGATTCATTTCCATTGGATAACAACACTCGACCAAAATGAGGTGCTTGACCCTCAAAGATCTGGGCTCTAATCAAAAAGGTCGTTTGGCGGGGTTGAATTTTTTTATTTGTGGTTGAATAAGCCTTACTTGGTGGGGATATCCATGACAAAGATTAGAATCCCGACGATGATGTAGCCCCGTGAGATCCCAACCAGAGACCCCATTCTGGATGGTTTGACCTTGGAAAACCTTCATGGAGAGGTGCTTGGGTGCTTTTCAATAATGAGCAGTGTTTGACCTTCAAAGTGGCCCATCCCAACAAACTGAAAAAAGATTGAAACGCCATAGCATAGCGTGATAGATTTTCGCTCATTTGATTACATTGGGGACAAATCTTGATAAAAGATTCCTCCCTTTTTTGGTTGACTTGGATTAAGTAATAGCAGACGTCTCAGGGGTGTCTAGACATGTATCTGGAGAAGACAAATACATTCATGATCCTTATACTATTCCTTGTTGCATTACATTTCAAAATATCCCTTTCTGAGTCTTTGAAGAGTTGCAGTTTACATTTTGATTATTGTTAGGCAAATGAAGGTTTGATTTAAAGAGTTAATATGGATTTATTGCTTCATTAGTTTACAAGAAATGAACCAACAGCACATTATCTCTACTAAGCTAAAAAAAAGAACAAATTCGAAAAGTGTGATGACTCTTATTTTCCCTTTGAGCGATTTCTCTTTGTTTCATCCCAAGTGCAGTCAAACAAATTCAGCTAGGGATTATTGGGGCCAAATGGCTAGAGATGGGTTTTATTGGGGCCAAATGGCTAGAGATGGGTTAGATATTGGCTTTGGATTTTTTGAGGTTTGATTATGCTAGATGAGGGACAGCTTGTCTTTGGCTTGATCCCGGGTTATTAAAAAACAAAAGTTTTTAAAATTGAGAAATTCAAACATCTTTATTTAGTTCCTTGGAGGTTAAGTCTGTTTTCTGACACATCACTAGCCATATTTCCCCAATAATCCTCTGACTTATTCTTCATACTACACTAGCTGGCCAATGTCTTAACATGATATTTCACTCCCAAGACTAGCAATTACGGAACGATTGAACAAATGGTCCTTGTATCTAAATGAATTAATTGTCCTCACTAGGTGAATGTTCTCTCCAAATTCATATCGCGGTATCTACTGGTTTGTCAAAGGAGGTCCATGCACTCTAAAGCACGAAAAGGGAAGAACAAAACTGCCATGACACACGGTTCAAAGAACAAGCTCTACAGTACATGCTTGATTGAATACAAAGTAGCTGGTATCTAAGAGTACGTCGTTGCAAGAATGATGATCTGGATCCTAATTTGAATACACATCCGCTAGGCGCATATGGTACAGTGTTCCACTTACACCTACGAATTGGGACTTGGATCTGTTAGATTTTGATTAGGACATTTTTGGGAGATTTGCTGAATTCATGACTGGCTTGGGTCTAGAAGTGATTTTGGTGTGTATGAGGAAGAGCTCTGTAGATGTCAACGCATATGTAGTAGTGATGGATCGAAAGGGCTCATAACCGAAACCGAAAGTTCCGGCCGAAAGAGGGCTTAACCGAAACCGAAACGGATAGCAGCTGACTACAAAATTGTATAAATGCAAAATCCACTTAAAAAATTAAATTGCTCATGTGTTCGATATTTTTTGCAATTTTGAAAAATCGGGAAACTTGAATTTCGGAGGTTTTTGGACAAACAATTTTTCGATTTTGTTGTCAAACTCCATCCTTTATAGTGCATGTATGCTTTCGGTTTCGATGGCCATAACCGAAACCGAAATTTCGGCCGCAGCGCTTTCGTTCCATCACTAATATGTAGAATAAACGCTTGTCCACAGAGCACTTCATAGCTTTCCTTGGAGAAAACTGTCTCCAATAATGCTTGAAAAGACCCTCCAAAAGCCATCAGTCAATTCGTATGAGCTTGTTTTATGGTCTTTTGGATGAACCTCGAAATGCTTCACCTACAAATGCTACAAGAGGATCGCGAAGCTGAATCAAATCGAGACAGATTTGCGGAGAAGAAAGTGATGAAGGTTTTAGTGTCAACGATCAAAGGTTCCTTAAATCGCGAAGCTGTCAACTGAGTGTCACACCAAAGTACATTTATGACAGTCGTGGATCGATCAGAGTGACTTGGGAACCAAGTGAAACCTTTCCCGTACTCTTGTGACATGTTCTCCCGATTTAGGAATTAACAATATAGATTCCTGTAATCCAATATTTTCAAGGTGCCATGTTACAAAACATAATTATGGCGAGAGATCCATAGAGATACCTAGACCACTTGATGTCTTACGACGGACCACTTGGTTGGTAAAACGTGTCTTTCTTCATTCTGATGTAAAGTTAAAAGCTAATCAAGAACAATTGAATCAGTATTAGTATTGCATTGCGATTTCGGGAGTTCAAGAACTAGATTTCAGGTGAAGACAAAGAAAAGACCACCTGAACAAAGTGAAAGGTGTGCTTAGAGCAAATGGAAGTTAAAGAATGCATGAAACCTAAGAAAAACTTTGCTCTCTTCTAGAGATCTGAAGCTCCATTTTTGAGATCGACACAGCGATTTTGCTCTAAATCTATTATTAGTCACTCTGGATCAACTCGATGAAAGGGGCTCTCTTCCTCGTTTTTTGCGGATTCTTGGCCATTATAAAAGGCCAGATTTTCAGTCTGCGTATTGTTCCTCTGCAGTCGAGATTCAGCTCATAAATTTGCTTTAATGCTTTGGTCACTTAGATCACAAATCATACTTAATGATTTTTTGAGAGAGCCCCCTGAAAACAAAAGACAAAGAAACCTTTTAATCGCGATTTTGGGTCACTCTCCTCAGTTCCACGGAAAAATAACTCCCAATCTCGAAAGCTCTCGCTTTAAATCTTCTCTGTTGGGGGATTCACTTTTGAAAACAAGTCTGTCCATTCGATTGAGCATGTTGTAACAGTCACGGTACTTGATTCTGATTCACTTATGATGAGATGACCCTGGGATGTTTTGAGACTAAAGACTATGGGCCATTACTTCTCTGGGAAAACTAGACCAAGTTGGTCTACGTCTGTCCCAGATTCCTTTTTACCACTGTGAGGTTTCTCAAAAGGGACCTTGGCTTTTGGCCTTGAAGTACAAAAGATTATTCAAGGATGTAGTTTGATTTAATAAATCAGCTTGAGCGAGCTGAAAAGGCCCCTAGATTAGTTGGTGTTGGTTCAATCCCCATAAAATGTTGATTCAGTCAGTGTGTCAGACTTTTGAGAGGGCTATTAAACGAACTGGAGAAGGGATAAGGATATTGCCGGGAGGAAAACAAAAGGCTTCCCCACTTTCATGGATCCAGTTGCAAAGTCACTGGGTCTCATCAACACAACATGATCAATTTCAAGGCAGACATAAAACAAATCTGATCAGTCGACAAGAGGCTCTTTAAATGCTCAAGGCCAATACCAACGTCACAGTTGCTTTTCAAAAGGACCCTTCATTTGATTTGTCATCTCTGATACAGAGTTAATGAGATCTCTGATTGGCACTTTGGGCCATTTGCCATATACTATAAGGTCGGTTGTTGAGGTAGTTTTGAAGTATAGTAGAAGCATAAAAGAAGCATATGAGGCGAAGTAGAAGTAACCATGCTCGATCTGCGATTGAAAAACGCACCTTATGTAGTGAAACTTAATCGAGCATGATTATTTCTACTCCGTCTCTTGTGCTTCTTTTGTGTTTCTAGGTATGCTTCTAGTATACTTCCAAACTACCTCAACAACCGACCTATAGAGAGAAAGGATACATATACTTGTTTGGAACCAACGTGCCTCGTTGCATATAGATGAAATGTGTGCAACTGGATTTTGATGCATCTTGACCTTGTTTACAGTCTTGGTAGCTACGAGCTTGGCCTTTGTGATAACACGGAAATCCTCTATTGAGTTTTGAAGAATAATGGGATTGAGATTCAAGGAAAAGGCCGGAAGATCCTTGGAATAATATATTGTCACACTTTCGAGCAAAATTGAGCAAAAACCCCACGCCGATGGAGCTCACTGTCCCACCAAAACCAAACGGACAACCGACCGGGGTTCCAATGTTCCAGCCATTCCTCCTTGCTTTGCATAGAGAATTTATTACTCGGTCCCGTTCTGAGCTTGATTTAACACTCTTTCACTGCAAACTGGTGATGGAAAATGATGGAAGAATTCAATACTTTGAATTATTTGGAATCAGTAAGAACAAAGTTTGAAGTTGAATTACTACAACAATATTTTCAAGTTCTTCCTTAAAACTCAATTAGATTGGGTGGTTCTGGGCTTTTCGACCATTTGTTATGGTTTTACTTAGTGATGGACCTAGTGAGTGACCGAAATTTCGGTTTCGGTTTCGGTTATGCCTACCGAAACCGAAAGCAGACAGGCACTATAAAGGATGGAGTTTGACAACAAAATCAAAAAAATTCTCGTCCAAAAACCTCTGAAATTTAAGTTTCCCGATTTTTCAAAATTTGCGCCTACCCAACATCGAACACATGAGCAATTTAATTTTAAAGGTGGATTTTGCATTTACACAATTTTATTGTCAGCTGCTTTCGGTTTCGGTTTCGGCTTCGGTTAAGCCCTCTTTCGGCCGAAACTTGCGGTTTCGGTTATTGAGCCCTTTCGGTCCATCACTAGTTTTACTATTTCCTTTGAAACTCTTGCTCAAATGTTGTACACATTTTAGTTGGTTTTCGAAGGGTTTGAATGATGCGATGGAAAATAATAATAGGAAATAAAACCACCCATCCTTTGTTGGACTTCGATCATTGCATTCCAAATTGTGATTGCCTTCTAATTTTAAGCCAACATTGTCAAAAGTTGTATGAAATACTGCCAATTACAGGTTTTCATGGCAGACGTTTGGGCTATTTTAATAGGCTTCTAGTTTTTCAATTGAAAAAGGGATATTCTTTACAAAAGAATAGTCATTTCCTACATTTCAGCTTAGTTACTGCAAATTCTCTTTTGGGCATATTTGACCTCTTTTTCGCATATATTCCGTCATTTGTTGATACGATTATTTACCGGATTTCAACAGCTCTATTGACCATTCTATCCATGTTTTTGGAAGTCCCAAACGTAAGGCCAAATTTACTCATTTATGGCAAAATGACCTTTGTATTGACACGGGCTTCTTGGCGTTTGCAGATTTCCTCTCAGGGTTTGGTCACCTCCAAAAACTACTTATACTAAACCTTTGAATGCATGTGGATGTGTACCCTACCGCATGCGATTCAAAATATTGTGCCTGGTCGGTAACTTCTGCTCATCTTGGCAGACATCCTTTGTACGAAAAAGGTTTCTCAGCTTTCCCACTCGACAACCAAAGTAAACAAGATGACAATAGTGAACCAGTCCCATTTTAGTAGGAGCCCTTGAGACTGGTTGCTTGCCAAAGGAAAAAATGAATGTTTTGAAGTCAAAGAGTTGCTTTTTTGCATCTTAGAGTACGATTTGGGTTGTGGTTTGTGGCAATTGAATGTTGGTGGTAGCCTGAAAAGACATTTTGATACGCTTTTTGTCATCTCAAAAGAACAGAGAGAGACCTCGTGATGGATTATAACCTGGTTTGGGTATGACGTTGAGACTTCTTTCATCAATTTGTTTGTTCTGGGGACAAAAGCCAAATCAGGCAGAGCACCACTTTCAACAACCCTCACTTTTCTTACCCAACCTTTCTACCATCTCATTCCATGATGAGCTCAGCTCATGTTTAGAGATGAGTAGAGCGGCCGAAAATATTTAATTAAATAAAAAATATTTAATTCAAATATTTTGGGTTTTTGAGCAAGTTTTAAATATTTGGGCTTTTTCTTCTAAAATTAAAGGAAATTTCCCGTTTTTAATCGAAATATTTCAACAATCTCCACGATTTCAGGATACATTTTGATATTTTGACAAAAATCTGACCTTTCCAAAAACTACATTGTCAAAAATTTTCAAATTTTCAAAAAAAAATTCGACTCTTTTTGGGGGAATAGGCGAACTAAAATGAAAAATATAAGTGGGAAATAATTATTTGCAGTTTGGCCTCAAAAATTACATTAACAGATTTTAATCCAAAATAGAAAACCGCAACACCAACATGAAAAAAATTATCAAAAATCTGGTTTAAATACTCAACCAAACCTTAGGCAGTATAATAATAGTTTAATGTAGGGTATAAATAAGGACTGTCAAAATAACCATTTTCATTGCCCCCTATGATTTTTTAGCACTAAAGATTTGTTTGCTTGTATTCCGACATTGCCAATTTTTCATCATATATTTGGATTTTTTAATCAAAATTTTCAAAAATACCAAATTATTGCTCCAAATTCCTTCCAAATTTAAATATTTTTTAAATATTTGGTTGTAATTTAAATATTATCTTAAATATTTTGACGTTTTTTTCTTAAATATTATTTAAATATTTGGCCTTTAAAATTAAATATTTTCGGCCGCTCTAGAGATGAGCCAAGCAATGTTTGAAATCTTTGTACAAGGAAATACGCGCCTATGTGGAATTGGCCAACTGAATATGTCCCAAAATCGAAATAATGAGGATCAAACGAGACCGACGAGGGACCTCATTACGACCAACTATCGAATTTTGAGAACCGTTGGCATTAAATAAACAAGGGGGCAAGACAAGAAGTGGTTGTGTTTCAAGAACATCAATGAAAAAAATGTAGAAATAAATTTTCATTCTTTTAAGTTTTGGAGAACGTAATAAATAAGGCAGTTCCATTTCCTTTTTCCGTTCAGGAGATGAGAGTAAATCACTTTCCGTTTTTGTGCCCTATGCAAACTTTCGGCAACCCTGCTTTTGCAGATCCATCAAATCCTCGTACCGAAAGATGTGAAATGCCAGCTTTGCGTCTGGTCTACATTTTTCATATCATTCATTCTTCCATTAGCATTGCAAAAACCAGTGTGATTTGACTTCCTGTTATTGTAACGTTTGGTCCATGCTGATGAAATTTGTCCAAAATGGCAACACTGGCTTTCATAGTGCCGTCAAGAAGCTTTGGCGAGATCTTGTAAACCACAATCCCATTTCAATGTTCCTATTTGGCCATCTCATAGCCAGCTAGCTACGTAGATAAAGAATGAAGGGAATGGGAAGTCTGGTGGCACAATTCGAATGAGGATGAAGAACAACTTGGGGTCGAGAGAAAGGTACGAGTGGTAACTTGGTTGGGAAGTGATTTATTGAGAACTTGAAGAAGCTCTCCCTTCTCACTAATATATCGCCTCGTGCTTCCCCTCTCTCTCTCTCAGCTTTGACTGAGGTCAAGAATAGATCTTGTTCTTCCTCAGTCTCCCTTTCATTGATTCTCGAACCAAATGATCTATCCCTAGTCATCAATGCGTAGGAATGAATAATCATATAGTATCAAGATCTGACCTTGTAAATACCAGTCAAGGCTGTGTGGTTAGTGTTTCTCCCTCGACCTTGGTCCGGATTGTTTGGATCCCCGCCTCAATTATAATGGCCAAACCAGAAGAAACCCGATAAATCCCGTAATTAGCATCAGCCAGTTTCTGTTGAGGAATTTTGTCAAAAACCTCAAGGTCTCCTATCTGCTTGATTTCCATTTGGCGACTCTTGTCGAGCGAGGATTTCTATTCAGAGTCACACCTCAATGAGCATTCCATGGACACAATCTGGGCATTAAGTGGATGGTTTCCGCCCTGATAGATGGTGATATAAAGCAGCTTGACAACAACAACGACAGCCAACTTCTCAATCGAGAGAAATCGACTGCAGAATGAGAGGACGTGTTCCACTTTTTTCGGGGATTGCCTTGAGGTTTTGGACACCAATCACTTGCATGTCAAGACACCGTTGGGCCGATGCTCCGATTTCCTTGCATCAGGTTTCTCATTCATCCGGAACAGTTTCTAAGCCCATTTTTGAGAGACAATACTAGAATGGTTTCAAGGTTTTAGGGACCCTACTTTCAACCGAAACAACGTTTCTATCCCCAAGTTTGAGGCTCCCTTTGTTTGTGAAGATTTTGGCACCTCGTTCATCTTCTCAGATATGATCTGTCAGCAAAAAAAAAATATCCACGTGAAGCGATTTGCTGGCCTTTGCAAAATCTTTTACGTCGATGATCTTGAAACCAATGGAGTATACAACCACAGGGATCCAAATCGCTAATCTAAGAATGAATGGTTCCAGTCAAAACGAACTTTGGTTGCTATGGAACCAAAGCAAACATTGTCATTATTCTTGTTGCTTAGGGAGACGACATTCGTTTTATTTTTGGGAACTTTGATTTGCCTGGTCCATTCTTTTCCTGAACACTTGGATTTTTGAGAAGTTTTGTTGTTCCATTCTCGATGGAACCAATCATGTCTAGAATTTTGAATCCAGTTCCATTTCATCTCTAGTTAGAGAGGATAAAAGGAAATAGAGAGAAAAACAGTTTTGGGAGACTTAAAATTGCAAATAGAAAACACCATGAACTTCAATGAAAAAATCAGTTCTCTCATCCATGAGCTCAAGAATTCTGGAATTTGGTTAGATGGACAGAGTATTATTTACCCACTTTCCGGAAATCTGAGTCAAAGTACACCTTTGTTATTTGCAATCGAGCTCTTTCTTGCGGACTAATGAGAGCCAGATTTTCTAGCTTCTATCTTTCGCTTAAAATCGGTGTCGTCTCAATTTTTTCCATTTTGTCGCCATCATTCAGTCTGTGCCCTCCAATTGGAAAAAGGCATAATTAATTTTCTTCATGTCTTCTAGCGAGCAAAACGGAAAGCAATATTATTTCTCCATTTGACGTTTTACGCGTTTGTTCATATCTTCGTTTTGATAACCTTTCTTCTCTGCTTGGGAACAATTGGGTTATCGATAAATAGTGAATAGTTTCGCTTGAGCCGAGGTAAAAATTGGTTCCTTAAGTCTTTCTGTGACTGAGCCCGAAGACAATGAACTTTTCTTCTATCCGATAAGACAATTTAACAAATACCCTAGACCGAGAACGAGCTATAGTTTCCCCTCCATCGGAAAGCGACTTATCAGGTTGGGAAGAGCTGATATAGGATCTGAAGACGATTCCTCATCGCCATCAGGGGATAGGAAAAAATTGGGACCGTCAAGGACTTGGAATTGAAATTCAGGCCGATCTGCGGCTTCGACAAGAGAGAGAACACTGGATTTTGGATGACATAATAACGGTCCTCAACTCCTCTCCAACTCTTCTTCATACTGCACGACACTGAAAAGTCAGCTTTTTTGGGACCTTCAGTTTGAGGCCAGCTCTCTTGTAAGAATCAGGAATCAGTCAAATTCCGCTTGAAATTGATTCGTCAAACAGTTGGCATACACTCGACGGCGCCCTCTTGCGGCCGCCATTGAATTTAATTTTTGTTTTGTTTCTTAATGACATTTTTGCGTTTGGGGTTCAAGGGAAAGTGTTATGTTTTTGGATGCAAATGGCGGATTTGAAGATTGCATTAACATGACATATGGGCGATTTTTTGTAAACACATTGACAAATAGTGCTTTCTGTTGCAACATCTTGGCATAAGTGTTTACTCGATCCAAAATTTATGCACATTTGAAAAGTCTGGAAATTTTAAGATAAAATTCTTAGATCTCGCTTCTGCCAAAAAAAGGAGTACAGTTTCTTGGCTTAGAAATTTGTTCGCATGGCATTCAAAAACATTTAGACGGAAAATTGGAAAAGTACTTTTGAATTACGGTGAAAGTTTTAAGGAATGATGCGAGGGATGACACAGGGTAGGCTTTTCCAAGGAAAACATTTGTCAGCATTTCTTTTGGGAATGTTTACGAATAGGTCTATGGTCAGGATGGCTATTGACTGCTAATTTCAAAGGTTGTTCCAAATTTCAAGCACTCAAAATCAAATTGTGTCTCAATTCAATTGGCCTCAACAATATTTCACAACTGTGTTTTTATCAACACGTTAAAGATGCATCACAATAAAAGACCACAATAAAAATTGTGGTTTCAAAGAAAACCACAATGAAGTTTCAAGGCAGCTACATAGCTGGTTACTTTAACTTCTGTGTTGATAAAAATTTGCAGAATTTCAGCCCATGAAAGTGATTTTTACGTTAGGAAAGAGTTCAACATCTAAGTATTCCACCACTTCCCAATTATGGATCATCTAAGAATCATTGATTAATTCATCTAATATTAATGCTTTGCATTGTTTGGTGACATTTTGTCAGTTTTAAATAGTATTTTTTCGGGCCCAAGCATTAGGATAACTATAATTCTAATAATCTAGTTTGTTATTGAGCAAAGGTGAAAACAACCATTGGTGGAAATGGTGTTTCAAAACGTCCAATGATTAGCGTGTTTGTCGTCTTAATGAACACTTTGAAGTAATCTTGGCTCCCTAATGGGAAAAAAGTCTCCATTAACTTATTAAAGGGGGGAGGGGGGGCTTGAGTTGTTGTCCAAACTAGGGCAATTAACAACCTTAAAGAATCCTTAATAAATTTGCAATTAAAGAATCTGGAGAGGAATAAAGTTAATTCTTATCGGTGACTAATCTTCTGTACATGACTCAGCAAATACAAATAAGGTCATTGTGTCCCCCGAATAGCGCTAAGCTCCGAATCCAAAACGTTTATTGCTCTGACATATTTCCAATCATTTACATAAGCCAACACTGACGGCCTCTGACTTATGTGCTTTATGTAAGGTTACATGAACCTAGGGACCCTAACATATAGACTGGCACACAAAATCTATGGATGCCCGACCAATGCAGACCGTCTGTGACATCTTCCAACATGCAGGAATCAAAAGTTCATGATTGAAGGAAACAATTTCTTATCAAAAACACATCTAAACTAGTTAGCTCATTTGATGGCGCACTTTGGTTATTGAAAATCCATAAGTCTGCTGCAAATAAGTCTAAAGTATATGCCTGTTGTGTAAAAAGTTAATTTAACTTAGTGTGGAGTTTAAACAAGCACCGATTAATGTCTCAAAATCAGGTGACAGACAACTCAATCTACAAAGATCAAGTACCTCTGATTTGTTAGTGAACTTGAGACAAACTGAATATCAGCTGAATTTTCAACTGAATGCTCCTTACCAATCACCAGTGTGAACCATTGGCATGGTGTGTAGGCTAGTGATGGAAACAATCCAATCTCCAATCATATTCACGATAGGTTGCCCAACTAGGTATGCCAATTCGCCTTCAGGGTCTACCATTTGACAGTTGAATACTATGAGGAAAAAAGGCTTTCTTCTGAAGGTGAACGCAAGTGGCACCCCTTGCTTTATTCATCTTCGGATCAGGGGCGCTATCTAGAGGGAACTTGTTTTTTGATTTTGCAAGACGGTGTACTATCTAAGGGGTAATGGCAAACCAAAAGCCATCAACCTCGCGTGAGAAAGATTCAAAGATTGTTTTTTTCCATCTGTAGTGTAAGCCTACAATGACCAGTATCTATCTTAGGGTATCTACACGAAACCATTTGAATGAAGCTCTCAAAGGAGCAAAAAATGGAGATTTGTCTCTGATTATCCAAGGTCTGTATATTAACAAAGAACTTACCACTGACAAAATTATCAATCTCTGCCAATACTCTTAAAAGTTCACCAACCGAATCCAGTTTTGTCAAGCATTACACAAAAGTTCTTGGGTCCAACAAAGCCTTTATAATTCTAAAATTAACCGGATTGAGCTTGCAGTAATAGAAGTGGCAATGTATCCCCTAGAAAGATATTGAAACGAGTTCTGGATTTGAGCCCAAATCTTAAAAAAGAACTGACTTGATATTTGCATTTCAGCCAATTTATACCGGATATTATGACTGATTTTGGCATCCACCGACTAGTTCTCCTGTCAGTTATGCACATTAAACATGATTGATGTCATATATGCTCTATCCTGTTTGCGACCAAGGCAATCCGATGAAAGTGTTCACCCACTTTACAATTACATTCTTTTTCTTCAGATCGTCTGTGATCAATCAAGGTTATGTTTGAGCACTTCAGTTTTCTTTCCTTGAAGCGCTCTCGAGTATTTTGAGAAAAAGCAATGAACAGCTAAAACGACGTCTTTGTGTGCACGTTCAACCTAGTTTGATCCTTGGTAGGTCTTGTCGTTTGGGGATTGGACCAACACATTGAAAGTTAATTAGCCGCATATTCAGGTGTTGAAACAACATTGACACAAGGAATTGGGGAAAGGAGCCTTTCGAAGCAGTATCTATCTATCTATCTATCTACTTTGACAGCATTCGGTGCGAGCAGTAATCGACTGAATGTGCAATATGGGTCCTTTTGGGTGCATACGGAGGATAAGTGTCGTCGTCTTTAAACAAGGGATAGTCAAGGTCAGGCAAACAAATGACATTTTTTTAGATCCACTAATCAGACTGTGGGAATACTCGAAGAAAAGCCCTTCTATGTTGAGGAAGTAAGCGAGAAAGCTGATGTTTATTGTACGCCATTTGCTCTCAAGGATTGTTTGGAGCCTAGGAACGTGTTGTCAAATAATGGGCGAGGATTGCATCTGGTGGAAACCGCAATATTATTGCTTTAAAAATTCTGGAATTATTTAGATGATTCAAGCTGCTCATCGAATTTTAAATGCATTTTGGTTAGGCGGAGACGGTAAATAAGGGCTTAAACGTGAGTAGTCTACTTTCGTTAATGGGAGACAAATCCCTGAACAGGAAAGTCAGGCAAATATCTCTGGTGAATAAAATGACTCTCTGTCTCTGAGGGATTCAAGATTGAACTCAAAAGATCTGAATGATGAGTTGATCATTCTACTTACATTTGGAAGACATAGCTTTAGTCTTATTCTGAAGGAAGTTAATGCTTCCATGACAAGAATTATTATTTTACTTTTAACCTGTTAAAACCTTTCTGATTCTTACAGTATCAGTTGCAGGGATAAAACACTAGTGTTAAAATGAGGGTACATAATTCTGTGCCTTTAACCTTTAAGATACGGTGACATGAAGGTGTTGGTTTTTGATCTCATTTTTATCAAAAGTATTGTTTGAAATGTAAATAATATATATGAATCGTTAAATGTAAGATTCTGATGATTTTAGGTACTCAAATATAATGTCCCCGCTCTAGGAACGTTAGGAACTTCCGGTTCCAAAATAACACGGCTTTCTAAACAATATACTCTAAATTTTTCGAATTCTTTTGCTTCAAAGTGGTGAAATCCTTTATAAATATCACGTCTACATAAGTTTCAAATTTCGTTCTGCCTGTTTTCTTTTTCCATCAAAACTGTCTTTTCTTTTGTTATAAACAAAGACTATTTTGGCTCGTTTTTGCCCATATTTGACGTGCAACGATCTCTTTTTGCGACAATGTTTTGCACTGAGGCCAAACCACTTTTGGAGAGGCATCTTGTAGGCAGGTTTTGAAAATGACAGCAATTACTTTTAAAGTATTTAACCGTTTTGGTGGACAACTTTAAATGTGGCACACTGTATTAGAACTAGTCCACTGTAATATGAGAGTACCATCATAAAGTGCGCCATCTAGTTGTTTATCACTGATTATCGGTTTCATGAGATGCATGGATGGATTGGCAATTGGTTTTTTGATGGATGACAAATGGGCAAATGCCCTTTAGAACAAGATTGAAGATTGAAGTGAATAGTTTGCACTTTGAAAAGGGAATTCATTCACAAACACGGTCTTGATTCAGTTGAAAACACTGGAAAGAGATGGCGCACTTCATGACTGTACTCTTTTATTACAGTGCACTAGACTAATCCATTGTTATGCCTATGTTGTGTAGGGAGAGGTTAGTGCCGTCAAAAAATCGCTCCATTTAATCTGTATGGTAGTATCTAGCCGTAATTTGATTAAGTCATCCTTAAACAGGGTAACATTTGAGACTTCATTTAATTATGAGATAAATGGAAGGAATGTTTTCCCGCCTTTGATCCCAAAACCAGAATAAAAGTTTGTTCCTTGTCAAGATATAGTGTGGGTTTCAAGGTGAAATTGAGATTAAATAATGACTGCATTAAAGAGATGTCAACCAACACCTAATCTCCAAGTTAGTGTTCGGGATCAAAGAAAGAAACAAGGAAACCTCTAAAGGTAACAAATAAGAGTTGTATTCTACCAACTATCCTGAATCTTCTGTGACAAGAACGTGCTCATAAATGCCATGTCAAGAATCTACGGTCACTATTTCTCGCCCTAATACCTTAGTTAAGACAAATCTCATTGTTACGTTAGTTGAAGTAAGCAAAGATAGGTATCAACCAAATATAACACCCATGTTCATTGGCGTGTCGCACAACCCAAACAATCAGAGCTCATGATCGTTTGAGAGACTTTTTCCGAAACCCAAACAGTTCATATCCTTTTAAAATTCGATGAAGATTCATTAAAATTGTTTTGAAAAACTAAGGCAACGTTTTGGGAGAAAACTGAACGTGTTTTGTTCGTTTAAAGGTAACCTGTCATTGCGCTGAATAAAGGTTTGTTTTGATTAAAGCTTAGTCAAAAGCTATCTATGGTGAGAATTATCTTTGAGATTCTGAAAAAGAAACGAATTATCAATATCAAGAATGAAAGTGGATGAAGTATTTTCCCAAAATGTGGGGACAAACAGAATGCAGCCCAACGTGTTCAAAGGCCCATAAGGGCCCTATGCCCTAAAACATGCCTTTTACTATTATTTCAATCGCTTGTGAGACTTTTTCCGAAACTCAAACAGTCACCATCCTTTTAAAATTCGATGAAGATTCATTTAAGTTATTTCAAAAAATTAAGGCAACTTTTTTAAAGAAAACATAACACTTTTTATTCTTTAAATAGTAAGTAAATAAGTAAAGTTCATTAAAAAGCTATTTATGGTAAGAGTTATCTTTCAGATTCCAAAAAATCTAACAAATCATCAATAAGAGTGACAGTGAATGAAGTTTTTTCCCAAAATTTGAGGGACAAAAACAGAATGCGGCCCAAAGTGCTCAAAGGCCACCTATGCCTTAAAATATGCCTTTTAACATTATTTCAATTTTCTTGCTTCCTGTTTTATGTATTTGTAGCACTTTTGAAGCATTCTTGGCCAAGAAACTCAATTAATCTGCCACTGTTACT
This sequence comes from Tigriopus japonicus, assembly GCA_010645155.1. NCBI lineage: Eukaryota > Metazoa > Arthropoda > Copepoda > Harpacticoida > Harpacticidae > Tigriopus > Tigriopus japonicus. The sequence continues at coordinate 7,750,697 of CM021316.1, read as the reverse complement.
ACTTCAAATGCATCCCATAACATGAGTTAGACCACATGTCTCAAGGGTTTCCCAACTCTGTCGCCTAAAAATGAAATCTCAGGTCAACCGTGTGGTTATTCAAGTTAGTCTTTGTACTCAAAAACATTTTTCTGCCATTTCAACACTTTCTTCCCAGTATTGTTACCCGCCATCAATCTAATGAAAGCTTTGAAAAAGATCTTACAAGTACCGGAATGATGTCCAGACTTTCGAGCAATCAGACTTACCAATCAAAGAACCGGGTTAATATCCGAGTCGATGTCGTTCGTGGATCAAGCTCACCAGACTGGCCGCAAATCACTCAATCTTCAAAGAAATAATGACATGTTACATCCACATCCACAAATCCACTGGGGAAGGTGGCCAAGTCAGACTTGCTAGGTCGTTGGTTGGTCTGCACATTGACAAACGAACGAACGGGCTCGCTCCCCAGATGGTTTCCCTTCCAAGTTTCTTCGTACATTCACCCAAGAATTGTACTCCAGTGCAGGCACGAACTAGCGATGGATGAAGGAAAAACCTAAAGCCCGAAGAAACTTCACCTCCAACGGTCTTTTGAAGAGTCACTTCGCCGGGAGTCGGATCTCTTTTTTGGGCACGAACAAACGATCGGTAGGGCCCCATTGCTCATTCAAAGGCCGACCAACCGCTCAATGCTCTCGATGGTTTCCTAAGCTACGTAAATGGGGATCAAACACACAAGGAACAAGGCGTTTTGCTGTAATATTGTCACTAACAAATGGCATCGAGCTTTGGTATTTTTTTTGTACCAGAAGACTGGCTCTTTTTTGGCGGCAAATTCAAATTGCTTTGATATCGCGACGTCCGGAGAAGGAGCATACTAAAACTTAAAGAGCACACTTGACACTGAGTAATTGCAAGCCATTGTTCTAAAAAGCCATGTTGTTTGGTAACAAAGGCAAGGCCTTTGTCCACGTTTCAACCACATTATAATGGTCTTCAATTACTACGACATTGAGCTGAACGCGAAATACTTGTAGGAAAAAAACCCGAAATGGATGCATTATTGCCATTCTTAAACGCCCTTACATTTTTGAATGTTCCCTCTTAAAATTAATGGGTTCATGTCATTCACGGGGGAATCAGTTGTTGACGTCAGCATTGAATATCGTTCATGTGAACGACATAAAACCATTTCAGTAAGCAAATGAACGAGATCCTTCTGAAAAGGGACATGATGATTTTTTCAAAATCGATGCAAAATGACAAGTGTTTCAATGCTTTATCCTAAGGAAAAACTTAACTTCTTGTCATAATTACTGATTTAGATAGATTTTTGAGCGACATCGTAAAAAAGACGATAAGCATCAGTCCTAAAGTTTGAAAAAATAACTTGTTTACCCTTTGCAGTGTCGTTGAATTACTTCAGAATGTAAGCGCTGTTCTTCCTTCGAATCGATTTTACTTGCGACCCTTACTAGAGACTGGTCGTCGTAAGCTAATACACGGTGTGGATGATTCATGCTGGTGATTGGTCAAGAGCATTCTGTTGAACATTCAGCTGATTCTGACGAAGTTCAATAACAAACCAGAGTATTTCTTCTTTGTTGATTTTGTAGTGCTTTGACTTGGTGATGGGGTTGCCAATTTACCTGTGCGAAATCATAGTCCTCTCTGTCTACCAGTCTTTATAAACCTGTTTTTTTCTTTAATGAGCACCAAAAGGCAAGGCATCCCTGACTTTAGTGACTTCTGAGCAGGGGTGCAAATCAAACTCACATTTGTGTTAGCTCATATACAAGAGCAAAGCCCCCATTCTCCAAGCAGTAACCCTTCCTTGCAACTTCCCGTAAAAAAACTTGCGCAAGCCCAGGTTCCACATCACTAAGATTTTGCTGTCAATCACCCAATCATGTGACATTAATTGGCCCTTGTTTAAACTCTACACTAATTGAAATTCACTTTTTGCATATCTGGCAAATATCTTAGGCACATTTTAATAATAATGTTTATTGCGAGAATTTTTCTCATTGGATATTTATTTATACATGGTTTTATACAATAATTGTATTGGAGTCAGGGGCCCATTCTGGGTTCTGGAGGTCTGGACATTTGCAGCAGGCTTAAGGATTTTCACTAACCAAACCAAACTATCAAATAGGCTAACTAGTTTAGACGTGTTTCTGATTATGGAAGGTTTCCTTTAATCAAGAACTTTGGCTGCCCACATGTTGGATGACGTCACCATCACCGACTGTCCGTGTCAGTCAGGTATTTATAGATTTCATGGGCCAATCCAGGGATAACCTATATAATAGTATAAATACTGGATACGAACTCGCGGAATTTTCTAGCTCGCAACCTCACACGGATGAGGCCGAGAGTTCGTAAGTAAACAAGAAGTACAAACGGCCATGTTGGGAGTGGAAAATCAAACGGAAATCGACCAAGAGTCCAAAAGATAGTGCGCCAATCGGGGTTTTCTGTGTTTCAAGCGGGTCCAGCCAAGTCCTAGCCTTGGTAGAGGTCAACCCCACGCCCCAAAATCAGTCTGATGTGGGTGTTTCGAAGACATTAAGTTCAGCCAAGAACGAGTTAATGAAATAGTGAATGAATGAATGACCACATCATGGAGTGCGAGTGAACCCCCACAAGGTGTCTTTTCTACAAGATGACGATCAAAGTGATCAAATGAAGTCTGATGATGACTAGGTTACCGGATACAACCTTCGGAAGTGATAGACCTAACTACAGCAAAAAGAACGAATATGGACCAGAATCTGAGCCCAAATTCCTCTTTTGCGCAAAAGGATTAAGAAGAAACTTTCCCACGAACCAAAACGGGGAGTTTCTTTACGCTCATCCATTACAAACCTTGAACAACTTAAGAATATCTTACCATTCCTTGAATTATCAACAACAAAATAGCGGGGTTTTCCGGGCTTATCTATTATTCGATTTGAACGTCTTATTAAAATCTTTGAACTTACAGTTGAACCCATCCATGTGTTATCCTGAACTTAACTAACACATGCCAAACTTTGTATGAAATCAAGTTTGTTTTAGGTTGTGTCACCTTGGCATTGTTCTATAAATGATGGTCCATCCTCAAATTTCTTTTATTATATGGTTGTGTCTTTTAGTTCAGGATAATTCAAGGACAGGTAAGATATTCTTAGGTTGTTTAAGTTGTCTAATGGATGAGCGTGATAAAAATCCCCGTTTTGATCCGGAGGAGAGTTTGTGGGGTAAATTTGGTTCCTTTCCAAGAGGAATCTGCGTTCGCATTAAGGTCCACATGGAACAAAGAAAGAAGAAGTCCTCAGTGTCAAGAATTCGATCAAATGAAGAACAAATTAAGATGACTTTGAAACATATCAGGTGTGGCTACTAGCAATGGTGGATGGGCTCAATATTTTGATTTGCCTTCTGACTCAGTCAGCCCAAATTGGTGATCTGACAGTCTAACCCGGATTACATGGACCCTCTCAAAGTCTTGAGAATGAAATGCTCGCACCAAGATTGAATTGTGTGGATGTTTTGACTCAATTTGATTGGTTATTCCTGGACAAAGGGATCTAAGAACTAAGAAGATCAATGAAACCCTATCAAGCACGTAGAGCCTATCCCTGCAATGAAAAGACATGATCCTCTGGTCCTGAAGGACCCTTAGCCCCAGTCCTGCGTGGTCCTGACCTTCTTGAGCCCCAAGACTTGAAACATTTTCAATCAAATCCACAATCCAGGATTTAATCCTCATGTTTTTCACTTATTTTGTCTCAAGGACGTCGTGATTGCCTTTGTTCCAATTCCAATCAGGATCAGATGGCTGATCTGATCCAGAACCGTCAAAAGTGCCATTCAATAGTTATAGCCAACAACATCTCCGACTTGGACTCCATCTTGTTTCAAAATGAGACTATTCTCATTCCTTCATTTTCCCATAGAAATGGTTCCTGCGTCGTGGAGGTGCTGATGAGGATGGGAGAGGAGTAACCCTCCAGATATCACCACAGATACTTCTATTTAGCATTGTTTCACAAAAGTTGGACTATTGGGTGAAGCAAGATTCCATCTATGTATTTTCCTGATTGTTAAGAGGACTAAAATCCTTTGGAGAGCTGAATGTCAAAAGTTCATGAGACGAGTAAAAGGAGTGCTGGGACCTCTAAAATCAAGGTAAAGAACAATTAGTCAATAAATATTAACACAAAAAGTTAACCTGAATGCTTTCAAGATGCATGTTCAACAGTTTTACTCGTTAATAAGGAATAAATGACATTGTGTCAAAATATGGCCTCGGCCTCATACCATTTTTTCAAAAATCGGAGTTCGTGTCCACCCCTTTCAGGGGTTCCTGGCCAATCTCTAGTAAGGGTCGCTAGATTTTACTTCCTTCTTTTGGTGTTGAATCAAACCAAAAACATGTTCTTCCTCCATTGTTAGGGGAACATGTCGCAACCTCTCATAAGAGCATTATTACCGATCAAACAATCAAACAATTAACCTCAGTCGGTAAGAGTACTTGTTAGAGTGGTTGCGACATTTTCTCATTGGAATGGTACAATTCTAAGAGCAAAAACAGACTTACGAAAACCTGGAACTGATTTGAAATAGATTTGTGCATGTCTTATTTACACAAATGTTTTTCTTTTAAGCTTTTTTTCGAAGTCTCATTTGGTGCAAGCATTTGAAATATTACAAGATGACTGAAAAAGTGTTTGATAGCAATTTTGATCAAAGCAGTATCATTTATTTATGCCTAAGAGATGACCACAAAGAGTGTGTTTAACCATAAGACTCCCAGGCTTTCATAATTATCGTATTAAAGCAAAGATACTTGGGTAATGCCTAAGGTTTTCTGAATCCAATTCAGTGCCAAGGTTACCCTCAATTAGAGCCATCCTAGATTGAACACATAGAAGAAATGATCCTTGAACGACACCACAAGACCAGGGTTGCAAATGAAACTTTGAAAAAAATTTAAATAAAAATGTTATTTTTTTATCCAAAGTTGCAGTTTCTGTCACGATAAATTGTTGTGCATTTAACAAAAGTCGCTAAAAAGTTGCTATTGATTTTGTTTAGAATGCAGCTTTTGAACTTAAATTGACAAACGAGCCCCTCTCGTGGGACGAACGAGCCCCTCTCGTGGGACGAACGAGCCCCTCTCGAGAGACGAATGAGCCCCTCTCGTGGGACGAACAAGCCTCTTTTGTGGGAAGAACGAGCCCCTCTGGTGGGAAGAACGAGCCCCTCTCGTGAAATGAGAAGCTCAATTTTTTGGGTACAATACAATATTGTAAGTTATGAATTTAAGTTTTGCCCCAAAATTTCGGACACCTGTTGCATCCCAGGCCAATCACTAATTGGCCTGTGCGTTCTAGTCAAAAGTCTATAAATATCTGTGATAATGAACTAGTCATGATAGTCCAATAAATATGCCAGGGGGCTTCACACCTTCAATCTTTTTTCTGCGTGCATTTCGCGCTGTTTCACTGTGACTCAGCCTTGCCGTGCACCAATATTCCAAAATGAATAGTATATTTGAAAGGACTTTAATAATATCCAGATCAAACACTTTTCAACTGATTTTGATAGAAAAAGGTTGAAAACCCGCCAAAAGTTGGAGTTTGTTGCGAAACATGGTGAACCTGCTCACTTTGACCAAGAACAACAAAAATGTCGTTTTTGCTGAAAGTTGTATTTTGAAACCTTATCCGAGCCAAGAAGCACTGAATTGCTGGTGTGGGAGGCTAACGGTGAGAATTATGATTTCCAGAAGGATTAATTCAATTGCGTTTTGTTGCAAACCAGACCTGGCTTGAACGTATTGAGTAGAGGACGTATTTCAATTTTTAGCTCAATCGAACCACCGAGTGAAAAGTTATGCCCTCTCAAACTTATGTACTGCAGAGAGCATAAAATGAATGAGCTCGCCCTTTTGTGGTAAAACAATCACCGCAGAAGGGCTACTAGTTCATGCATTCTCGGTAGGATTTGCACTGAACTTTGAGAGAGCATAACTTTTGACGCCGCCGTTTGTTTTAGCTGAAAATTGAGAAAGACAAATTTTAGTCAACCAAGGCAAGTTCTTATTTGCAAAAGAACGTGATTGCTTTTTTCCTACAAGAGATCATGACTCCTTTTGTCAGCCTCCCAGCAGAGACGGCTTGGCCACACTTCCAGTGAGGGAGACTCCCAACCCTGCGAGGGACCCTTGCGGCGCAACTCTGAAGTTGAAACCGAAAAACAGGTATTGCGCGCATGCTCAACCAAGCCAAGGATGGCTCAAGCCAGGATTACTTTCAAAATACACACTGGGTTTAGTAAAATGAAAATTAAACGGAACAATAGATTTGTTGCAAAAACCTCACATTTTAGTACAATGATTGGACCCAGTGTGTATTTTTGAAATTCGTCCTGAAGTACAGTGGTTCCTGACCAAGCCCACTGGGCTCAAATCGACTAAGTCATAGATAAATAAAATAGAGATATCTCAATTTTGACGTCGACAAAACCGCCTTCTATGAGGGATTACCTAACAACATTGGTAAAAATGATTGTTTCATAAGGAACGTCATAGAGTGCGCCACCGTGTTTGTAACGCAAATATCCTTTTTGAAGTTCGATTCTCAGAGTCAATTCAGAAAATACAGCCTACGTCATCTAGAGGTCACGGATCTCCGCACTGTCACGGCGGTCTGCCTGCTTAGCTAGAATTGAGAAGTCTGGGGGTAGTTTGTGACTAAGTCCATCTCGGTTTCAAATTTGAAAGTAACCATCAATAGATGGCGGTGTTGACCATCAAAGACGCTTCTGGTTGGAATTTGCTTCTCTACCGGGATAAATGTCAACTAACATGAGAATCGGAGTTTCCTAAGGAATCATTGAAGTTGCCGTTTTGGTGCCATGAGAGACAGGTTCAAAGTTGCATTTTCAAATAGAATCTTAGATATCGGAGACATTCACTTGGCATTGAATTTATAAATGGTGCGTCAACATCACAATTTTTTGGGTGGTTAATTTGTCCAAGTTGCTAAACTGTTTTTTAAACGGCAACCCTGTCCATGGAGCAACCGAGGAATAAAGGGATAGCCTTCAGTGTGACCACTTGAAAGGAATGTTGAACAAATTTCCGGGATTGAACATCGTGGATGGAAACAAAAAGCCCAGCCATTAATTAAAGACTTCAATTAATGATATATTGCTTTAAAACACACAGGACAATGTTCTTTCGCTTTTGAAAAGATACAGCTAGTTCAATATGATGGCATGATATGTGTATTTTTTCAAAACGCTTTTTTTACTTTACACTTCAGTCACAATACATGCAAGATCACAACATCTCAAGTTCATAGATATCCCCAGATGCGACATACTACCAGGTCTTAAAAGACTACTTTTTGCAGAAGACACAGAATTTGGGGAAACTTGTTGAATTTCCACTTTTCCAGTTTTCAGCTTAGTATGTCCAAATTTACTTGCTCCACACATGAAAATGTTTATTTGTATTGGGATAAATTATATGTTGCAGACATATATTGAAATACCAAATTTGAGTTCTGATATTTCTTAGGGGTTTTAATCGCTTATTTATGCAATAAACACAATTGCTCTTAGCATTCAATTATTTGACATGTAAATGATAATAGTCCTTCTGCCAAACCCCTCGTTTGGAAGTAAGATATTGTCTTGAAATATCTTATCAAATCATTTTGAAGGTGGAAATAAGTTTGGTGGCTGTAAAAGCAGATGGCTCTGAGTAATTAGTTTGGACATACTTGTTTTTCAGCAGTAACTGAATGCAGTACAACAACAAACTGTGACTTTTCCTTCAAAACAAAGCACCCATTTACCTCAGTTTGTCATATCTCTGTATGTCTGTGCTAGAGTTCTGATTCACTGAGTTTGAAAGAAACGACTAAGTCTATCTCGGTACCGAATTTCAAATATCCGTCAATAGAGGGACCTTCAAGGTTGGGAATCTAGGCGCTTCGCGCTTATATCTATGCTCCCAGTCCAGTGCAATTCAGTGATTCCTGTCCGCGCCTTACACATGACTAGGGACAGGAACTTTAGACGGATAAACTTATTCGTCCTTTTTCATCTTTTTTCGTCATTTTTACCTCTATTCGTCGCGAAATTTTTTTCGTCTAATTTGGATTTTATTCGTCTTTTTCATGTAATCGGGCAATTTTATTCGGCTTTTCTCGTTTAATTGGCCAAAAACTTGGATTTTCTTGCATTTCAAGTTCTTTAAGCGTTGTTCTCAATTTTCCAAGCAAATAATAATTTCAAAGAAAGTTCAACGCCAAAGCTTATGGCAAAGTAAATATAATACATACGGTCAATTCTATTAGTCTTTTTTCGTCTAATCAGGCAATTCTATTAGTCTTTTTTCGTCTAATCAGGCAATTCAATTAGTCTTTTTTCGTCTAATCAGGCAATTCTATTAGTCTTTTTTCGTCTAATCAGGCAATTCTATTAGTCTTTTTTCGTCTAATCAGGCAATTCTATTAGTCTTTTTTCGTCTAATCAGGCAATTCTATTAGTCTTTTTTCGTCTAATCAGGCAATGCTATTAGTCTTTTTTCGTTTAATCAGGCAATTCAATTAGTCTTTTTTCGTCTAATCAGGCAATTCTATTAGTCTTTTTTCGTCTAATCAGGAAATTCTATTAGTCTTTTTTCGTCTAATCAGGCAATTCTATTCGTCTTTTTTCGTTTAATTTGACAGTTTAATTTGTCTAAACTTCCTGTCCCTGCACATGACCATCTGGGTTGTTCCACAAGTTTGAAAGCCTTTGAAAACCTTGGAAATGTGAAAATATTTACAAATCGTAGTCCAAAATTTAACTTGGAATGGTCAACATTAAAAACCTTTTCATGATGCAATAATGGTCACTGTTTTTGAGTTGAATACGTAGAATTCAGGAGGAACACCTTTTTGAATTTCATCGAATTTCCAGCCATCATCTTTAATTAGCTTATAAACGATGAGATTATTGGTAAAAAAATGATATATATTTCTCTCAAATTTCTATTTTCTTAACAAAAAGGCCTCTGAAGATATAAGAAGAACGAAAAAAAATCAGCATCAACTTTAATCGAACCCACTAAGAGGGCTACAGGTAAAATAAATGAAAAAATATTTGAAGGGAAAATTGTTTTCTCAGTACGTTACTTCGGATATCAACAAAAGCATCTGTTGTTTTTTTGCGTGCAAATAACTGCCTTTCAGATTGTTTGCCCTGAAAAGTGATACTATCGTGGACCACAGTCTCTAAAGAGCTATCTCGGTCCATAAACGGTCACTTAGCAAAAAGACGATTTTGGCAATGACCATTCTCTCTATGGGTGGTCCCTTTATGCCCTCGTTACTATGAAAAACACATGTAAGTGTAAAGATATGACTTGTCAATAAAGAAATTCTCACGTCGTGACAGGAATCAAACATAGGCAAAGCACCAGCCCCAATATCTTTTAAAGGAATCAAATCTTACTTGTTGCATTTTTAGAAGGAATACCGTGGATAAGCGCCAGAACAAGCCAAAATATACATATACAATGTTGCCTCTAATTGGATTTCCTTGATTGTAACAATAATTTATGACAAAAAAGATACCAAAACGACTTTTGGTACATAAATAACAAGACAAGTAAAAGCCTCGTCTAAGCAATTTGGTCCCTATGAGCTTTTTCAAATAAACGTTACAAACGGGAAATAAAATTTTGAAATTGAAGTTACACTAACGCCATCTACAGGGGTCATTTCTTTAAATTTAGGCTTTTTAAAAAGGGGAATATGGAATTGACTTTTTTCACTTAACATAAGCTTGACTTAATTAAATTCCACCATTTTTCCACCACAATTAAAATCTAACATTTGGTACAATATTGATGGTCAGAAAAACTAATGGATTTGCATAATCTTCAAAACTGGGAGCATTTTTGCGATTCAATGTACTATTTCAAAAACGAGAGTCCAGGAATTGATGTAACAATTCAATTTAATACTAAAGGCCATGTCGATCAAGAAACTCAAAATGAGCAAATCAATCAACAATGTTTAAATATTACACGTGCTGCCAACGAAAGAAAATTTTGCTTTTCCCCTTTACACCCTCAAAAATGCGTTTTAGTGGGCGTTACTCGCAGCCTTCAACTTGTAAATAGAAATGGTTTGGGTACCATTGGAACCGCCTCATCACCCCAAGTCCAAAAAGGATTCTTAATCAGCCGATGTTTGTTTAGGGTTGTTTTAATTTAGAGTCCCCAAAACTTTGACAAGTTGTGTCAAAAGAAGATGATAAAGTAAACTAAAGGTCAAAATAACTTTAAAAATATAGATGTACACCCTTGTTTTTGTGGGCTAATGAATTTGGGCAATATTAGTTCTTCCAATGGGACTTCTAAAAATTTCTTAGCCTCATAAGGAGTCAATCAATGCCATTAATACCTTGCCTTAGTATATCTAAAACTTCAATTGTTATTTGTACTATTTAGTCACAAATGTAATATATCACCAATGGTTCTTGATTTGGTCGGGGACTCTAATTCGTGACAAACTTGTATACAGAGAACGCTCAACATACCTAGCCTAACTTAATTAAATCAGGAGTTTGAACAAGTTTGTCCAGCAACAAAACTTTTAATATAACATATGCTCATAAGAGATAAATCTTCTTTTCATTACTTTACAGCAATCCAAAAATCGTGCATCAAGCCCAGTCTACCTACTATTGGGTCCTTTAACGAGCAGCTGACTGGGAGGTCACAGTACATAAGACTGGGAGGTCACCTTAGTATTACAGCTCCAAATATTGCACCCTGACACAAACGTTTGACCTATTTTCGAACTTCTCAATGTTTATTGGACACGTAAGAACAAAAAAATTGCGTATTAAAGCTCAAAGGTTGCAGGTGCTTTCCATTTCACTGGTTGCGTTTAAAGGACTCTATAGTCTAGATATCTTTCATAGCGACTTCTACAAGGAAAGTTATGAATTTGATACGTGAGCTTTTAACTCAAAAGGCAAAAAAAACGAAGCAATCTTTTGCTTCTTTAACTAACATCCATCTAAGGACATATCTTCTGACTTTTTGTACCAAGCTCCGGCGAATAATAATAGCAACACTAGGGCTATTCCAAGAACGAGTGGATGTGTTGATGTCGTGTTTGCGGGGTGCTTCTGCCAACAGTCAAGTTTTCAATGCTTTGCCATAAAATATGTCCTCACTTTCCGCTGACAGAGCAAGCAAGCAAGCATGTGAGAGAGCCTTTCCGACGACCTCACACGTGACAAAATCGACTTCTCGCCAATGGGACATCAATACGTTTTTAGGTTTGCAGAAGTGCTGGCAATAATAATCATCGAGATCAGTTAAATGGTATCTATCTCCTACTTTCCAAAAGAATCTGAAGTAGAGGATAGAATTCGTGTCACCCACAACAAAACGTGGTTCCCTTTGTCATTGATTGAAAGCCCCATAAATTCTTGGATTGCAGATAGCCAAGTGTCGCCATTACTTTGAGTGCCAGTTTACCCTGATGATGCACGGGCGAATAGGACAAATGTCACGAAAGGATTCTCCAGAAAGAGGGAGAGCATCATCGAGTTCACGGCTTCCATGACCATTTCTTGCTCGTAGAAGAGTCCCTGCAGTGGGCTTCCAACACATGGATCACTTTTTTATTCCCGCCAAAGCATCCTTGAGCACAGATAGGAAAACAAGGATACACAAGATAATCAACAGAGCACATTTTTATTAGCTCTTAAACTATGCCCACGTGTGGACTACAATTCTGTCTCTCCGATCTCGATGTCAGTCACAGTCATTAGTGTGATGAGAACAGGAAGAAATTAATTTGATAGGCTTCTCGGTCTAGAATTTTGTTCTGGAGGAGAGAAGAATTTCGGTCTTTAGATAAGAGAAACGCTGGAATCAGTTTTGAGGTTTCGACGTCGTTGTTGTCCTTCGCTTCATGGCCATCATTTCACGAGATTTCCAAAATTGCACCTTCATGTCATCGCCAACGGATACGGCCATTTGTCCGAGCGTTGGTTCAAGACTCACGTGATTGATCACGTCCAAGTGGGAAAACTCCCCCAACTGAACTCCATAGAATCGATCAAAGAGTCCAGCGTGTTCCGTGCCCAAGGGCATGACAATTAAATCTCTCCCCACGTCAGGGTTGGCCATGGTCTTGAGTCGGCTATTCGAGGTGAATCGGTGGATTGGTCGGGCAAAAGTTCCAACCTCGTCGAACGATTCCAAGTCAATCACGGAACAAAACGCTTCAGATGCCAACGGGGGATTATCTCGGTAAGATTTGATGACAAAGTCTTTTGGCCAAGGGCGATAGCTGACATAGAGAAATCTGGAATCTGGTGAAGAGGCCAGACCCACTACTCGACCCGGAAAATCAAGGATCACATCGATGTGATCGAACATATGCGATATATTCGGATAATCAGACCAATCCACGGTGTCCATCTCTGCTGTTGACTCATGACCTTGTCGAAGGGCCCTTTGGTTCCTGTTTCAATAAGGTCATATTTTGCCATTGTCTTTGTAAGGGATAAATTTAGCGTTACTGGGGAAAGTGGCTTAAATCATAAAGGCAGGAAATTGACAGCCAAAATATGACCTTTCACTATTCTCCTTGTGGTCCTTTGAACTTTGAGAGAGATCCATGTGTTCTCTGAATCTCACGCAAGACATCTTTTTAATCCCCACTTGATGGGGAACTTGAACCAAGGATCCAGTTGTAAATATCAAGAGCTTCTCTTTTTCATTAATGACTTCATGCCCCCGATCGATCTTCAAATATTCTGGTCTACTTTTTTCAGCCAACTCAGCCTCTTTCTCATCAAAGTACTCCCAATCATCTTCATCCTCATCATCGGAATTTTCGTCGTTGCCCTCGTAAACCCAAGTATCGTCCAAATCGAATGCTATTTGTCTTTTGTCCCGGTATTTGGGAGAATATTCAAACATTCCAGGGGTTGAAATGTCAGATTCTGAATGGATCTCAAATGTATGGCCTCTCATAAATGAGATATATTTGTCATCAATCTCCTTAGGGAGAGTTGGAATTTCTCGTGGAACTGGGATCCTTTGCTCGAAGAGAACTCTTGACTCTCGAGCCAAAATCTGTCGGACCAAATTCTCGTTCAAAAGTTCGTCTTGGGTCAGTTTTCGATTCCTCTTTGGGGGAGGGACGTTGCAAACCAAGAAATGGCGAACACAACTCCCGTTGGGATTATAGAACTTGAATAAACTTCTCATGCAAGAAAGTGTGTAATCATGGGCTCTTTCTGACCATAAAGGAGTGATCTTATTCAACCAGAGCAAACTCGTTGAGACCCGATGAGAGTTGGACAACCACTTGAAGTCAGCAGAGATGAGATAGTTGTCGTTGTACCAACACCCAACCACGTCACTAGGTTTGTTCGTGATCCTGGCACAGATCTCGAATTCTTCTTTCACACTAAAAACGACCATCTCGCCAAAAGTTCGACCTAATAGGTCAGTGGCTTTGGCACCCGAGACCATTAACATCCGTCCATTACTATTAAACTCACATTGTTGGGCGCACGTCCAATGAAAAACACTGAAATCTACCTCGAAAATGGAGTGAACGGGGTTAATGGTCTTGTAGACAAAGAGCTGAAGATCGAAACCGACGGTGGCAAACATGTCCCCTTCTGGCGAGAAACACACGTGAGTGATCTCCTCGCTGTGATCACATATTTCTATGTCCTGATCTAGCAAAACAGGAGCTTGCCAAAACCACTTTTTATAGAGGGATCTCCACGATTTGATTCCAGGAGGAAGGCCAAGGATGGTGTCAATACCATAGTCTCGAATTAGTCTTCTTCGCCATAAAATGTCCTGTTTGAAGGTCCAAAACCACCATTTGCAAGTCAAGGCTACATGAAACAAGTCTGACAGGGATAATTTGTCCAAAATTGTTAAAAGAAGATACTCGTTAAGAGTGTTCCACATTGCGCAAGAAATGGGACAATCTCAACGGAAGTTTGTTGCCTATAGGAAACAAACACTCACGGAACCTCAACCATGTTCCACTAAATTGAATCCACAAAACGTCACATAGCTAAGAGTTTGTCGCCGTGAAATTGCCTCATCCAAGAGATCTCACAGAGTCAGTTTGAAGTCAATTTAAATGTCTAATCTGGCCGTGTCAGCACAATCTAAGTTTAGTTTCCACTTTTGGCCGTGTGCCAAACGGAAAACGGGGTGGAAACGCATGTCGGAATAAACAATTGCAAAGACAAGAGCTTCATAGTTTCCATCATGGATATGACCAGAGAAGTGAAAAAACAGTTAATGGCTTTGGCCGGAATGACTGACGAATCCGAGTTTGAAAAGTTCGTCAAGGACATGATTCCGGAAGCCGAAAATGTGGTCAAGCAGAAAAACCGGCACAGTCCGTTCCAACTCCACTACATCAAAATGCTCACCATCATTGAGTCCAAAGGTTTGCATGAGTTCGAGAAGTTGAATGAAGACATTGAGAAGCAAGTCCAATATACCTTTGACGAAATCAACGCTTTGGAAGAATTTGTGGATCCGTGGAACTACATTAAAAAGCGAGAGACTCAAATTGAAGATACGGCTGCCGAAAGCAAATCCTTAAGAGATGCTGGAAATAAGCACTACCAGAAGAAGGCCTTGGACTTGGCACTGAAGGCCTACAGTGAATCCATCATGTCAGCGCCACTTGACCGGCAAGGCAAAGGTCGAGACGCCGCTTTGGGCCTTGGCAATCGGTCTGCGGTTTACTTTGAGCTCAAAGACTATCAAAAATGCTTAGATGATATAAGCGCCGCTTTTTTGTTTGGATATCCTTCTGAGTTGGCTTACAAGCTTTGGGATCGACGAGGAAGATGTTTGGAAGTCCTTGGATTTCTTCGAGATGCCAGTGAAGCCTTCAAAGCTTGTCAAGCATCCCTTACTCAATCCAATCTCAAGCCTCCAAAACGAGATGAGTTGGATGCCATAATGAAACAAGCAATAGCTGGTCTGGACATGAGCCAATGCAAAGGAACCTATGAGGATAACCATGTCCGAGACATCCCGTGCCCATTCAAAATATGGGAAACTCATCCGAAATTTCCCCACATTTCTGACTCTCTCAACATTGTTTTTAATGAAACGCAAGGTCGGCATGTCTTGGCCACCAAGAATATCGAAGTTGGTGAGCCGGTTGTCATCGAGGAACCCATTTCGTTCCACATGTCACCATTCAAGATGGCTACCAATTGCACAAACTGCTTCCGAACCTGTGGTAACTCAGTGTTGCCAAGTCCGCTTCTGAAAAAAGCCAAATTCTGTGGACTGCGATGCTGGAAATTGGCAATGAATTCCTATCATCCCGTGGAGGCCAACTTTGATATCACCGAAGTTTTCTACGGTGATGATGCCAATTCTCAATTGTCGGGGTGCATTTCACTAGCTTACAGGGCTGTTTCGCAAAAGAAATTGGCCTTTTTCTTGGACAATAGGGAGAGCTTGTTTACTGCTCACGACAAATTGTACGGAACAAATGTCTCGGAAGATTTTTCCTACGAAAAGGATGAACATTACCGAGGTTTGTTCAATCTTGTCACTCATTACGACCAAATGCAAATCAAAGATCGTGTGACAATCATGATCCGAAGCGTAGTACTGTTAAAATGTCTGAAGGCGGCAGGATATTTTGGCGGTGAACCCACCAGTCAATTACATCTTACTCCACAAGAGGTTTTCATCGGAAAGCTTCTATTTCACTTTCAATGTGGGATCCAATACAATCTGCATACCATCTATCAGGTACTTTTCCAAAGTGTAACAACCTGGAACAAAAACAATTTAAAGAGGAACGACGTTAATTTCAGGTGAATGGTATAATGGAACCGTCAAAGAGAATTCCATTGCAAGACATTGGTTCTGGTGTTTACCCAACCACGTTATTCTTCAACCATTCGTGTGCACCAAACACTATTCGGGTCAATCAAGGTCCAAGGGTAAGGATTACCAACTCAAGATGACTACTTGAAGTAATTTTGCACTTTCATTTCCAGGTGATAATCATTACCAAAAGCTTCATTAAAGCCGGCGAGGAAGTGACTGATTGCTATGGAATTCACCATATGTCTATTCCAAAAGCAGAGCGTCAAGAAACCCTTCGTCGAGGTTACGCATTTGATTGTCAATGTGTGGCTTGTAAACACGATTATCCTCTTTTGGCAAACCTTCCAAACCAGTTAACCCCACAAGTTGCGTTAAAACTTGGCAACACTCTAGGAAAGTAAGTATTGATGTGAAGCAATATTTTTTGCAAAGTGACAAAGTTCTGGACAGATCCGGCAAACGAGGTTACTTGATCTCTTGCAGATACCAAAAGCTCTTCCAAGAGGGCAAATACGGCAAGGCTTTGAACGTATGCCAGGAATATATCCGGAAATTGACGACCCTTGGAGTGCCAGCCCCTCATCGCAATTACGAGATCGCAGTGATTGCCTTGTGTGGTAGTTTGTGGGCAATGGCGAAAGATTGTTAAGACATGACACAGTGAAATACTTTATTATTGAAACTCAAAAAATAATTTGGACACTGGTTTTCTATGCTCAATTATTGAGGGGAGTTTGACATTTGATCATACGCTCACACGTCATCTTTCAGGGAATAAGTTATTACTCAATATTTTCAATACATTCTTGAGTGATATGGCGAAGTTAAACTTAGAAGTAAATGGTAATGATAAAATGGGTAACAAACAGAAATGAACAACAAAGAGTCAGAATAAGCAGATTCTATCAACACTACTTTAGCAAAGGAATTGGAAGCGATCCAGTGGTTATTTAGAATTCACCACGGGTGACGAAATTGTGGAAGAGCATTGGTTATGTTGTAGCGTTACGTTGTATAAAATTTGAAGCTTTTTCGTCGAACAGAATTTGGCACAGGAATGCTTTTAGTGAATTGGAGTTAAAGAAGAAGCAAAAATAATGGTCATTAGGTGACCTTACTACCATAAGATCCCACGGGAGGTCGGTACTGATATGGGAAAGCTGTCAACTGTATTGTATTGAAGGCATATCGCTTGTCACCAATATTTTTCAGCACGTTATCACATCGCGTGCCCTCGCTGAAAAGCAAGACAAAAAGAGAGGTTGCATTATTAGACTTCATTACTTCCGAACCATTGGTCTTCAAGTCAGGGGTCCCATTTCTTACCATCTCATGACATCAAGCGCCTTCTTGTACTCGTTTTCGGCCAAATCATAGTCCCGAGACAATATTTGGACTTGTTCCAATGTGGCCGCCATGCCAGTTCTGTCTTTTCCACTTTTGCAGTTGATGAAACGAATCCCTGGAACATTAACGTAGTTGATGAATGATCCAACGCTTGTGAACTAACAGCCTGACTAATTTTCTGTTTTCGTTTTCCCAGAATGCATCAACATAAAAAGTGGTGGTGTTTCTTCATGTGTATTACGGTGATACTTCTTGATTTTTCTCTTGGGAATGGGTTGTCAAAAACCGACCAAAAAGATCACAAACGAATACGAAACAAGAGATACTTGGGATGTTTTTCAGTGATTGGGTGCATGGGCTCCTTCGTTCAAATTATTCCTCTCCGTTACAACATAGACCTTTTTAAGATCTACGACAGGCTCAAAGGTAATTTAAAAAGGCTTGGCCAAAATCAGTAAAGGACAAATCCATTGTTTGATTTTGAAGAGGCATGAATGGTTATGTGATTCAATTTCAAGCTACCTTTATAATTAGTGATTACAAGTTATCAAACGAAATAGAAAGTTTGTGTAAGTCAATTTTTGTAAAACAAGGTCTTCATTTTTTTCTTAGGCATTAATGGCTACACTCAAAGTGAGTGGTTGGATTTGGTGGCCTTAAGGCATGAACGGGACTTCATGCGTCAACGAACCCTGCTGACTACGCAACGGTCCCAAAGGAGAATAAAAGTCCTTGAGCAGCGGCTAAAATTCCTTCGAGAGCAAGCTGAAGTTTTGAAAGTAAATTAAAAAAGTTTTTGCCCATTTAAGTGCCAACCAAAAAGGCCCCTGTATCCACTCAGCTTATGTTAGAGTGAAACGGTTTTGAACAATGAGACTAACTTTTCGACACCCAAATTGATATTCATTGCACACTTGTAGGACTCTTACCTTGAAGTCTTCTCGTTATTGCTGACGCCAAATGCAAAATCTCAACATTTTGAACCTTCCTATTGTTCACCTCGTTTTTCAAGATAGCCAAGAGGTCATCCAACTGAGGCTCACTGGAGCCACTGACTGACAACCCTATAAGAAATTGGATTGTAAAAGATTTCCAACGCCAAAATCAAGAAGAAATGGCTCTTACTTTTGGTGCGATTTCCAGACACGTTAGAGACTTGCGGCAAGTCAAGCTTCTTGAACCTCCGATGATATTCTTGGAGTATCTTAAAATTATCCAGGTTGTTTTTTTCTTGTAGCCCATTATTGCCAAAGCGACCCGCCAGATAAGCATGTTGGTTAATCCCAACGTTAAAAAACACAGGAGTGATGCTAAAAGTCATGGTCTTGATCTTGTCTAAAGGTAACATTGTGTAGACGTAATCCGGAACAGGAAGCAGCACTTTCAAACTGCACCTCGAACCAGTCACCCTTGGCAAGGGAAATGAGTGATACGGTAGAATTGGCATTTGACCGCTTGGCTTTGGAGTCAAAGGTCTGGCCTTAGCCTTGGCTCGTTTGTCCACCAAAATCAGTGTGAAATCCACGTTCCTCAAGTCCTCCACGGCCACCACCATGTCGTTGAACATTGCTGTTTCATCCCCGTGAATGGTTACTAAACTCTCAAACGCCACCAGTGGACCCAAGTGCGCACAAATATGTAAGAACGTTGGGTCCGGCTCCATGGCCCAGAATTTAGCCATGAGCGCGGAGGTCAGGGTTGTGAGTGCTTGGGAGAAGCAAACGTCTCGACGATATTTGATATCGTGGCTGAGATTAACGGCCTCTCGAGATTGTTGCAGTCGTAGTACACTGCAAACTAATCGTGAGGTTTTGCATAAACTGTCCATGCCTTGACGTAGCTTCCTCATGCTTGGCCTGAGCTCGGCTGTCCAGTCCTCGATATCGTCAGGAGACTCCTGAGGTCGTGGAACATCGGGAATCTTGAAAGCCGAATCCAAAGAAGCTGATTTTGGAATGCTGGAAACTATGTTTCCGAGCTTCTTCTGCCGGGCCATGTCCAATTCTTTGAAGCGGAACGTCCTGGAACTTAAGGTAGGACTATTGGCTTTGCCACAAAGCATTCGAATCTTGCTTGCCAAGCACATCATGGCTGCCTCAATGTTAAGGTGCGTCAAGTCAATTGGTTCGGGCTCATCTCCGGATCTGTAGTGAAGTCCACTGGGCGAGTCGGATGTTAGATTTTGATCATTTTGGTCCTTTTTGGGCGGTTGGGGATTGGGAGCTGCCTGAGAAACATTCGTGTTGGTGGTTGCAACTGGTTGCTCATTCGGTGTGGGCTTCCTTTTGATGGGGCTTTCCCGGGGGCTTTCATTTTGACTTTCTTTGTCCGTTTCGTTGTGGTTTGCAAATTCCGAGGCATCAAAGAGACTCTCATTTGCGCCAAATTCCACCTCTCCTTCACTTAGGCAGTCTTCGGAGTGGTCTTCTTCAATTTCCTCGATGGCATTTAACACATCCTCTACTCCATGTAGCCTAAATTCTCCTTCTTCCTCCATGTAAAGGTCATCCGTATGATTTTCTGTTCCATTACTAACTTCTTCCCGACCAATGCCTTCATCCTCATGATGAGATTGAACCTTTTCTTCCCCGTGTCTCATCGAGTGTTGACTTTGAGATCGTTTAGGTGTGGGCAAATGTCGGGGTGATCCAGAGGGCGTGTCCATGGGTGAACCCGTCCGGCAAAGGGTGTAATAGTGTCTGGTTTTATCAACAACGCTCAAATATTTAAAAGATTCCTCGAACTCATCAATGTCCGATAGTCGATCCACCGACTGATATCCTGATGTATACGCGCTATAGGTTCTCCAAAACTCGCTTGACATCGGATCGGTTGGACTGAACATGTCTACGTCAGGAGTTCTCAACTCCTTGGATAAGAACTCTGTACAAGGAGTTTGAAGGTTCTCAAACTTATTGTGTCTGAACAATGGCAAGTCGATCTTCAGCTTGTTCCGTTGCATGAACTCTGAGACTGACTCTGAGAATTCATCTCTTTCGGGTCGTTGGGCAATTCGGTTGTCTTCAAGGAAGACAAAAGCTTCCTCCACCAAACCCTGATCCATTAGACTGCACAGACACTTGGTCTTCCTCAACATGTCTTCGACCATGGCGAACATTCCGTCTGAGCGTTTTTCTTTGCCTTGCTTCATGAGGACTCTCATACAATCCACCACCTCTTTCCGCACCCTTCGTACTGCTGAGAGCATATCTTCTGCCATCTGAAGTCGGTCTGATTGGGAACACCATGCAGTGCTGTCCTTTTGAGGAGCCTTCAAGTCCTTGAGCATTCTAGAGAGCGACAAAGACAGAGAAAGGGAGAGATAATGAAATTCTAAGGACTCGTGCCAAATTGATTGCAAGAAAGAGCAAGAACAAAAACATTTTGATAATCAGGTTGTCGATCACCACTTTCATTCCATTTGAAGATGAAAGCCTGGTGAAAATCAGGGCTTATCAAAAAAGTTCTTCACAACGTTGATACCGTTTGATTATTTCTTGTAAAAAAGAAAGAATAAAGTCTGAAAGAGATCTTACTTGATTAATCCTGGGGACTTTTGGGTCATGGCTGTGAAAGCGCCGTGGGTGAAGGTGTCGTAGAATCCGGATTTCCTCAGACTCTCATTCTGAACCCACATTCGCTGAAGGTGCAAGTTGGTGGGGACAAACTCGAAAGTTTTGTCGCTCTTTTGAGTGCTTTTACGGAAATTGAGTTTGGCTGAAAGAGACAATAGAAGAGTGGCAATTCAAACAAAGGCCAAAAGTTCGTTGATTTGCTTCATCACGAACAAAGCAAGTCTTTCTTGGGGCCCAGGTTTTGGTGTCCAAAATATTTGTTCCAGTCGAAGGGTGCGATCCCAATTAAGGCCAATAATTGAAAAAGGGGGAGAATGGTATTGCTCTTACGGCGATGGTTGTCCAGATTCTCCAGAGCTTGGGAGTAAGTATTGATGAGATTTAAGTGGTTCTCCAGCCAGGTCATCTGACATTCGTGCCACGGAGATCTGAGCTCCCCTAATCCGGCAATTTCATGTACCAGCTCCTTCTCTTCGCAAATCCACAGGGATCTAGAACAAATGGGCGAAAGTGAGTCCAACATGATCTCCACCATTGATTGTTCTAGCTTCATTCAGACGTACAACAACTGTTGTGGGAAAGTGAAACTCAGTTTGGATTCCGCCATCAATTCCTGGACGTCAATGTCGCCACAAAGACCCGAATGGAAGCGATAGGTCTTGATGATGGGGTTGGCGAAAATCATGGCCAATGATTTGTGCTGAGGCAGTCGAGCCAATTGATGAGTGTCCGGAGGAAGGGATTGGGATCGGCGATGACCTCGAAGTCCAGTTGTCAATCTGCCATGGAAGTCGGCCGCGTGTCCATTGTTGAGCTGAAACCGAGCCAAGTGTGAAGCCAAATTGAGACGAGAATATGATTTGGCATGCTTCCGAGATATCAATCAATCAATCATTCAGTTGGAATGGAGTTCGGAGTTGCATCGTCCTTATTTGCTTTCATTGAGGCCAAATTGCTTTCTTGCCTCGTCTTTCCGGTTGGCTCGGAAAGAAGACTTAAGACGAAGTCGAAGTGGAAAGACACACCAATGCCTTTCTCTCTCTCTCTTTCTCTCCTAGAGCTCATTCATTAACATGATCCAACCACGCCAAACATTGTTCAAAATAACAGCCACGACCAGATATTCCGGTTGAAAAATGGGGATCTTGGCATCTTCAGCCTTCATTGCCTTTGTTCGGGACAGAAATAGTCTTGCCGGGGAACATATACGGTGGCCAAGACAGATAAGCTTCCCAGAAGCAAATAGCAAGTAGTGTTTATGGGCAAAGACGACTAAAAAGGGATTAGTCCATCTTCATTTTGACCTTGGCATGAAAAGAGTGGCCCAAAAGAAACGAACGAACCAACCAAGAAGCAAGCACCAAGCAAGAGTGAATGCGACTATCAACTCCTTTTCTCCATTAGCCAACCAAAGAGATCTCGTTGGTGAGCGTTGATGATAAGTAGATTACTACTCATCCCAGCCTCATCATAACACTGATATACCTCGGCCTTGAGGTCCTTGGCACTTTCTAATCCATGTTTATTGGTATGATATGGTGTTGAGTCGGTGGATCCAGGAACCTTCACCTCGAACGTCCATGCATTGAGCGTGACAAATCCAGCATTCCGACCTTCGGGATTTGGGGACTCCAATTTTAGACGAGATCGTCCTAAATGCACAAGAAGGGAACGTAAATATTAGCGGTAAACAATGCATTTCTGGGTTTAAGATTCTTAAGAACTAATTTGAGACAGTCTTTTGGCATGGCAGATAACCATGATTTTTGAAGGCAATTCCCGACATGTAAATACACCAGGAAAAATTGATCGGAAATTGAATTACTTCCATCCAACTTTATGATAGCCCTTAAAAGGATTGGGTTGTTTTTCCTTACAAACATCAAGTCTAAGACCAAAACAAAACGTCTTACTGATTGAATCACGATAAATGTACCAAAGTGGCATAACTTGGAGCTGGAGCGTTCAATTTTGTGGAAGAATATTGGTACCTCCTGTTTTGAGTTGATCAATAGTAATGTGAGCCTTTCCCAGTTGAGTCGCAGTGGAAGTGAATCGCTCCCGAAAATCCAGGGCCGTGATTCGAACCTCGGTCTTGTCCGAAAAGTGCTCACTAGCTCGAAATTGGATCGTCCTCAGGTAGGTTGGGTTACTGCTCTTCTGTAACGAGAACAATGGAAGGTTCGAACAAAGTCAATATTATTGGAACTAGAACAAACCTCAGCAATCTCGGTTTGGGCGATTCGCTTCCACAAGATCTCAGGTGGATTTCGAGTATGAATGACGAGTCGGGCTGAAGGGGCTCGACCGAGAGCATCGCAGAGTAGATTATCACAGGAGAGGGATATCTCAACTATAGGAGCCTCACAAGGATCTAGAACACGAAGGGAAAACATGCGTTCAAAAATATCCATCCCAACTCACAAGTTCGAAATAACAGGGGAAGTTGGAACTTGGAACATGGAATGGACCACCTCGTGAGCAGACAGTCATTCTGCTCGAGTCTAGCTCACTTCCTTTGAGCCATGACCTTGACTGGCTTTCCCATGCTCCATGTACGTAGAGCTTCAAAGAGCCAAGCATTGGAATATGTCATTTGGAACCCATATTAGGTCCCTTCTTGTCATGGTACCCTCCTGAAGGCTCAATCATTATGGAACAACATTGGTCACTCAGAAAGAAGGTCTGACTGAACTGAAATTAGAGCAAATAACGACGACCTTCTCACGCCCTTGAAGTACTTCAGAACCTGATACTCAACTCTTTACTTGGATGTGAAAACGTACTCCAATCAATTCCAACTTCTAGTTGTTGAGTTAGATGGCTGGTTAGTTTCAGATATCTGCAACTCTTGTTGCTACATGTATACATCCAGCGAGTGGAAATTGCGGTTAGGATCCACCAAGCCAAGTCTCAAACCCACTTCCTCCCTAAAAGAGGCAAGGCCGCCAAGGCCACAGCCTTCTTCTCACTCTTCCCCCAATCAAACTGAAGTCGAGAGAGAGAGAGAAGTGCGAAAACGTGAACAGGACCGCCGAACGAAGCCTTCGCTTAATTTGATCACCATGTTGAATAGAGTAAACCCTGGGGGATTTTTGAGGTGGGTGTGTAAAATGAGGAAGAACCATCATGGCTTTGAAGTGAATGATTCTGGCAATTACTAGTAAAAGAGAACGGCGATTCCTGGTTGGAACAAACACTCACTGGCTTGATTGAGGTTTGACGGAGGGGAAAATGAACATTTTTGAGGATCCTTTCTACTTCCTTCTTTAATTATGGAATTCCCTTTGGCGGAAAGCTGACTTTGATTAGTTAAGTTTGCCGGGCTCAAACCGTGAAAAGCTGAAAACAAATGTTTAAGCATGGTTTTCGAAACGATTCAGAGGGAACCCTTGATTATTTTTGTGAAAACGTTTGCATTTCCAGAAATAGGATGCACGTTTTTGTTGACTGATATTAAAAAGATCCAGCACAAATATGGTATCTGATGGGATTTTTTGAACAATGGGAGAGATGAGAACCAATCTGGGAGAAGTTCTTTTCAAATCACAAAAGGATTCGTACTTTTATTCGGACTCCGAGTAACTTTGGTAGGAAGAACCATTCTTACCAAACCATAATCATCTTGGGATCCAAACTTTGAGAACACAAAATCTTTCAGATCTTCTATTCAAGAGCCATGTAATCTTGTAATTGAATCACAGAAGTGATTTAAAAAAAAAAACATTTTCATCCCTTGGAATATGAGAACATTCTCAATCAAAATCACAACTGTTGTAAATAGATTTAAACTTTGATCGATCCTAGAAATTCTTACAAAGTTGATTGAATCAAGAATGACTACCACGAGGCTACCAGGGAGAGTTATAATTTAAAAGAATCTTGTTGGAATAAATCAACAAAGTTCTCCTGCATATGAAATCTTCCTTATGTAGAGAATAATGTGGATGAAGATTTTCAACTCAATCGAATATCGGAGTACCAAGTTATGTCCGCTCAAAACTCGGTATAAAATACAACAAAGCATGCTCACTTCATGCTCTCATGCTCTTATGTTGGCCTTTCCTTTGTATTTTCTTTTTACAATGGTAAATGGGTAATCTTTTACTTGAACTTAGTGTATTAAGTAGAAATGGGACATTGGACTCCACTGAACGAATTTCCTTTTTTACCTTAATTGAATCAACATTAAATCCTGTTTTCTGCAGGAAAACAACGCTTGAAAATGTTTTTATTTAATAATCCTGAAAACAAATTTTTCACATAAAAGTGATATAAAGTGATATAAAGTTATATTGATCTTCAGGGACCAGAGTTGGTCATTTCGAAGATATAATGGACATTTGGGTAAAATATATAAAAAAATAAAATATAAAAACACGAATCGTACAAAAATAATCAAAACAACAGCAATAATAACAAGAATCATCTGGTAAAATCATTTGTATGTAAAGGAGTCATATAGCGATTTGAATTCGTTGATACTTTGACTTTCTCGTATATTTGATGGGAGACCGTTCCAGATTTGAATGGACCGGACGCTAAAGAAATGTTTCCTCAAGTCTAACCTTGATAATGGCTGGACTAGATTTCCTCTTGATTGGCTTCGAGTTTGAATTGAATGCTCGATTGGACAATAGAATCGGTTTGGGGCGATATGATCCAGACCGTGCAATATCTTAAACAATAAAATGGCATCTCCCCTCGTGCGCCGTTGTTCCAGAGTGGTGAGACCAATCTCGCGTAATCTGTCCTCGTAAGTTCCCGTCAATCCACTTATCATTCGAACCATTCGTCGTTGTACCTTCTCGAGAAGTTCACAGTCTTTTCTCAGCCACGGGTTCCACGCTTGAACGGCGAATTCTAAGTGCGGGCGTACATATGATTTGTAAAGGCCAACAAGCACTTCAGGAGTCCGGACTGAGAACGTCCTTTTTATTTGGCCAAGCAAGGAATTAGCCTTTCGAGCGATAATTCCGATGTGTAAGGAGGGTTTCAAACTTTGATGGATATGCACTCCGAGGTCTCGTTGGCTTTCCACAGACTCAATTTCAATTCCACCAATTCGGTAAGAGAACCGTGGGTTATTACTCCCAACATGTAGTACTTTGCACTTTTCGATGTTGAACATCATCTCGTGGAGTGTTGCCCATTTGGCAAGGGCGTCCACATCTTTCTGAAGTAGGGCACTATCTTCGACTGAGAGAATTGCCCTTCCGATTTTGGTATCATCTGCATATGAACCAATGATGGTGGCTTTGTCGATACAAGTTGGTAGATCAAAAACAAACAGAAGGAATAAAATAGGTCCCAAAACACTGCCTTGCACAATACCACTTGTCACATCCTTCCATTCGGATAGTTCCCCATTAAGCACTACTCGCTGTTTACGATTACTTAGCCAGCTTTCGACCCATCGTAAAATGGTACCACGGATTCCCAAATTGTACAGTTTGTTGACAAGGGTGCGGTGTGGAACCAAATCAAATGCCTTTCGAAAGTCAAAGTAAATAATGTCCACAGGGTTCCCTTGATCCACGAAATGGGTGATCCTGTCAAAGAAGTCAATAAGATTTGAGGTGCAACTTCTCGTTGGCATGAATCCATGTTGACTCGGGGGAATGACTTCGAATTCTTGAATGTAGGCATAAATATGGTCCTTGATTATCGACTCGAGTAACTTGCCTATTGTACTCGTTAGAGAGATAGGCCTGTAATTTTGTGCCTCCGACTTTGGACCCGATTTATGAATTGGTGTGACATTTGAGACTTTCCATCCATGTGGGACGATCCCCGATTCAATGCTCTTTTGAAACAACTGTTTCAGGGGAACTAGTAAGGATGATGCTACAGTTTTTATGAACCGAGAGCTGATGTTGTCCGGTCCATCATCAATCAAATTTCACTCAAGGTATCTAAAACATTTCTCCTCCATGAGTCCAACTTCTAAAGGTCCTCAATTGGATTTGCCTCCAAATGCCTTGGCTTATGATAGTGCTCAAGTGACTTTCAACCTAAATATCTCTCTGTGACGCCTTATGGGTGCAATATCAAGTTCACAATGGGTCCCTCGTGGATCCACACCACAAGTAGGGAGGGACTAATAAACTTAAAGGTGGTGGGTGCACTTGGCCAATCATGGCCACTGAGTGGCCTTATTGCCCATGGCATGGGTCAAAGCTCTGGTGGGTTCCATTGCCAAAGGATGAGCCCACTTCCCATTAGTTCCTATCAACCCGAGGGAAACAAATGGAACACGGGGTTCCATGTGGAGAGTCATCAGTTTCAATGAAACACTTCTACCATCACGACATCAAATGCACACGCAGACTGATAGAGGGAGACACTGATTCGAAAGCTTGTCCTTTCTTTCCAATTTTGACCTTTAAAGACTTTATTCGAAATAACCGTATTAACTTGTTTTTCGCTTTATAGAAATGTCTAAAGAAAATTTCTCTTTTGAGGTAAAATTGAACCTACTTGTGTTTGTTAAACCAATGTAGAATTGTGAAACAGAAAGCGGATATTAAAACGGAACTCTTGCCAGATCTTGAATGATAACAGAAGAAACTTATTTTGACGTCAGTCAGAGACAGACAATGGAATAGAAATAAACCTAGCTAGGGCAAAGTAGATGACAAAAAAGATAGGAAGAAAAAGAAACAGATGGTTTCTGTTTGCTACGCTTTGAGAGCAGTTTTTATGGAACACGAATTATTTTGGTGGGGGCTCAAAAAAGGAAATGTATTTTTTCAAATGATCCCTCAGGTTGCTGGTGATCAAAACAGGAAGGATGGTTAAATTTTCATAATTTTTTATTTGATAAAATAAAGTGACTTCTCAAGGAAAAGCCACTCTCACTCTGAAATCAAGCATTGTGATTATTTGTTTGGTATCATTATGTTGCCTTAATGGAAAATCTCATCCAATTGGATCTTGCCAATTGGGGTCAAAAATATTGTTGTTATGGATGTTGCATCGCTGGCTATTTCAATTTGCAACTAAAAAAGCAGGATTTGCCATTAATGAAAAATATCAGCGACACTTTCATGGCGTCGCGTTCTCGGGGAAAATCAAAGAAAAAGTGCATCATCCCTCCTCACCTTCAAAGGGAGGTGTAAATCCTGAACGAGAAAAAATGCATTGCGTGCTCACCTATCACAAAAGGGACTTTCGGTGCAATCAACGACGAGATTTCCTCGGATGATGTCGAGTTGGCCAGAGCAGGGTTGCCGTAAAGCTTGGTTTGGATCTTTTGCTTCAGGTTTTGCAGATGGGCCTTCATGGTCTGATGGGAGGCCGACTTCAAAGCCACCGTCCAAGCATCTCGGTCCTGTTCCGTGTACGTGGCCAGATGTTGTTGAAGGCCTAATTTATGGGACAAACATATTTTTTTGAATCTGTAGACGGGTCTGAAGGAGTTAGAGACTGTTCCTATGCCCTTTCTGGGACGGCTAGAAAAAGAACTAGGTAAGTTGTTGGCTACTTTAGTAACCGTACTTTGAATAGATTATTTAGTTTACTACTTCATCAATGGACCGTGCACAAAATGTCAGCTTAAACCCCTTGAACAGCGCCCCTTATGGTCAGATTGAGATACAGTTGACACCGAAAGGCTTGTCATGCCACTCAGTGGCAAACAACAGGTACTTTTTTCCTTGATGTTTTTTTTATTTCTTTGCAGTTCATTAGGTTATCAAAATCGCACATTTTGTTGTAAAAATAATACTGCCAAGAAAATTACAAAACGTTTTGCCAAAGATTGGCATTAAAATCATGTGGAAACTGTGTATCAATCTACACACATGCGTTGCTGACGTCAAAAAACATTTTAAATTGCCCATTGAAAGATAGCAAAAAAATTTTTAGAACATACGCCATCTGATGAGTTGCTGGGCCAAAAGAAAACATGGTGAAAGTGAACAAAGTGAACACGATTGCTGGTTCAATATCCATGCAGGCTTAAGTAAAACCTCAGTATGATGTGTAGATGTTTACTGTACTCTTTTGACAAGCTCAATAAGTTTACCAAAGTAAAGTAAAAACAGCCATGCTCAAGTGAAGTCTTTGTACACACGTTGCCTTTTAAATGCAACTTATGTACTGAGACTATACTCAATCATGGCTATTTTAAATATACGTATTTTTGTACACTCGAGCTATTTGAGTAAGTACGGTTAACATTCGACCTATTAAATACTAAGACTCTACTTGAAAAATTTCTCTCGTAATTTTTTTCTTCATATTATGCTTCTTGGTACCTTCAATAGTTCGTCAACTTTCTCAAAAGTACCCTAATAGCCGTAAAATGTTACACTAAGACGCTGATAGACTTTGAACGACAACCTGAGTATAGTAGAAGGCTTTTTAAGTTTGATTGATAAAGCAACTTTCATAACAACACTTCAAAACACTCGAAACGTTTACAAATGTTGTTACTAGTGTGGCTATTACTAACTAATATCACAGGATTAATCTTAAATTGAATATGAACATTCTCACCTCCTCCGAATTTGAGAATGATCCCAAAAGTGGATTCCAAAAGACTGGTCTCCACTTCGACCACACAATCCTCGATGACAATGACTCCAGCCGGTTCGGACCAATGATCTCTAGACTTGAAGTAGAACAGCATGTTCCCACGAAGTCGACACCATCGTTCCACCGAAACTGGAAGCAGACAATGAAGACACTACTAATCTAAGTTTGGAAGCGAGCGACATTCAAAGGGTCAAAGGATCCAAAGAGAACAACTAAAGAAAGAAGGCCAGCCATTCACACTGAACGCGACCCTTGACGGAGGCCAAAAGGCCATCATTTCCACTTTGGAACCCATCAAAAAGATGGCAAGACATCGCGCAAAGTGAGCTTCATAGAAACTGATGTTCTCGGACAAGGTGTGCGAAGAAATGCACGAAGCGTTCCAAGTCCAATAAATGTTCCATAATAATGGCCTTTGAGTGCCCCCAAGAGTTCAAGCACTCTGTCTGCCACATTAGCTGACTTCACCGAATTGGATAGAGTCAGAAGGAGAAGGCTCGGTTCGAGTAGTGAGTGAGTGAGTGGCGTTGCCAATTCCGCCAAAAGCTCCATCTCGTTTCGCATTTCTTCCGACTCACTCGGGCGTTCCAAGCAAAGAGTGCATTCAATTTATTTTCCACATGGAACCCGATCACCTCCTTTTAGAAATGGAACAGAAAGAGCTCTCGCTTTCTCCTCTTCCATACAAACTCGATACCAATGGTTCACAATGGGAAACGGATGGCTTTTAAGAACACGTTGTTTACCCGCGTGATGCAATGAAGTATTTGTACCATAAATTCAAGTCGCCGTGTTCCAAATTGGGAAACTTTATGGGCAGACTTGAACAAGTACGACCACAGGCAACTTATTTTCATTACATCAAATGGAAGATGGCTCTTGTTTGATGGTTGTAAGCGACTTTATGGTCCTTCAAACACGGACAACAACCCTCAAAGGTCCGTACATTCACTTTTGCAAAAAAAAGTTGGCACAAATAAACGCTGACTTGGTCTGAATATTCACTAGGATCAATATCCTTTCTTTTTTGGCTTTTGGTATCATGATGGCAGCAAAATAACATCGATTGATCACTTGTTTCAGGCTTATTGAGAATTTTCTCTCCAAATGGATTTTAAATTACTGTCTATCGAATCAAAATCAAGTCCCGATTCCACCATATGTTTTCCGAAAACAGAACTAAGTACAAATATTTGTCATGAGACTTGATTGTCCATTTTGAGTAAAGTAGGCTATTTTTAGGGTAAAATCTCACAATTTATGGCATTTCTGGCTCTCTTGTTTGACTGCAGTTTGTGAATGTACTCGTACGTAAACCGAAATTGGCTTCCTTGTTCTTAACAACACAAAGGGGAATCCCAAAAAGCTGCCGGATGCGCAAAACTTTTTGTTGAAATGGAGGGGGAAAAGGCAGACGGAACAGAGATTTCTGCGGTATTTCATGTGGAAGAGGGCTTGGAAATCAGAAGATATTGCAGCTCTGAAGCAAGTGTGTGCCTTATACGAGAAACGGTAGAAATGGTGAACAACTTTTTCGGGAGCAGCAAGAGATATGAGCTTTATGCAACGCGTTCATGTTACGCTAAATAAATATTTCGCTCTTTAAAACTTGGGCTTCTCTGGAAGTCAACGCACAACGATTTGATGGGATGACAAGGGTTAAAGGTCAAGATGTTGTATGAAATTTGAGTTTCAGTTTTTTGGCCGATTGATTGATTGGCCGAAACGAATAAAACCCCCGTCTCTATTGAAGTTAAAGAAGCATGAAATTTACTCATATTTGTCAATTTTTCATTGACATAATAGACGAAAACAAAAGTGTTCCCTTCCTATCTTTTTTATCGTCAGATTACATGAAAACGAAAAATGTTTGCAAACATTTGTTAGTATTAAGCTCCAACTTCCCGTAACAATAAAATCATTTTGCTCCTCCAAAGATTTTGTTGTTATTTGGATGCAAATCCCAGAAAGTCAAGCATAACACAGATTAACTTCTGAAATTGCTCCAAACAAACCTTTTCAGAATGAAACCCCACCAAATATCCAACCAAAGGAAAAGACAATATTTGCTTTTGAACTTGAACCCCTGAGATTTAAAGTTTGAAGCGACCTCTGGTGGCAGTTGCACTTGACAGATATAGAGGAAGAGATTAGAAAGAAGAGCCCACAACCTCAAAGGGATAAAACAAAAAAGTTAGCCTTTGTGGAGGCTAAACTACCTCTGTCCAATATTCCACCATAGCAGCTTAGCGAGGATCGTCGGGAGGATTGAGATTTTAGTGAGCGGTTTATTAGGGAGGACGTTTCTGCAAATTAAGGTTTTACAAGGCGGGTAAGTACAAACATACATGCAAAAACAAACAAACAAAACCAAGTAAGAACATAAGGGTACCCAGTTTTAGTTTTGGACATTTTGAGACATCACAAACAAGGAATGGAGTAATTTTTTTGGGGAGGAAAAAAAGGAAGAATGCCCAATACATTGGTTATTTGGGTAGGGAAAGGATGGGCTTTTTGCTGTCAGAAAGGCCTTCCAATAAATCTAAAGTTTTGCTTTTTTACCGGGAGCTAAAAGTCAAATAAGGGTTTCGTCTCAATCACAGATGTAAAAGGTGAAATTTCTAGAGCTACTTCACACACTTCACCTTCTGTTACTGCATGTGTTATGCTTGCATTTAAATGAATTGTTATGATATGGTGCAAAACTCAAAAAAAATTGAAACCAAGGTTATAACTCTGTGATCGTTGATCCATTTGAGGAAGAAGGGTCTCAAAAAAAGGAGTGATAATTTATCAAACTTACTCTCTGTCCTCCGAAAGAATCCTTCTTGGCGCTCTTTCACGAAGAGAACACCTTCTTTCTCGAATTTATGGGATGGCTGAGAGGCCAGGGATGCAACCTCGTTTTTGTTGAACCTCATTCTTCCCACAGATTTGACAGTCTGAAAAAGAGGCACTATGAAGATGAAACACGCCCTCACAGGACCAAGAGTTGATTGAAACTATTTTCACCAGTCAGAGTTTGCTCTAGAGTAAGATACTCAAAGTTTTATTCTAGACACTTCTTTGTTCTTTAGTGGTTTTAATAATGACTATCAGGGGAGTTTATTGCTTAAACAGAGCCTTTTGAATAGTGACTAAAAAGGTACAGTGATTAGTTTATGACAAACCCCTTGTTTGACAAGTAGTATCAAAGACTGGTGTTACGTGAGAAAAAGGTTTGATATTTATCTCCCAAATGTTCCGCAACACCAACTAGTCAAAAGCGCAACGCATGGAATCATCGCTATTATATGTCAATAGAGGGCGCCTGTTAGAATGTTGTTTCGAATTTCAACGGAAGCTCTTCTTTGAACAACGAGTAATTCTTCGACGGAGGCAAAGAATCGGAGAAGCAGAAAAAAGCTTCGAAAACCAACCGTAATAGAACAATCGAGATGAATGATCTTTTTTCTCCTTTTTGTTTGCGTGTACCAGGTGAGTGGTTGAACCAGATCAGGCAAAGGAGGGGGAAATCTGATTTGAACAAATCCTGGGATTTGGGTCAGGTGGTGATGAATGATTACCTATTACTTCTCTTGTTACAAAGGTATGTTCTGGGCTTAGCCCAAGAAAAACCAACGAAAGTGGGAAAACGAACCATCAAGAGTTGTGCAAGTAAACAACAACAACCATCCATTTTCATTGTTTCCACAAGTTCATTGGAAACTAATATAACCTAGTGATCGAATTGAACAGTTCTTTCAGAATGAAACCATTTCAGGAAAAGGTTCGGTCAAAAAAATTTGAGAGTTAAATCTCTTCTGTTTTCACATAACAAAAATGTCCAGTTATGCTTCAGTGCACAACATTTGGTCTCACTTGCATTTCACTCTAGTACCCTCACACACAGAGAGGCTTATCGTTAATGTTATGCACTGGCCTTGGCCAGAACGGCCTTCTCAGTGGGCTTTGACTAAATCGAGCAGAAGATTGTTAGACCCATACATGCTCGTTTGACGCGCAAACCTCCTTATTCCGCTGTTTTTCATCAACATTTCCACAAATATTAAGATGCGTGCCAAGCTAACCAAATTCCTAGATACTTCTCCAAGTCCCGGATATGGAGGAGAGTGGATTTTCCCACGAAACTAATGACCACATGGGGAAGGAAAATGAGACTCAAGGCTGCTTCTTCTGGCCTCACCTGGTGGACTATTCATTATGTGCTTCGTAATTGAGAGAATCCGTCTTTGGAAGCGCATCCAATACAGCATTGCTGGACCTTGGGGAAGTTAATGGAGTGCATGAAGCTCAGGAAAAGACTTGGCCAGCCTGGCCTAAAAGGAGGGTTTCCAAATGGTCAAGATGCAAGTTTGTGTTTTATGGGTTCACATGTTAATGTGGTTTTGGGTTGCACAACCTCTCGCGAAACGACGACCTTTTGGGGAACAAATCTCATTTTCCAACGAGAAAGAAAGAATGCGGGCAGTTATCAGCCTCCAGATTTTGGAGAGACCCTTCGTCTTCCAAAGACTCGCTGGTTGCCAATATGTCAAGAGCAGCTCTCAGCTCGGGAAATGGACCTAATGTATCACTTGGGGATTGCAATTCCATCCGAAAGGTTGACAACAAAGGACCTTCACAAATATGTCTTGGACAGAAGGTGTTCTGCAAATCTGTCTTTTGAGAGTAATAGGTTTTGCTTCCGTTTTCCCGAGTTAACGATTTCAAGACAGAGTTTGGCACATTCGCCAAAATGGCGCTCGTTCCTTGAACCTTGTGCCAATTTGCGGCCCATCTTTTCTGAGCGTTAAATAACGAGAGGCTAGAAAGCCAAAGATTGTCACTCGTCTCATTGGCTAAAGCTGATCTAGCTGTCACTTATCCCATCATCATCATCACCATGGCCCTCTGCTATCTGATGGTGTCATGGCTGCCAATGAAAGAATTGCGGTTTCAGCGTTTCTGTGTCACCATCTCTTTACAGAGGCATGTAATCGGGTCTATTCAGAAGGGACCTTCAGCGGTCCTTTGAAGGACAGAGCTGTAACTAGTGGGTTGATCCGAAGACTTGCTTACTGTTTAAGTTGATGAATGACACCCTGGTTGACAGTTCCAATCATATGTGATGAATAGTGGATTTGGCATGAAAGCGACCCAAAAAAGTAGTTGAATCACAATTCATGTGGATAGAAATACTTGAATACCTCGTACTTTCACAAAAATTGGAACGTGTGTACCACGGAACTTTGGTATAAAGTGAGCACAAAGTCTTGCTTTGGGTCAGGATTGAGCCGTTCCGTTAATTTCAGTGAAAATTTGACTTAGTTTTTAAAGTCAGCGCAAATGAACATTATTGTATAGCGCGTTTTATTACAATGAAAAAAAACGTGGTAAGGAAAGGCTATTGTGATATATTTTTTGAATATTTTAGGTCATATGTTTTGTGTTTGGAGAGGCATGCTTGAAGCATGCTTCCACTGTTTTTGAGTCTTTTTAACATTTTTAGGCTTCTAAAATGATGTCATATGACTGTCAGCTTTTAGGTAATAGATGATTAACCCAAAATTTGGTTAGAAATGCTTCAACAGGCTTAAAATTTGCTTGAAGTCAATAATGGAAGTATGCTTGCAGCATGCCTTGATGCAGACAAAACATATGAGCTAAATTAAAGGAAATTAAAGGAATCCAGAGTGAAAGGGCCGAGTGTAAGTGCTTCCCCAGACGGCGTAGGTTCGAATCCTGTTGGGGGTCGGATTGAAGCTGTCGGGAGAAATCCTTCAATTTACTGGGAATCGCATTCCTTGTAGCGGTAATAAAAAATCCGCAAAAAAAAAAAATTATGTGCCTTTTTGTTTCTGCATTGTACGAGTTGGTTTTATTTCAAGCCGCATAAGATGCGGAAAAATCTTGTAGTTTTGTGTATTTCTAGTCAATCAAGTTGGTCCACTTATTTTCCTCTCATTTTCCTACATTCACGGAAAACAATTGGTAATATAAGTAAATTTGAAGGGTTGATAGTTTTTAGACTCATCTGTTCGTAGCCATTTATTTCTGTTTTCACGAGATAAAAAAGCAACGGAACTGATTTTGTGAGATGTAAATAAACTCAGGTTCAAGTTTAAAATATGCTTGTTCTTCAACAGCCACATTTTCAGAGATGCCAACGTGAAATATGTTTTCGAGCAGAGGAAGTAAGAATATGGAAAGATAAGCTAAATTGATCCCTTGTTAGTACGATTTCAACTTGAGATAAAGTTAAGGTGCATAAAGGCATTACAAATCTCTGATTCAAGAGGAACTGCCAACAATCAGTAACATGTACATTAATCGAGACGGATACACTTCAGCGTTGCAGAACCAGTCGAGTGGAAAATAATACGACTCCTATCCTTGAGGCATGGAGCTCTAACGAAAAATGGACCAAGTCACTCAAATAATCGTAACCCTCATTATTATTATTATTATTATGATCATCATCATCATCTCCGTTGTTGTTCCAATGATTAAGCTTCCATAATAGAAGGTAAATGGGAAAAGGAAGCGAATCCCAACATTGGGCTGGTTGCAACCAAGTGTACTCGATGTGTGTATTGCCCGTGTACAATACACATGCAATACACACACTCCATGTTCTTAAGGAGGAAAGTTGGCCAAATATTTGCATTCCTTCCTCGTTATGAAAATATGAGCACGCCTGACTTCACCATTCCCTCAAAGCGAAAACATCATTTTCTTGTCCACGTTTTTGCTCACTTTCCCTTTGGGTTTGAGGCGTGCAAAAAAGCTCAACAAACTTCCTTCCTGCCTTTGTTTAACCGGAAATTATGGACCATTTTGAACTCTCTTCAGTCGTCAACAGTGCCATGAACCTCCTTGATGTGAGACTACCAATTGAACAGCCTCCAATGAAAAGACCTCCCGGTTTCCCGTGTTTTCTTAAAAAACATTGTTCTTTTTCTGGTTCCTTTGGGCGTTTCGTGCTTCTCAGAGAATGACAATACATGGTATCCATCATTCAATTAGAAGATCCCTTGTCAGAAACAAGTTGGACCAACTTGGTCGTCATTTTTGTTTTCTGTCTCTCTTTCCTTCTGTTGAGGTGGAACATGGCACAAAACACAAAGTGGAACAATCGAATGGGGGATGAAACCGTCTTGACCGAGAAAAATCACATCCATTTGGTCCAAGCCCAAGGTGCTGAAATAAACGAAGCCTCAAAATGGGAACATGGAACTCTGGCAGGGTTCGATATTTGGATTCAAGTTGGCCCAGAGGTAAAAACGGACCCGGAGGGACTCAGGTACTCATGTAGGATTTGACAGTGGGGATCCACGTTTTCTTTCTTTCTCGTGGAACGTGATTGGAGTCCCAAAATGGAGAACACTCCCCGGGAGTGATTGCACCAGTCAACCAACCATGGGCTGTCCCACTTTTTCTCAGTGGTCAGCATAGTCCTATTAGACATTGGAACCCCAAACACACGGTGGATGAACCCCCAATGATACGGGGACCATCACGAAAGTGCCATTCTTCATAAGGCAAGGTCGGGAGGACACTAAAGGTGTTGACTGGTTACTACTAGGCAATGCTAGGTGTTCCAGATCCATTAGGGATTCCAACATTGATCCTAAGACTTTGTGGTCCCCTGTGACCACTTTGAACCCTTGATCATTTTTTTGTCTCAAAAGACACAGGTTGAGATGCTGAAGGACGTTTTGGACCACAAAAGGACAGTATTTAATCGGAAAAGTTTTCAAGGAGAAACAAGTTTGGAAAAAGTCATATGCTGAACATGACTAGTTGTCCCCATGGATCGTATGTACATGATAGATATGCACTAGTTGTTCCGCATTTCATCCCTCCCCCGACTTCACCCCTATTTCTTCTGCTATGTCATCCATACATAGATGCAGTTGAAGCACTCTGATGGCGATGATCTGTCTCTGTATTGTTCTTGTTCTCATTGCTATGATCCAATAAGCACAAAGCACGTCCCACATCAGCAGACTTTTCGGGTATATCAAGCACATGATATCGTGTCTAAGACAGGAACAACCGCGGCCTTATTCGGAATAAATATTCCATATTTCTGCTCTTGATGTAATCCAAGTCAGGGTATGCGAGTCATCGACCAACGATTGTAATGAGTCTGAGCGGCCCATTCAGCCCATCATATTTCGGAACCCACTTCTGCCCTCTGATCCTCCAAGTGAACAATAACGAGCAGCCTTGGAACATTATTGAAAATTCTTCAGACAAAAGACATTCTTCCATATCGATGGTATGCTTTTGATCTCATTTCCAAGCGTCAAGAACATGGTAGTACGTTCCGGTACTGCACAAAAGACCCCCAATTGGCTTTCTGTAATGGAACATGCATTTCCCAATAATCTAGGGCTTGATCATTTGGAAAATTCTTGTGCCTATGGGTTCCCCATAATTGATGAGAGTGTATGAGTGCATCTCCATCTTAACTAGAGGCATTCAATGGGGGGCTCACTTAGGGTGCATTTGGAGGGGACTTGACTGGTAGGGTGCACGATTCAAAGATGGACCAATGCAAATGGACACGTGTCGCTAATGAACTTGGATTACCATGTCACATGATACGTGGAAAACACTTAAACACGCTTTGCCAAGCGAAATTGTGAACCAGACTGAGTTTTTGAATCATCTTTGCCAGTCAGGCAAGGTTCAGAAGACGAAAAAGTGTCCACGTCGGGCCCATTAATGTAATGAAATTACGTGTTTCTACGTGCCCTCCCAACTACTTCCCTGCGACGAGGGTATAAACGTGCAACATGAACTATGATAATGTCTCCTTTTGGGGGGTCCAGAACACTGTGGTTCTAATTATTGGACGAGCTTCTCTTGGAACTACTTTCCGATAATGAAATTTCACCTTTCCTCTCCTCCCCAAAGGTCATAACGTTGGACCATGAAAAGTTTCTCCAATAATTGGATGCTTTCAAAACGGTCCCACGGGCTAGGCAACACGGTTCTGATTATTCAGCTCAAACTAAAGCTCAAGAGAATTTGAGAGGCTCAATGTTCCTCAAAGTTGGTTCACTCTGGATGGCAAACTAAGCCCCTGCTGTGGCCATGAAAGACATCTTTCTTCCCATCAAGAATTGCTCAATGGGTGGTTAATACAGCGGACTACCAAAAGTCCGTGAAGAACCTCAGTTTGGTTGTCTTGTCCCCCTTTTTCCACGTTCCATGATGGAAGACCAACCCAATGGAAAACTTCCCACACGGTTCATGGCATAATCCTTTGGAATGGGAATAGTTCGAGGGGAGGGAAATATGGTTCCACATATCCGGCACCAGAGCCACCAATCTCGTTCGGTTGGCACAAAAAACGAACCTCCAATGGGATCAGTTCAAAAGTTTCAAGACAACTGTTGTACAAATACAAGTAGTAAATGGCCTATGTGAACCGACCTTTGATCCTTATCCCGGCGATTAGTCTTCTATTGTTCCTTTTGAAGGATCACTGGAACCTTAGAGCATTCCCTTTAGGCTATGAGATCTGAAGCACCTTTCTCGTATCTGATTTATGAGCGCTAGAAATCAATATTAAGACCAGTCTTGCATAGGTAAGTTGAATAGTGAATGTGTCTAGTTCTTTATTAGGATGAGTGTTCCATTTTTTTTATTCATACTAGGGAGCTGTCCCAATTCAATTTGCTCATCTGCATTATTCAGAAGCTCAAATTCGCATCCAGACCTGGTTATTTGCACACATCCATATATTCGGTTCCACTTGAGCAACTTCACTCGTCGTTTTCTCTCACTCTGGGTGTTCCCAGGACTACTCAAGTAATGGAGACGCCAATTTTGAGAAGAGAGCAAGCTTTGACGAGCAAGAAGTCTCCTTGGATTTTTATCCGGATCAGGCTGAAATTGATCCCTCGATGCGAAAAGTGAGAAGGATGCAGACTAGATCCGTATCAAGGGGATCACATTTTGCAGTAGTATTGGACGAGTATTTATGAGCAGCGTTGTCTGAGCAATGGAAAAAGGTATCTCTTTTCCAAAATTGGAACAAAAATGGGAACTAACATGAATACTAGAGAGTTTCAAATTTGCAACCGTAGGATCTAGATCTGAAGAAACGAACAACTAAACAATGGCCATTGTATCTACCATGAACCAATCACAAGGAGGCTTTTTCCCGCATTCTAGGATTTAAGGTGGCGCATTTCTGGTACCCATTTTCTCGAGGAACTTTGACTTGAAATGCGCATTCATATAATCAAATAGTAGACTAATGGTGACGAATACATAAATCGTGTAACCATGTGCAATTTTGCACTTAAGAAACAAACACAATTGACTCACATCCTCCCTCTTTCCTATTTCACCCCATTCGACCGATAAGAAAACTCAATTAGGCTTCAGTTTCTTGAACTAGAGCACATTCTCATGTGAGTAGAATCAGTCAGTCAGTCAGGCTCATTTTGACACTCATTGAACTTGACAAAGACCAAAAACTTCATTAGGGAAAGTGCATCAACGCCAAACAGAGCCTCGTCGCTTTAGGGGTCTGGATGGATCCATGGACCAATGTTTCATTTTGTTCTTGGATGACTCAGAGATTGTTCCTTTTATCCTGACTAGAAGCGACATGTGTTCCAATGGTCCATCGTGACGAGGCTCGAATTGCTCGGGAACCGTTGATGACTCATGTTGAATTAAAGAGAGATTTCTCCGATCCCTTTTGGGACTAATGGTCCACTCGCTTGGTTGGAACAAACGCTCTCAACTCATCGATGAAGGATACTTTTTTCCCTTGCGTGTGTCTGACCACAAGAAATCTTGACTGACCAAAGTTTCCACCCCAAACTCATTTCCTTTTCCGATATCGTAAAAAATCCCAAAGCGTTTCCCAGAAATGAAGAAACTTTTTGCTCAATGTGATTAGGAGACTGAGGAAACTTTCAATCCGTTCTTTCCTTAAACATTGAGCAATAGAAATAACGCTGATAGATATATTGTTCCAAGTTTGCCATTTAGCCATTCAACCTCTCTTTCACCTTCACTGGTTTTGGCCTTTGAGGTTGAGGGGTGATTGAAAGTTACTTCTTTTGGAGGTATGAGTACTCAATATTTTGGACGACGTGAGGGGAAGTTCTACCTAGGGCTTAAAATGGAAATATGACACGCCTCGCTTCAGTTATGTTTGGTAAAAATCCGAAACAAATGATGTCTTGTCATGAGGTAATTTGTCAAAGGCGACATTTCGTGAATGTTCCGCTTCAATTACCCGTCGTTTGTACGGAAAATTTTACAGACGGACATAAGAGCAAGATGGAACTTGGACCATTTTTCATAACATCCTCCTCATTTGGACCGGCCATTTAGTTTCACATTCGGTATTTTTTTGGCCAAGGGCAACCAAAAAGAAGAAAAGGGGGTCCAGAAACGATTTAGACCCCTATCTCAAGTTGTAGAATTCGACTCGCAAGTTTTAGATGACCGAGAGGCCGTTCGTTCCATTTTTGCCGGGAACAACCCCGATATGCAGCAACCGGGGAGCAATTGGCGTAAAGTTTCTGACTTCAGGGCTTGGAAGGAAGTGGAAAATTTAGTTCGGAAATGTGGCCATGCTTCACTACTTCCTTCTCTGTAGCCCTAGGGTCAGTTTTTTGGAAAACGTTCTCGACAGCCCCGGCACTCAGATTTAGAGGTAAACATTGGATCGATTGACTTCAAAACACAAACCGTCCCCTACTCAAAAGCGAATGGTTGGTGGGTTGGTTCTCGTGCACTCAATGGAAGGTGGCCACAAAAAGTGGCTGGGTCAAGTGGCTGATCTTTGGCTCCTCTCTTGGTGATCTACTTTCTTCAAGGTTAAAGGCCAACCATGAGCTTACCGAAAATGTCGCTTTTTTCGGCACCGACATGATGGAACAACACTGGAGTGGAGTCGACGACGACGTGAATCACATGCTCTTTTCGAAAAGGCGAGTCAAGTGCCTAGCAGAAACATTGTTTATGCAAAACGGAATAACGGCGGTAATGAATCGGCAAGTCTTCCGTCGTGTAAGTCCAAATAATCACAACATTGGGCGCCTTTAGCGATGAGACCCTTCTCCAAACATCCTTATGAGTTATAACTAGCTCACTTGTCAAACAACACTGCGCCTCCTCTCCTCTCCAACTCAAAGTGAGCCTCGAGAGTGAGAGCCACCCAAAAGTGAGGCTCGGAACGAACGAACGAACGAACGTTCACAACGACAGCTGTCGAGTTGTGTTTCGGAGGCAGCTTTGGAGGAGCTTTTTGGGTCCTTCTCCAATTCTCTATCCTCTAGCGAAGAAGATCAGAGGATGCCAGGTTCTTCCAGCCTCGGTGGGAGAAGCAAGAAAAGAAGAGAGAGTGAGAGAGAGAAAGAAAGAAAGAGGAAGAGGAGAGAGGGTTTCGAGGACCTTCTTCGAGATTGGAGGAAGAGCGAGAGAGCTAGCTCGATTTTGGAAGCGCTCTTCCGGGGCCAAGGGAGTTGCAAAAAAGAGTTTGCGTCGAGAAACAACCGGAGGAGCGAACTTTTAGGATCCTATGGTCGAATAAAGATGGGTTAGACACGGCTTTCTGTCCTTCTCTCCTTCCTACCCCAAGTAGTATAACAGCTCATTCCCTAGTCCAGGATCAAAGGAGACGAACGAGATAGATGGAAGCGACGACAAGCACTTATTTTGTTTAGCGAACAAGAGGAATGAAACAAGACCCGTGCAAGTTCTTCACCTAGATCGCATTTGCATAATCGAGACTTGTCCTGAATAAATAAAGCCAGACGTTTATATCCCTTTTCAGGGGCACCAATGAGAATGTATTCTATTACTGATCCGAAGACTGGCAAGGACAAATGAGTCGACCAACTCGGTAGGCCTGAAAGAAATCGGAATTGACATCCACAGTGATCTTCACCGGCAAATCTCCGCTCCCGCAATGTTTTACCGCCAATTCTTGACACAAAGAGTCCTCGGCCCTCAAACGAGCATCAAGTTCAATCGCATCCAAGTTTTCCAGAGATAGATCTGCGTCTTCCGGCGAAGAGGATGCAGATCGTCCAAAGAAATAGGGTGATCCCAAATAATAGTACTGGTATGGGTTGCTCCCATTGGCGTGATATCGGTTTCGAGTCCAATGGTAACGACTTCCTCCGGCATAACCATATCGATTCCGTCGGTACGGACGATGTCTTCGAGTTCCATATCCGTTTCTGCGGGGACTCCCTCGAAAAATGATCCCCTGAGGTTCGGCATCTCTTCCAAAACTTGAATCCGGCAGGTCGGTTTCAGACTCATCGTAATCGTCGGTAACTTCTTTGGTGATCTGGTCGACTTCCTCAACTTTTGGCAATGCCACAGCATGACATGGCTGTCTTTGGTTTATTGATATGAGAGCCAACAAAAGCAAAAGTGTTCCGAACGACGACATGATGTCAACTGATTTGAATTCGAACAGAAATGCCCTTCAATGGTTTGCATATACCAAAGTCCCCGTAGAAATCGAGCACTCGTTCAAATGGCAAAGTACGGTTTTCTAGGTCAATCGCTATCCGTTGCGACCGTATCATGGATATCTTGTCGGTCATTTACATCTAGGAATCGAACCCGACACTCTAAAGCCAAGCGAAGTACTTTGATTACTTGTTTCCACGCTAAAGTTCGCGGTCCTTTCGTCGATGAAAGTACACATGAAAGGTAAAAGGATCAACCTGCCACCACGGGGTCACTCGTTTCTGAGGGACGAGGAATTAACAGAGTATTAAGGGGCTATTGAAAGTAATGCAATTGAGCGAGCTCTAACCCAATTGTGTCAACGTTGATGATCCTTTCGTTGCGTCGAGAACAAATCCATTGCATTCTTAAGATAGCCGCTGTACAACTAGGCAATCACTTTTACAAGGTATTTCCGAAGAAACAGAACGCTTTCCTTTTCCTTATTAAACTCACGATCCCAAAATTGAGTGCTCATGGTCAGAAAAGGCGTTGTTTATTGCAGAAGTTTAACCGAATGTTACAAAAATCGCCACTAGATGGAGGCAAAACGGGGGCAAAGTCTCTTGATTTCAGAGCTATCCTCAACTTAAACATGTTGCCAAAATTGCACCTTCCATCTTAAAGTTGATTTCTCTTCTTACTTCGAGTCTTTTAGAGCTCAGCCACTTTATTATTGTCTTTAAAAATCCAACAGCCACGCTGATTAATCACAAATTAAGGCCAAAGATTTAACAGAAGCACTCAAAACCGTTCCTACCTCAAGATGGCGTTGATTTTCATTTCCTGAAAAAGGCTTGCTTTGACTAGAGTTCTAGCTTTGACGGCGAGTTGTTCATTTTGAGAACAAGGGAGGGCACCCAATGTTGGTTTTCTTTAAAATCGTTTATTGCTAAAACATAATCATGAAATGCGTTGCGGTGGTGTTATTTGTATTTGATTTCTTATCAAGCGCCTCCCTGCATTGAGCTCATGAGTACATTTCTGAAATGGTGTAGTGCCTTTTTTCAACTTTTTGGAAAGCCGGATGAAACATGTATTGTATTATTGTTCATGATTTTTACATTTCTCATAACTATGTATCATTTGATTGTCTGGAATTCGCTTAATAAAGATAAGCTGAAAGAGCTCTCAGCCGGAATTCGACAGTGATGAGGATTTATTCGGGAAGAAGTCTCGCATATTAAGAATAAAGGTTGTTAAGGGAAAAAAAGACGAGACAAAAAGTCGGCTTCGTGGAAACCTAACAAACCAAAGAGGACTAAAAACAAGTGAAGAAACCTTCTGCTTTGCTGTAAAGTTAGTTGGAATCTTTTTACTAGAAATTATTACCAGCATCACTTAATGTAACGAAAATTTATCGACCAAGTAATTAAAATTTTCGAGGTCGTATTCAAGATTTTATGTTTTAGTTTTAAGGCTTGACTTTTTGCCGCTCTTCTGACTTTTTAACCAAGTTGTTGGTTTCGGTTCATCACAACATCTTTTGAAAAATCTGGGATGCTTCATGATGACAAATTCTTGTTCAAGGAAGTGCTTCAGTGTTCTTCTTTAAAATGTCATAACATGCGTGTCTCTTGTTTCATGTTTGGATCGGCAAGAACAAAGCTAAGCTCTTGAGTCTCTTGAGTTTTGACACTTTTTCTCAAGAACTCTGAGGAATTTGTCATCTAGAAACTCCGCCAAAGAGTTGGATTTGTTACAAGTAGAGTGCTTTAGTTACAAGTATATGAGGTGCCCGTTATTCTTGACAAAATGTTGCTACAACATAATTTTAATTCTATGTTTAATGTGGAGACCACTCCAACACCATGTTATGGTTAATAAAGGAGTATTGTTAGAAAATATTGTCTGTAGAGGGTTAAAAGTGC
Source organism: Tigriopus japonicus (assembly GCA_010645155.1). NCBI lineage: Eukaryota > Metazoa > Arthropoda > Copepoda > Harpacticoida > Harpacticidae > Tigriopus > Tigriopus japonicus. Next base: position 7,705,971 of record CM021316.1, on the reverse strand, counting down.
CTAACAGGATGTAACAGTACAATCATCGGCACTCAGTGTCGAATTATTCAAATTATTTTGCAACTAAACTCCCAAAAGGCCTTTTGGACAAAGATAATATTTTGGGATTCCATCCTGTGAATGCTGATGTGAGCTCTCCTATCGATGGTTTTCATGTGAAATAAAACCACAGACACACCTTTTGAACATGAAATAACCTACAAATAATCCCTTCCGAAGGATTAGAAGCCTTAAAATTGCGTTAGCATTTGGATAATGGGTACTTTTGATTGATTTATGGAACAATGAAACTCTTTTAAGCGGCCATCGCACGATTTAAATCCAGCAAATTGCTTTTTAATTTAAAAAAAACTACTTTGAATGTGTTTTCTTTAAAATTACGGCATAATAGTACTAGCCCCCTAAATAATACGAGTTAAGATTTTTACTAACCATAGTCTTTTCACGATAAAATTTACCTCTTTAAAGCCATGAGTGCGTACTACAAATGACTCTCGGGCTCACTATTTTGGACTTTCTACCTAACTCCTGGGCCCACCCAAAACCACTCTCGGGCCCACACCGACCTGCACATTTTACTGATTTTTGGCGTTGGTTGAGGAAGAATCTTTTTCTTGAAGTATTTTAACATGGGCAGGCAACACAACGAAATCGTACTTTTTCTAGTGATTGAGTGCCAAGCACAGAGGTCCCAGAGTGGAGATACCGGAGCAGGCCAGTCGTGAAATTTCATTGTGGGCAGCAAGGGCCGTTTATCATCAGCGACTGGTTGAATCTTGCCCAAACAAACGTATTCGTAGTAGGCAAATTTTTGAAAAACAAAGTTTTTTGGACATGTGGCCTCCTGTCTACGCTTTGCTTCTCCCAAATTATACCAAGGTGCTCAATGAAAATGATAATTTGATTCACAGGCAATAGTTCACGTAATTATAGGATTTGGCATTGAAATTATGTCTTGCGCACCACCATTTGTACTATGATCTTTTTCTTGTTTGGGCAAGTATTTCACGATATTCTTCGGAAATATTTGCCTTTTCACGCAACTTCTGGGCAGTTTCAGCAGTAAACAGGGCAGACAAAATGACGACAATGGCTTCTCTATAGACCTCTATGGTGCCAAGTTGGCAGTGATGCCACTTTTCACTCGGAGTTTATGTTTGTGGTTAGAGCTCTAGTTGAGGTAAGCTCTGACCCCGAAATCTAAAATAATCATATCGCAACACTAAGCCAAAAATTGAACTCGAAACAAATCGTATGATTTCGGTAACTTTCTCCTCCCCTACTGAAAAAGCCTACAATGGTTACTAGGTTAGGTGGGATAAAACTATTTTACAGTCTCACAAATTTCATCTAATATGTATTGTGTGAACTAAATTTTGTAGCAAAAACCTCATGAAGAGACTTTCCAAGAACTCAAGGTGGTCAACTCTGAGATATTTTGCACTTGTTTAAACTCCTGCAAGGCCATAAATATCCTATATATAACCTGATGCTACAAATAAGTTCAACGTTAACAACTTTTTGGTGGCATTTACCTCTCTGTTTATGACAAGACATAAAACTGTATTAATTTACTTCGTACAATGGTCCTTGGCAAATCAAGCTCACAAACCCAGAATTATTCCGAGGTCAGCTGGTGAAAATGTCAATGGTCGACATAATTTCTACTTTAAACCTCAAACGGAAGTCCCTCAAAAAGATAAATTGGTCGGTAAATTGTCCCCTGAGCCCGATAAAGAAAGGGGCAATGACCATGAAACATCCGACATCATTCGTTTCATGTTAATAAAATGAAACTTATGCTATTGGTTTTAGCCTTTGTTCTCTTTAAAAATAGATGTACAAGTATCATTTTTTGGCTTTGGTCTTTAACATTTTATGTCAAGAGTAGTTAACAAATTTAGAATGGAAGAGTATAAGAAAGCTTTCTGATCCTTCAACATGGTGCTAGATATTCCTTTGGGTGCTCAAAAATTTGGATTCACCGATTCTTCGCTAATGTTGTCTCAAAATTGCGAAAAGCAATAAAGGGCATTGTGCATTTTCGTTGCAGACTTGTCCTTGAATGAATTGAGATGGGGAGAGAACATCCTCAAATTGAGGAATGGAATCGCTTCACAATATTGCTTTGTGCATCGCCAAGAATGTCGGAATGCCAAAAGGAGAGTTGGGGATAATTCTGTCAAATTTCCTAAAGGGTTCACCATCCTTAATTTGACAGATGGGGTGACCTAGAAAGGTCAATCACACCAATTGCTCAAGTTTGGGAACACTTGAACCTGTTGTTTCGTAGCTTTCAGTTGAAACCATTCGTGTTTGTAAATAGGAACAAGAATTAAGGGCGAATGAAGTCGCCAAAAAGGCTGAAAATTTCAAGAATTTCAGATAAACCGTACTTTTGTAATTTGCAATGTTTGGCCTTTTAAAGTTTAAGCGTTTTGCCATATTTACGAAGCTGACAAATACAATCAAAATAGTTAATATTTTTAAATTAGCAAATACTAAGGTAATATTTGCTGCAAATGTGCACCCTACTGATGAGAAGCAAGTTGTTTACGAATTTATCCAAAAATTGTTATTGCTGACATACTTCTGCACACAAGTAACTTGAACCAAATAAAGAATCAGCATCTTGATTTTCTATCAAAGGTGTCGTTTTGCACTCGAAAGATAGGTGAATACTATAAATGTGAATTTTAATTGCATTTCTTTTTAAGCAATCATGCTTCTTTATTTGATTGTAGGCAACCCATGATTAGTGCACACCTGTGCCAATCACATTTTAACTGTAGTTAATTGCAACTACTATGGTCTGGTCTCCAAGTAATTAAATGCAACTACAACTATTTAATTTTCAAATGTAATAAGTTACCATTCAAAAAGTTTAGAATTACATCATATTTTCAAACCCAAGTAAGGTAGATCTTCTTCCCTTATAAGTGAAAATATGTGAAGATCATTAAAACACTTATCAATTATCATACTAAAACATTAGGAAGACGAAGGAAAATCTTTGAGATGTTTAATCGCAAAACTTCTTATGTAGTTGAAAATATGATTGTGAATTGCAATTGAAAAATGGCAATTACATTGGTTCAAATGTAATTATTTACAATCAATTTGATGTCAAATGTAAAAACGATAATTACTTGAAAATATAATTGCAATTACAATTACATCAAAGGTCTGGTTGTTGTTAAGACTCATCAATGAAAACATTTCTGAATGAAAGACTAGTTTGTCAAAACCATGAAATCTTAACTTCAATATTAACATTGTCGCTTTGACCATCATTCATTTTAGAGAATCTTTCACAAATGTTTCGAATGCCCTGACATTCATACTAACACAACTCAATACATGAATTTGTTCCAAAAAACGGTTTTTCATCCATCAAACAAGACCACTGGAAAAGATGGAATGTTTTCTTGGGCTAAGATCAGAAGAGGGGAAAATAATATTTGCCATAGAACCATTTTTTCATTAGATATTCTCTTCAGCTACAATAATATTATTACAACGATCATATTTACCAACAGTAAAGAGATAACTCAAAGCCAGAGATCATTCAACCTTTAAAGAAAGAAATGTAAGAGAAAAAATGATCTTTACCAATTCCCATATTATTCCCTACATTAAATGCAATTTGGACTACAACTAAAATAAAAGATTACGTGAATCCATGGCTAAGAAACATGTAAATGCCTTGAAAAGAATCAATGTTCAACCTTCTTATCAGAGTTTTTTTAATTTAAATCCTCATATTCGAGCTGAGCTTTTTGCCCTTGATCTCTTCTCCTCCAATCGATTTGAGTGCTCTCCTCTCCTCAAAATGGAATTTGACAAACGCAATTCACACCCAATTAGAGCAATGTCTATCCTATAAAAAGGAAGGGTATCTCAAAATTGACCATCAGTTCGATTGGACCGCTCTTCAATACTTCATTGCATTATGAAGTACCCCATTGCTTTGATTCTGTGCCCTCTCCTTATGACTACGGTTGTATGGACCATAAGATTGCCGTTCAACTTGGGAAATTTGGGCAATTTGGTCAATTCCCAAAACTACGCTTCCCAAAACTACGCTGCTTCCGCTTACCAGTATCAACATCAACAAAACCAATACTTTAATCAACCATACCCTAACCGAGGCTACTACGATTTCAATTACGATCCGTACGCTACCAACATCTTTAAACGCTCTGCGGATGCCCGTGAAGAAGTGTCTACGGAAAAAACCCTGGAAACGGATGGAAGTACCCGTGAAAAGAGTGCCCGCAGTGGATTCCATGTGAAAAAGAAGATCAACAACGCCAGTCGTCCCAGATACCCGTCAAACTCTGGTTTGTCGCCCAATTCGGGGTTCTCATCTCACAGAATTTATTATTCTCGACCCACTACATACCGTACTACTTACTACGATTTTTGATAGAATCGGATGATTCTAATAAACAATGCCTCGGATGTTTAACTTGTGTCTATCAATTCGCCGCAAGGGGCATTAATTGCCATCTCGCAACCTCAATGAAATTGAGGGAAGGTCAATGTTCTTGGTGAATAGCAATTTTAGAGTCTAGATCCGGGGTAGAACAGGCGTTGGTAGCTTAATGGGCCCACAAATTCATGCCCACTATTGTTTAATCACCCCATGGCTCTTCGGCCCATCAACCAGCACCCACCCTTCGGCCAACTGATAGACCCCCGGTCTAGATTACGCTTACAAAACTTTCAATAATACACTTAAACAGCTAGGGACATTAGGTTAGCTTCAATTTGATTATATTAAATAATATATTAGCAACAAAAAAATCCCAACCTCAACTAACAAGGAATAATAATTCAGTCAGTGTGCAGAATTGGTATTGTTTTACCACACGACCACATGTTGCACATTAAACCTATCAATTAAATTGCTTCTTTGTGAAGCAACTTTGGTGACAAAGGGGGAAATACTAAGAATTGTCACTAAACATAAATAACACTGTTCTGTGAAAACTTACACAATTTAGAGGTTGGTTCTTATCTAGTAAACTTTCGACGATGAAGCTTTTAAGAAATCGGAAGAATCGTACCTCAGTTGGGACATTTGACATCATATGACAGAAGGTTTCAAGACTGAAATAATTCACAGGGGGAAAACATTGGCATTCTCACTTACGTGGGCAATATTGGCAAATAAAATTCTTTACTAAATTCCAAAGCATTTCCTAGATTCAAGCTGGCTAAGAACCCCTTTTCCTTGGGGAAGAAGGAAAATTGATATGGATTTAGCAATCGCACTTCCGTTACCTTTTACAAACATAAAGTACTGTATGATTTACTTACCCAGGAAGACGAGAAAGGTCATCGTCTGAAAAAAAGAATTTGTTTATAGGGTGAGTGCTATCAACTGTAGACAAGAAATATAAGAAAAATCTTCCATGTTTGGTTGGTATCGGGATGACTTGGGAGTTCTTAATTGACAAAAACCTAGTCTCTTGATTGCACAATGCCTAAAACAAGCTAAGATGAACTATCACTTTGGTCAAAGCAACCTGTTCATTCCTGTGACTGCCTCTCCGATACCGAATGATTTCAAGCAGTCTATTCTCCAGAATGATTGCATAGGATCTCCAGCCTCAAATTAGAACTTTTTGCACATCAACATTTAGCGAGAAATCTGTGCAAACCCAGTTGAGAGTTTGCTAGAAACAAAGATCCATTGGCTCAGACCCTATTTAACAGCGTTGTGCATGCTTAAGATCACTTAGATCATTAAAACCAGAGTAAGAGGGACTGACTGGGCCAACCAAACAAACTGGATTGGTCTCATCGTGGCCAATCGAGTTCTAGCAAACCAAAAAAGACACCATTTCAAGGAAGAGAGTGGTCAAGAGTTCACCTTAAATACTCGCTCTTGAGGGATTGTACTTGCAGAGCATTCGTGTCCATCAATCCAGTCGAGCCGTGAAACTCCTTTTTCTGTTACCATGAAACAACTATGTTACTTGATTTTGGTCCTGGCCTTCACCCTTGGGACCCATACCATCAAGGCTAGTCCCAGGCCACAGGGCTTTCTATTTCCTGGAGACACTGACGAGGTAAGAAAAGTCTTACATGTTCCCGTTTCGTAATAGAACTCCTTCATGTCACTTTAATTCAGGCTGGTGCCAATGAGACCGTGTCTTCGGAAGCAGATGAAGAATCGACTACTGTGGCCATTCAATCCGGTATCGTTTTTGGAGGTGGGGATGAAGAGGAAGAGGTTGTGGATAAAGGATTGACCAGATTTACTCAACCAATTGCATCAAACCAAACCAAGAGTGACGATGAAGATCAAGCTGAAGAATCGGTAACGGTGTCCAATGAGCCCAAGGAAAAATCGTCTGGAGAAGACGTCCCCGAGCCAGATATTCCTGAGGGTTTGGCCGATTCTTGTACCCCATTGGAACTCCCTGGTTTCAATGCAACCACTCAAGAATGGGGTTGCTACGCTTTAACCACTCAAGGACCATGCAAAGACGGCGAATGGTTCATCATGGACAAAGGGTTCTCCGAATACCCCAAAGGAATTTGCGTAGAGCGCCCCTGTGCCGAAGGACAAGTCTTTTACCAAGACACCTGCGAAGCCATTTCATCTTTGGCTGATTGTCCATTCAACATGGAAATCCTACCCAACCCTTTCGGCCAAGGTAATTAAACGAACGTAACATCCGTCTCTCACACTATCTTTCATGTTCCTTCTCAATTTTTAGGCGAGTGCGATTGTTTTGAAGGGTTGGCGGCCATTTTCAATGAAACTACCGAAGTCTTTTCTTGTTTTCCCGAATTCTCTCCCGAGCCGTGTGAAATCCCAGATCAACAACTGCTCAAGGTGAATGGATCAGAACTCGCCTTTGAGTGTCAAGACACGCCCTGTAAAGCCGGAGAGCGATTGTTCCAAGAGGATTGTCTGGCCGAGATTGATTGCAAGGCCAAGGATGGTGTGGATGAGAAGATTATCTCGACCTTTTGCAACTTCGGAATTCGACAACTTCTGACCTTACCCGAAAAATGCGACGGGAACAAAGTTCGCGATTATCAAGGCAATTGCAAAGAAGAATTCAGTTTTGGAGCCAGTCGACCTCGACGATTGGCTAATCAACGTTTCAGACGCAGTGCTTTCGCCGGACATTTCAATTAACGAATCCTTTGGGCCAATCTAAATTTAAAGAACCGAATAAAGGTCCACAATTTGTGGGAATATCTTTGTCTTGTTCGAATTGTTTTGCATGCTAGGATGAGGGATAGCTTGATGATGTTGAGTGATGCCGAGATAAGGTGGATTGGTTTCAGGAGGAAAACCTGTTTCCATCTTTGTTCATCCATGACGAAGTGGACAACAAGTGATTTAAAACAGTCTAGAAAGAGGTGCCAGTAACAAAAAGACAAGTGGAAGATTGGCATTTCTTGCACCATGATTCGCACCATTGGTCTCATTTTGGCCGTGTTGCAGTACACTCTATCTCAAATTATCTTTCCGGACGATGTCGTCCAACAGCCAAGAGCTCCATTTGCTCAAAAATCACGATCTTTCATTCAAGAGCTCTCAAAGCAGTGTATAAGTTTGGGTTTAGTCTTGTTCGAACCCGATTTGACGTGCTATGAACTGACTAGTCGAGGACCTTGCAATGCCAAATCTTGGTTCATTCTCGACAAGACCTCGCTTCAAGCCAAATGTCAACGATCACCCTGCCCTCAGGAGAGTGCCTTGTATCAAGGCCAGTGTAAAGTTTTGGGCGTTCCAGGGGTGTGTCCCTTTCAAGCACCTCTCAAGATCAACATCCACGGTGAAGGCGTATGTCCTTGCGAGGTTTTCGATGAGAGTGACAATAATGTTAACGAAGATTGTTATCAAGATGTTGACGTCCGGACTTTGATCAAGCTTCCTTGTGGCAATGGATATGCCATGGATGAGGAAGGAAATTGCAAAAAGCTATTTGCAGAAATCAAGATCTCCAGGCGGAGAGGAAGACGAAACCAATCCCATACAGGACGAAGACTTATCGCGTTTCTAAGGGCACGATTCGGAACTTAGACAAATTTTGATTACAACAACGATTTTGTACAAATGTTAATTTTGGTTTTGAACGGAATCATCGAGTATTTGAGGTGCTGTTCAAAATGTTATAAAAATCGTCAGACCGCCATTGTTTAGCGATCTCCGCGGGGCGAATTTTACCGGGATAGAGAAAGAATCGACGACAACAGGCCTTAAAGTTAACCAAGGGTTACCTTGGCGGGTTCAAGACTTGAAAGTTGGCCATAGACCCCGTCTGTGACACTAAAAAAAAATACATACATTTGCCATATATTCATCCTTGGTTTAAAAAATCTGCTGGAATCGAGTCACTAGAAGTAAGTGAATGTAATCATGAACTCTTTATTCGATACAGGTTTACTCTTATTTACTGTGTCATTTTTTTAAATAAGGCAAGGATTGCTTATTTTGATTACATATCGATTTGAAACATGTATTTTTGTTGTTCTAATTCATGTTGCGCGTAAAGGGAAAATAAACTATTCTTTACAAAGACATGTAAAGCTCCTTATTTTCGCCTTAATCAACCCTATTATGGATCATCGAAGAATTTTGGGAGGTCATCCGAACCCATGGAATTGCCAAAGAGAAAAAAAGACGAAAAAGCCATATAATTTCGCCGATTTCTCACTCATGCTAGTCCCTATTATCAGAAGGCAAATTGAACAATTTACAAATTTGAATTGGAAGGCACTAAATAGAAGACTGTAAATCAATAATCATATGGATCGTTATTTAGTTTGTGTGCGCGGCTATAGATTTATGTGCCATCCAAAATAAAAAAAAGGTCACTTTATTGAAGATCCTTGAGAAAGCTGTGAGTGTCAGATTGCCATTTGTACATTCATGATGCGAGTTCTTGCTTTGAATTTGCTCTTGTTTCATTCTACTCTATCCAAGATTACTTTGCCGGATATTGTCATCAAACCACCGAGCGATCCAGTTCCTTTCTTTCAAGAACCCCCAATTCAATGCCGAGGCCTGAACCATGTTTTATTCGAACCCGATTCATCCTGCTATGAACTGCTTAGCCAAGGTCCCTGTGAACCCCAATCTTGGCTCATTATCGACAGGATCTCATTTCAAGCCATTTGTCAACCCATTCCCTGCCCCAAATACACCGTCTTTTATGAAGGCAAATGTGAATTTTTAGAAGATTCTGGGGTTTGTCCCTTCGAAGCTCCTTTAAGGTTCAATATCCATGGAGAGGGGCTTTGTCCTTGCCAAGAACATCAATATAATGATTGCTATCCTTCTCAAATATCCTTGCGGACTTTGTTCACAATTCCATGTGGCAATGGATATGTCATGGATCAACAAGGACAATGTCATAAAACATTTGAAGCAATCCAGCCCCCTAAACGGAGAAGAGTTCTCGACGATTGGCATTCAGCCAGAAGAGGATGGGCCTTTTTGTGGCCACAATTTCGTTCTTAGATCGACTATCCATCGACTACAGGATACGGGATGGCAACTCACCCATTGTCGATGTTACTGATTGAACTTAGCAAAAAAAATGTGATGTTGTTGCTTTGTCCAAAATTTGGTAAATGTCATCTTTGTTAGTGGGTGATCAGACAAACTTAAAATGCAGCACTATATCACTTATAACAAGGCGAATTATTTTGAAAATAAATGTGAGTGACACACGAACTAAAACTTTTGGGTGCAGACTTGTTTTTGAGGACCGTGCCCATCAGCGTTGCCTAGGAGTTTTATGTTGTTACGTCAATTTTGAGCTTAAAATTGGCCGGGATTTTCAGCTGGAGCGGATTGCATTGTTTCTTTTTTCCGAGCTACATACAGAAATATTTTCAGCCAACATAAACCTATTTTTTGAGGCATTCGTCCATCACGAGATATTATATATGGTCCTTTAAGCGACAGCTGACAGGGGGGTCACAGTTCAAATTTAAAAAAAAACACAAAGGCTGCATCTGACATTATAGTTTGCCTGTTTTTGAATTTTTAGCATGTAGGAGATATGGCAGAATTGGAATTTTGCCTCACAACGCAAAGAGGTTGCTCATGTTTTCTACCTCACTGGTTGTGCTTAAAGGACCCCCCCATACCTAAAGAAGTTCTACATCTAGTAACTAGATCCCTAGTGCGTTTTTTGTCATTTGTGGCTGAAGCATTCTTTTGTTTTTGCGTTTTTTGATTGATAGGTCTTTTATTCAGCTTAGCTGCTTATTTTTCTTTGGATCTCAACAGAGTAAGAATTTTCCTGTAACAGTTGCAAAAAGGTCAGAATTGACCATTTTTTTAGTTCTCACGAATCCAGTGTTGGCGAAGCTGATTTTCGGCAGGTGACGAGGGCTAAACAAAAAGATGAAACCTGTCCCGCAAACCACGGCACAAATCACATGCACCCTTTCATAAAAGCCATCTCACCCTTCAGTTATTTCATCCTACATTTGTATCCTCGAAATCTCCATCCATATTTGTCAATACAAGCCAATCTAAAGAATAAATAACTCATCTCGTCACCCTTCTTGAGAAATTCCTGGGTTTCTAGGCACGGTCTTCACATTAGCCGACAACTTGTGCTTGAAGTTACTCATCAAGCGGAAGCCTTTCAAGTTTGGTGGCACCTATTTCGGATTTCTTCTTGGAATTGACCTTCAGTCGGTTCAATCATGTCGGGCAAAATGGGATGGCTACCTATCGAATCCAATCCGGAGGTAATTCTTGATTTCTACCACTAGTTTCGTCCACTTTAAAGTTTGCGGTATTGATTTTTTAAGCAAGGAATTGCACCATTACTTGTCTAGTTAAAGGATTGTTTGTGAAGAATAATATTTGATAACAAGATTGATTCTGTTGAGTTGTGGGTTTGTTCAGATAAATTAGGGTATAAAAGAGAAAAGGGTGTAGTTTTTAGAACGACGTACAATAAAATCAACTTTAAAGTTTGCGGTATTGATTTTATAGGCAAGGAATTGCACCATTACTTGTCAAGTTAAAGGATTGTTTGTGAAGGATAATATTTGATAACAAGATTAATTCTGTTGAGTTGTGGGTTTGTTCTGATGAATTAGGGTATAAAAAGGAAAGGGTGTAGTTTTTAGAACGACGTACAACAAACGCTCGATGTTGGAAAACCCGATCAAGAATATCTCGTGACAAGAAAATACTTTTGTCTCTGACCAGACGCTATACTCAGTACATGACATCTTTTGATATATGAATAGTTTTCCTGCTTTGACTTAAATTTTGATTGAGGAGATCTATTTTTCTGTTTTAACCGCTTCCTTGCCATCATCTCATGAATTATTTCTCTTACAGGTGATGAATAAGGTATGCAACGCCATGTTTCTGGCCACAAGAATTTTCATTAGTATGCAACGAGGAGCATTTGCAGTTTACGGTCGGTTATCCTAACGCCTCCTGAAATATTAATCATGAAGCCTTACTGCCTCTCTTTGGAAAGGTCACTGAAAGTCTTTCCGACTTTCAATACCTCAATATTTTACCGATTTCATGCCTTGTTTTTTACTTCCTAGTTCCTGTGGAACAGTGGTATGCCCAAATCTTGGGGCATTCATGATGTTTTTGGTCTCGATCCCGAACTCTTAGGAATGCTAAATCAACCCGTGGTTGGATTATTGCTCCTTTTCCCAATTGGCGCTGTAAGAAATGTGATCTTGAAAGGTTCCATCAACCTCATTGGCATTCAATTTGGTTTATTTAGGAAGTGAAAGCCTTGATGGAAGACCGCAAGGCCATGAGTGAAATTCCATCGGGTTTGTTCTACATGAAGCAGACCATCTCCAATGCCTGTGGAACGGTGGCCATGATTCATGCCGTTGCCAATAATCAAGACAAGATCGAATTGGAAAATGGCTGTTTGAAGGACTTTTTGGAAGATACCAAAGATGATTCGCCCGAAGAGAGGGCTGTTAAATTGGAGGACAATCAAGAGGTCTGTTCGACCCATGATGAAGTAGCCCAAGAAGGACAAACCGCTGTAAGAACGTTATTCTTGGAGGATAACTAAAACCACTTTTATGAGTGACATTTCTTAAATAAGGCTCCATCTTTGGAGGAGAGTGTGGATTTCCATTTCGTGGCCTTTGTTGAAAAGGACGGCCATGTTTACGAATTGGATGGAAGGAAAGACTGTCCAGTGGATTGTGGCAAGATCGAGGAGTCATTTGTTCTGGTAAGTCTCGATTGAGTATTTTTTGTGGCTTATAACGCAGGATTATAATACACTTATATTTGACTTTCAATATGTGAATGCAGATGAGAAAAATCACTCGTACTCGTGTTTGTGTTTCTGTAAATAAGCGACCAAGTAGTCTATAGGATCTGAAGGTCTGTCCTTGGCTAGTTGTGCCAAGCCTTCCAATAAAATTGGGACCACGGTTTGATCGAGATATTGTCGTGTAGGCAAAGATTTCACGTCCATTTTCACGCGTTTCGAAGTAACTGAAACGGGAGTAGATTCCATCACATTGTTGTTCAGAAGAACTCTGGAGGGAGAAGTTTCTTTGGCCATGGGATCATCTTGGGGATCGGATGTATCCGGATCCAATGGCTCTGGTTTTGGATTACTCTCTGACATGATCTATGAATCAAATTTCATAAGAGACATGAGATCCAACGATTTATGCAATTGATTCAATCCTTGAGTTTACCTTTTCCCCAACTGACTTCCGGTATTCAATGGCGCCTGATTGCCACCGAATTGAATTCAAGCATGTGCCTCTCGTGGTTGTGACTTATCAAGTGTTTGCCATGCATGAATCTCAAACAAAAAATTCGAATATCCCCTTTCTTTCCTTTCGAAGTTATTCTTTCACTCCCTTGTCGCCGTAGCGATCTCATGTGGAGCCTGTACTAGTTTTCGACTCGATCGTGCACCTTGTCCAATGTTCTAGTACCACTACTTCGACTGGATGGCGGCGACGACGGTGAGCGTTGCTCTCGCTCTCTCAGGGAGCATACTGCCGACTGTTTTCAATGAAAACAGAAGAGTTTGCCACCAGAGATTTCTAAGGAGGAGTTTTGTTTTAAGGTCTGGCCGAAATAAAAGAAAGCAAACAAATGTCAGGTTGTGGCAGATTGAATTAACTCTTGTGGCTCATTGAAATTGTAAGTTATGGATGAAAAGGGTAATTGGATGAAAGGGAAAGTGGGGATTCAATGTTTGTTAGACCATGTATAAAAAAGACACAACATGAACATTGCTCTGTGTTGTGCATTACATTGGAAAGAGCCCATTACCAATACTTAGCACTCAATTTTTCTGCCAATTTCACAACAGTTTGCAAAGATTTGTATTTTGAATTGCAATGCAGCAATAAAGTGATGAATCCAGCCTAGAAAAACACCTTGCAATGCAAAGCACAACCTCATGTGAGCAAGGCTTGGAAAAGGAACTAAAACAAATTTTCCCTTAGCAAATCAAACCACGGGGTTTTCATTAAACTCATCATTTACCCAATTTAAGAACATCTCAGATTCCTGAACTCAATCAGACAATCAACCTTTAAAAAATTATTTTTTACTTTAGTAATTGTGTATGTACTGATGAAGGATGATGCCTAACTGAGTTTGTCATGTCTTCAGAAAAAAGAACCAGCTGAAAAACTAGAAAATTGCGAGTTTTTCTGACAAGCTCATTTGTTACCTTACTTGAATAACTTCCACATGTTTTATCTATCTACATATTATGGTGAACGTGTTTAGAAATCAGGGTTACATAAGATGTGTGACCTATGCTAAACTTCATCTTTTACAAAAGTCTTCTTAAATTGGTGTTTAGATCATCAGGTTTCTTTTATTGGTTGATTGTGTCATTGAGTTCAGATAATCAAGAGACAGATAAGATATTTTTAAGTTTTGCAAATTGGTTAATGGATGAACTTGATAAAAAACCCTGGTTTCATTTGCCAGGGAATAGTTGGTTCTTGTGCCTCTTATAAGAGGAGAATTTTACTTCTGTCATGGATAAAACAGTGTTTGTATTTTATCCTACAATCTTGCTCACAGGTTCCACTTTGCATTGCAAGGTGTTTTTCTAAGCCAGAAGTGATAATGATTAATTGCAATGTATAATCTTGAGAAAAATGCAATACAATCCAAATTTTAATGAGAAACTCAGAGCCACTGTAGTCTCACAGAACTAGAACCCATATTACAGGTGGAACATTTTTAAAATACACAATAACATGCATAAAGCTACAGGCCATTTTTTATTGCTTACCCTGCACAGTCTTCAGTACTTCCTTACCATTGTGCAACTAACCAGTTGGTCGCTTCATTTAGAAAGTGTTGGTTTCTTGCAAATTGATGTGAAGTTTATTTTGGAACAAGAGCAGTGGAGGGTTCAAGTTTTATCAATGTCATTGGGAGTTGAAAAGTGGCAAACAATTGCCCTGAAATTGGGATATTTTAGCAAACAGTGCTAAAGGGTCTTCTGTGTATGTTGAATATTGTGTTGATTTTGCCATATTGGGACCAAGGAAAAGTGTCGGTTTTAGATATGTGTAAATACCTGCGACATTGTTTGAGGTTGGCAAGGTGGTCAGTAGAGGACAAAAAAGATTTCTGGGATTTAGGAGCAATTGTAGATGTTTTATGATCACAGGCAGGAAATGAGAATGAACTGTGTCAATGCTTTAGAATTTCTGCAGGAACTCTTTTTGAGTTAACAAATCACATTTTGGAACAATCTTCCAAGCTTGCAAACAACTTACAATCT